>CM042384.1:24178797-24421297 GCA_023634145.1 Thymallus thymallus | reverse complement strand
AATCCAGGAAGCTGGTATGTTTTCAGTCCAGATTGACACTACGCAGGACATTACAATATAAGATCAATGCTCTGTCATAGTCAGATATGTGACGAACGTCATCCATGAGAGGCTTGTGGCTGTGGTGAAATGCGAGGCATCCACTGGACAATACTTTGTCCAGGTACTGAGTGAAGTACTGGAAAACATGAAGCTTGACATCAGCAAGTGCATTGGCAATTCCACTGATGGAGCCTCCAGTATGCAAGGCCAGTATAAAGGCTTCTCTGCCCTGCTCTCTGCAAAGTCCACCAATCAAGTGCATGTGTGGTGCAATGCACACATTTTGAATCTTGTTTTGGCAGACACAACAGAGTGTCTTGGCAAGTGGGTCACTTTTTCCTCTCATTAACAACATAGCTGTGTTCTTCTTTTGGAAATCCAGATGAGGGTCTGTATGTTGATGTCCTTCTCACTCTTTCAACCATACAAGATCAGAAAAACATCAAAACTACTGCACGGGTTAAGGCACAAGGATACATGGAGGGGTTGCTGAAGTATGAAATAATACTTACAGCTCAGATATTCCTCAGAATATTTCAGGTCACCTCACCAGTATCAAAATATCTTCAAACAAGTTGAATGGACATTCTGTCTGCGCATCGTATGGTTCTGTCTACAGAGGAGTAGCTGAAAGGAATCGCAAGAGATTTTGAAAAAACTGAACACATTTGTTCAGTGGACCAACAGGAAGTTGCAGGAACGGGATGAGGAATCAGAGCTGGAGTTAGAGACCACTCAGCCAATGAAAAGGGCTGGTGGTGGGTTTTAAATGAGTGTAAGGTTAGATGGTAGGGTATTTGTTTATTATTATTATTTAAATGTTTTCCTTTTCTCATGAAAAGTATAAGGGATTTATACCCCAGTCTAGTTGGTGGCGGTAATACAACATTTAGTGGATGCCAACAGCCGTTAAACCTCATCTAAG
Source organism: Thymallus thymallus (assembly GCA_023634145.1). Lineage (NCBI taxonomy): Eukaryota > Metazoa > Chordata > Actinopteri > Salmoniformes > Salmonidae > Thymallus > Thymallus thymallus. The sequence continues at coordinate 24,420,330 of CM042384.1, read as the reverse complement.
AAGAAGATGACTACAGTCCAGTTGGTTTGAATGCTACACTAGTTGACATGCAGTTGAAGTCAGAAGTTTACATACACCTTAGGCAAATACATTTAAACTCCGTTTTTCACAATTCCTGACATTTAATACTAGTAAAAATTCCCTGTCTTAGGTCAGTTAGGATCACCAGTTTATTTTAAGAATGTGAAATGTCAGAATAATCGTAGAGAGTGATTTATTTCAGCTTTTTTTTCTTTCATCACATTCCCAGTGGGTCAGAAGTTTACATACACTCAATTAGTATTTGGTAGTATTGCCTTTAAATTGTTTAACTTGGGTAAAAACGTTTCGGGTAGCCTTCCACAAGCTTCCTACAATAAGTTGGGTGAGTTTTGGCCTATTCCTCCTGACAGAACTGGTGTAACTGAGTCAGGTTTGTAGGCCTCCTTGCTCGCACACGCTTTTTCAGTTCTGCCCACAAATGTTCTATAGGATTGAGGTCAGGGCTTTGTGATGGCCACTCCAATACCTTGAATTTGTTGTCCTTAAGCCATTTTTCCACAACTTTGGAAGTGTGCTTGGGGTCATTGTCCATTTGGAAGACCCATTTGCGACCAAGATTTAACATCCTGACTGATGTCTTGAGATGTCACTTCAATTTATCCACATAATTTGTCTTCCTCTTGATGCCATCTATTTTGTGAAGTGCACCAGTCCCTCCTGCAGCCAAGCACCCCCACAACATGATGCTGCCACCCCTGTGCTTCACGGTTGGGTTGGTGTTCTTCGGCTTGCAAGCCTCCACCTTTTTCCTCCAAACATAACGATGGTCATTATGGCCAAACAGTTCTATTTTTGTGTTTTGTTTCATCAGACCAAAGTACGATCTTTGTCCCCATGTGCAATTGCAAACCGTAGTCTGTCTTTTTTATGGCGGTTTTGGAGCAGTGGCTTCTTCCTTGCTGAGCAGCCTTTCAGGTTATGTCGATATAGGACTCGTTTTACAGTGGATATAGATACTTTTGTACCTGTTTCCTCCAGCATCTTTACTAGGTCCTTTGCTGTTGTTCTGGGATTGATTTGCAATTTTCGCACCAAAGTACGGTCATCTCTAGGAGACAGAATGAGTCTCCTTCCTGAGCGGTATGACGGCTGTGCGGTCCCATGGTGTTTATACTTGCGTACTATTGTTTGTACAGATGAACAAGGCTCCCAAGGATGAACCAGACTTGTGGAGGTCTACCATTTTTTTTCTGAGGTCTTGGCTGATTTCTTTTGACTTTCCCATGATGTCGAACAAAGAGGCACTGAGTTTGAAGGTAGGCCTTGAAATACATCCACAGGTACACCTCCAATTGACTCAAATTATGTAAATTAGCCTATCAGAAGCTTCTAAAGCTCTGGAATTTTCCAAGCTGTTTAAAGGCACCTTCAACTTAGTGTATGTAAACTTCTGACCCACTGGAATTGCAATATAGTGAATTATAAGTGAAATAATCTGTCTGTGAACAATTGTTGGAAGAATTACTTGTGTCATGCACAAAGTAGATGTCCTAACCGACTTGCCAAAACTATAGTTTGTTAACATGAAATCTGTGGAGTGATTGAAAAATGAGTTAGGCTTCAACCTAAGTGTATGTAAACTTCCGACTTCAACTGTATCTGTTAGAAAACATAAGATATGGCGACATCTGGTGTTGTACTTTGGCTGGGGCTCAAGCAGTGGTGGACGTGGCAATGACGTCAGTATCCGGAAATGACCCGGATTCAAACTTTCATTTTACCAGACTCGGATTGCTAAAAACATCGAAAGATCTGTGAAGTCTTGTGGAATTTCTCTAATAGTAAGTTGACGCTGATCACATTTATCGAGTAACGTTAGATATATACGTTTGATTTTAGTGGTTATGATGGAAAGGTTTCGTTCTTCAAACAAAACAGTCAAGCCCCGTCGCTAGGGTTAGCAAAACATCAGCTGTGTGATGGAGTCGACTCTTTAAAAAAACGTTAGCTTGGCGTAACTAAATAGTTCAGTGCCTAAGAACATGTAAATAACAACAGCTATATATCTAGCTAAACTTTAAAATAATGATATATTTTACAATTATCATGCTAGTGCCTGGCAACATTCTGTTTCAGTTTGTGTTGCCGTGTTAATGTTGGCTATGCTAACGTTAGCTTACTTGCTAAATATTATGTGGGGGCTAGCTGGATTGTTAAACAAACTGGCCAAACCGAGACGTAATATTGTTAACTAGCTAGATAGTTAAGTTAGTTAGGCAGCCTGAGGCACCGGTGATCACCTAACAAACTGTCAATTTACTTCAATTAATTTGTTTCTGGTCCTCCTATAATTACAGATACATTGAGAATGTATATGTGAGCATCAATGGACACGGATCGGCGCCTCGCTGTTAGGAGTTGACATCAGGAGGTGTAGAGACTGTTTCCACGGAACACGGACCGTCTCCAGGACACTTCCAAGATCGTTCAGACCCTTCCTGCCCAGTGCAGGCTGGTGAGATACCTGCGCCAGGATGACGTGCAGGGATCGCACCAACGAGTTTCAGTCCGCTTGCAAATCCCTACAGACCAGACAGGTATGTAGGTATGGGAGAACCAATGGCAGTGATGTTGAAATAGTCAAATGATCAAGGCCTGGAGATACAGAACATTACCTATGGGAGATAGAGATTCCTATGCATTTTCCCTCTGGCACAACAATCACTATTTTCCCCCTCTCTCATTCTGCAGAATGGTGTTCAGCCCACCAAGCCAGCCCTCAGTGCTCTCAAGCAACGCAGTGACTTCACCCTCATGGCCAAGTGAGTCCAATTGCCAGTGCCACTGCCACCAGTCTCACCCAACGAGCCAGCCAACTTGTTTACAGTACACATCCCATTTTCTCAGGGGTGTCACTGACACCTGTGTGTCTGATTGAAGTTCAGTAAATATCCAGTTATTGTTGTTGCTGTTAGTTTTTCCATGGTATGTTGATCACATTGTAGCTCAGTGTGATCTCTTTGGAATGCAGGGTGTTCTTTTCTGTTATCATATCTTACAAATCAAATTTTATCGGTTGCATACACATATTTAGCAGATTTTATGGCAGGTGCAGTGAAATGCTTATGTTCCTAGCTCCAACAGTGCAGTAATACCGAACAATACAAATCTCAAAAATATTATATAAATATGTATGCATGCGATGGTGTGTACTGACAGTATATGAATAGAAAAGGAATGTACATCAGTACTTATATAGGATGAGCCTTGACTAGAATACAGTATATACATATGAAGTGGGTAAATCAATGTGTTCCATGACTATGTACATAGGGAAGAAGTCTCCAAGGTGCAGGGTAGAGTACCTGCACCTCCATGCAGCTATGTACATGCGCCAGCAGTTTCCTTTCACTGTTTTCATGTTCAAGCCCAAGACAGTGATGCCAATCTCCTGTTCTTTTTGACCCCTCTAGGAGAATAGGGAAAGACTTGAGTAATACGTTTGCTAAACTAGAGAAACTCACTATATGTAAGTATATGTCAATATTTACGTTTCAACGTTTGTCATGAATAGCGATTTTGAATAACTTGTTTTGTCAAAGTTATGGATATGTCTGTTTTGACCTTTTCAGTGGCTAAAAGAAAGTCTCTATTTGATGACAAGGCAGTGGCGATTGAGGAGTTAACCTACATCATCAAGCAGGTGAGATCTTTTTGTTTGAATTGACACCGATGCCATAAAAGCAGTCGGGTGTCTCTCGTAATGAACTCTAAATGGCAAACACGATGACCAGTCAGTCAGGTGGAATTTTCTAGTCAAGAGGGAACCTAGCTGTTTTAGTGGGCTCAGTCTGTGTAACCTTGCTGTGCCCTGTTTGATTCCTCTTCTGTATGTCCCCCCCCCCCCCCCCCTATTCCTCTCTTAGGACATAAACAGCCTGAACAAGCAGATAGCCCAGCTGCAGGATCTGATCCGTTCACGTGGAGCGCCCAGCGGCAGACACATCCAGACCCATTCCAACACCATCGTTGTCTCCCTGCAGGTCTGACTGCCAGTGCCTCTACTGCATTATGTAACTGATGTGGATGAGTAAAAGGATGTAGCCATATGAAACCCAAGGCTTTAATAATCAACAACCACCTTTTTGTTTTGTTGCAGTCCAAACTGGCGTCCATGTCCAATGACTTCAAGTCTGTTCTAGAAGTAAGAACAGAGGTAAGATTCATTGGAACTTCTGGCCACTGGAACCTTCTCCAATTGAACCTCAAGAATTCTTATAATTATAGGTTGCATTTATCGTTCTCTTCTCTCTCTTTCTTCTCTCTCTCGCTCTCCTCTCTTTCTCTCTCTTCTCTCTGTCTCTAGAACCTGAAGCAGCAGAAGAGCAGAAGAGAACAGTTCTCTCAGCCTCCTGTCTCTTCTTCTCCTGTCCTCGCCAACAACTTTAGTAAGATAAAACGCCATGTTTACCTCACCTCCATCCTCTCATTCCTGCACCACATAACTTCAGTAATGTCTCTTTGAATTTTAATCCCATAACTTTATTTTCTCTTCTTTCTGACTGAACATCTCCTCTGCCAGAGAGTTCAGTGTTGATGCAGGATGAGTCTAGGAGTATGGGGGGTGAGGTGGCCATCGACATGGACAACCAATCTAACCCTCTACAGCTCCAGCTCATTGATGAGCAGGTACAAAGACGTTATTTTCAACTGTATTGTGTGTGTGTGTGTCTGTCAGTGCTACTATAATGTGGTTTCTCTGTGGTGCAGGACTCGTACATCCAGAGCCGTGCAGACACCATGCAGAACATTGAGAGCACCATCGTAGAGCTGGGTTCCATCTTTCAGCAGCTGGCTCACATGGTGAAGGAGCAGGAGGAGACAGTACAGAGGTGAGGGAGAGAGATGTGGGGGAGGAAGGAAGGAAGAACAGAGGAGAAACTTTGAGATGCTTGAGCACTGCCAGATCTTTCTCTAAAGCCCTATGTGTGTGTTCCTGTCCTCCCCTGTAGGATTGATGCTAACGTGGAGGACACTCAGCTCAACGTGGACATGGCTCACTCAGAGATCCTCAAGTACTTCCAGTCCGTGTCCTCCAACCGCTGGCTCATGGTCAAGATCTTCCTCGTCCTCATTGTCTTCTTCATCGTCTTTGTGGTCTTCCTCGCCTGAGCAGGGAGAAACGACAGAGAAAGAAGAGGGTCATGAGGAAGGGAGAAAAGTCTGATGTCGCTCCTATTGTCTCTTCTGGTAGGCGGTGTCACTCTTAGTTGCTCTTCTGATAGGCGGTGTCACTCCTATAAAACACTAGTTGATCAATAGTTCAGGCGTAGTCATGCTGTCTGAAATAAGAGAATGGGAAAGTTTGGACTGAGACGAGGGGTTGCCACAGCATCAGGGCAGAGGGACTGGTGGAGTGTTATTGGAGGGTTTGGGACATGAGGTCCAGCAGACCAAGAAATTATAATAGTTCTCCCCCCACAGAGATTAATGAAAAGGATATGGTATCGAAACACACATTATAGTATGACCAGAGTACTCGTCATTCTGTTGTTTGTTACTTTAGAGACTAAATCATCATAAAATGTTTAATCAAAAATGACAATTTAATGGTTTGATTCTGCAAACTATTTTTGTTTTTAGTTGATTTTCTTTTACCCCTCATGTAGTGTTGATTGTAAGACAGGAAGGACTTGCACATCAACTTCCTGTCCGTGAGCACACAAAACACTTTCTTTCTCATATTGTAATTATCTCGTCTACTTTCTGTTCCTCTCATTATTATCCTATTATACTAAGGGGGGCCTTTCAAGCTTCCTTATTTGCCAAATAGGTGCTTTCAATTTCAAAGAAATGTGACAAGACACCTGTGTTCCAAGCTTTTTGTTTTATGACGTACAGGAGGTTTAAACTGAAGAGGACATTCCCTTCATAGACCCAATCATAAACACAGTGTGACGAGTCAGACCACAACAGTTTGTTACAAGTTACATAACACTGTTATTGCAGATCTAACAGTTTAGATGTTTAGTTTACCTTCCAGCAGGTCATCTGGGGTCAGTTTGAATACTGTTGCCTGTGGGTATGTCCCAAATGGCAGTATTTCATATATAGTGCACAACTTTGACCAGAACTCTATGGGCCCTGGACAAAAGTAATGCACTACATAGGGAATAGGGTGCCATTTGGGACCCATCCTATGTGATTACTTTGTTTTGTCATTTGAGATAAACCCTTAACAGGTTGATAAAACAGCTGTTATAAACAGGTGACATGTTGATGGTTATGACCGTGTATGAAGGGCTAAAAGTACACTAGTGAAGTGACTTTCTCTACCAAACGTCTCTGCGACTGGTCAGTTTGGACCTCACTGCTTTATTGGAGACTGTACTCTTCATCTCCTCTCTTTCTCTGTGAGGACAGACGTCTCTGAGGACAGATGTTTATGTACAGGCTGTTATTTAATGACCAGAACTTTGTTAATAAGAAAAAACTAATATTTCTTTCCTCTCTCTTAGCTCAATGCCTTGACTTCTACAGTGTATAAAGTGCTAGTAATGCTAATGTATTGAAAATAAGTGCATATTAAAAAAAGAACAGTGGGGAAGTTGTGCAAAGGACTCTAATTCTTTACTGAATAAGAGGATTATAGAAGATTGATGTCATCAACTGTTACCATGACAACCAAAGGACTGGAACTGTAGTAATGGACCCACACAGGAATCCACACACAAACTCATTATCAAGGATCTGTTGAAAAATAAGGTTTTATTTTATGCATTCAAAATCTAGTTCATTTTACATGCATTTCAAGTGTTAACACATTCCTGAAAAATGTAATTCACAATAAAAACAAGCTTAGCCATATCTGCTGGCTAAGCTTGCATTTCTACTCTAGTATATGTTTGATATAACTGCCTCTTTTTGAAATCTGCTGAGGTGTGAGCTGTCCTCATGTTGCATGTCTCACCTTGAGACATATTTGACCATCTCTTTTCTTGCATTTCCTTTCTCTGTCCCTTTTCTCAATCAATCAGATTTATTCTATAAAGCCCTTTTTACATCAGCAGTTGTCCCTTCCTCTCTCAGCCATGTGCACTCTGTTCAATGGGGGTGATATCAGGCATGCTCATGCTTCTCCCCTTCTGGGCCGCTCTCGCCACATTCGCTGCTGCCTCCTGCTCCTCCACATCTTCCTCGTACCAGCTCGACGACTCCTGCAGGTTGCCGCGCGACCCGCCCAGGCCCCCACCTCTAAAGGGAGCGGTGCGGAACTTGGAGCGGAAGGTTACGAAAGAGAGGCTCTTGCTGCGTTGTTTGTCCCAGCCGGCTGACCTCATCCTCATCTCCTCGTTCTCCTCTTCTCCCTCCACACAGTCATGTAGAACAGTGCGGAATAGACGAGACACCTCGTGAACCTCTGGCTCAATCTTCGTCACCAGATTCCTGAACCTGGGGAGAGGGCAAAGGTCAAAAAGGAGTTTGCTTGATATTGATAGAGGGACAGAGAGATAACGGTGGCCCCAAGTTCACTTTGAGAACCATGAATCCATCTCCATCATCTACCTGAGACATTCAGGATATGTGCAGTGTACGTACACCTCTCTGACGCTGATAAGGTACAAAGTCCCACCTGACAATGACAGGGCCACACTGAGACGGTGGCACCCTGGCACACAGGTCCTGCAGCTCTATCAGGTCTCGGGGGGTCAGCTCGTAGGGTTGGTGGGTGGGGGCAGTGGCTAGCCATCTGTAGTCAGCAGAGGAGGAGCTGCGTCGGCGCCGGCCCTCGTGTGTCGCCCTCTCCAGGCGGATACGTTCGGTGCGCTTCACCATGGCACCCAGCTCCAGCATCAGAGTGTTGGTGACTAGTTCTTCTGCTGTACGCTGTCCAGGCACCTTCGGCTCCAGAGAAAATACTGCTGACCAGGGGAACATCTAGCGAGGGACAGAATAAAATAAAATTAACTTTATTCATTCCATATGGGCAATTATTGTAAGAGAGGGGGAAAGAGAATGAGCGAGAGAGTGGAGAGAGGAATTAGCCATGGTGATGGGACCAATACAAGTTCTTGAAACTGTTTTCATGCTGTAAACTCATGCTATACTATACAGGATATTAATAAAAAAGTAAATGTTTCATGCATCTTAATTGTTTAACTTTGTTCTTAAATTTTAATCAGATAAGTGCTTCATTAGGTGGAGAAACACACCTGGGGATATGATACTTGATTGATAGAACTGCAACTACAGGTAATTAGATTCACCGCAGCAATGTATTTTTTAAGATGTCCTACCCTTTTCAAATGTAAAAGTAAATTTACGTGTAGTCAAACCAAAGTTTGATAGCTTACCTTTACAAAATTCTATGAGTCAATTATTGAATAGTCTCTTTGTTTGTTATAAATCCTCTTCTTATCAATAAGCAGACAATGACATCATTTCACAGTATAAAAACTATTTTTTCTGTTGTCTTTGGTATGCAGCTGGAAAAAATAAATTGTTAAAAAGAAAATCTAAAACTCTAAACTCTTTCACACTCCTACACACTACTAACTGACCACCTTGCTACCTCGAAGGTCCGTGGCAGATGTGTTTGTTCGTGAATTGACGATGAATGTAATCCTGTATTAATATACAGAGTGATTGACAGGTATTTTACCACACAACAGGACTAACCTCGTAAGCACACATGGAGGTGTTCCTAGACATGTGTCAGTCGGTACATATCCAGTCAGCCAACTAGAGCAGCGTAGCAGCAGGGGGTCCAAGCAGTTTTGTTATGTCATCTGTGAATCAAAGCAAAGACACTGGACCTCAAATATACAGTAAAACCCAAGTAACATCCTCAGTGAGGAATCCTGATTAATGGCTCTACTTGGATGCTGATAAACCTCAGATAGTAACATCAACAACTATTATATGTAGATCATAATCATCGTCCTAATAACTCATCCTAGTAACTCTGATGCAGTTCCAGGTATCAATGTCTGGATTTGAGCATAATCTGAGATTAGGTATGTGCATGAGGTAAAGCCGCCTCAATGCTGAGTGATGTGGAACCCAAGAGGGGTAAGAGAAGTAACCACGTCCCCATATATAGAGAGAGAGATGAGAGAGAGAGAGAGAGAGAGGATGAGCGGGAGAGAGCGAGGAAGAGAGAGAGACGTGTGGTGGGTGAGATTGCTGTAGCCTACTAATGAGAGAGACAGTTGAGTGGATGGGGTAGGTGGGAGTGTCACTCAGATGGCCTATAAGGGCTGACACACTCATGTTGTGTAATCTGAGTATGAGCGTTACAGTCTGAGCACGAGTGTTATAGTCTGAACATTTCTTTCAGATGCTGGTGTTTTCAAATGTTAAAAAATGTGTTGTCCTTGACCTTGGCAATGTTGGCAATTTATCAATATGTATCTGTTTCACAAACTAGTCAGTGGGCCTAATGTTACAATATGGACAGAATTGGTATCCAGAGAAAACGAAGGTTCTCTTTATACTCATTTAACAGGCTTTTCCTCTATTGTAATTTCTGCAATGATTAATAATGGAATAACTTGTGGTTGAAGACTAAAGAAAATCTCTCGAAAAGCTCTCTCTCCATGTATATAGTTTCATCATACAATATAATCTTTCATCGCAAGGTGTCCTCAAAGAGGCCTTTATCGCCGCGAGGACTTTCCTAAGTGTTCCCCCTCCATGCTGACCAGACGTCACTGACCCCCGCCTCGTGTCAAATCGTTTTTTGTTTGCTTGTCAGGCGGCACGAGACTCGCGTTTTATTTTATTTTATCATGCAGTTGTTGAAACCATCACCAATCACGCGGCTGTTGAAATATTTCCATTAAACCTGTATTCTGCCACCTGTGAATGAGCAAATCTGAGTGTATCTGAAGTTGTCGCGTTGGAGCATTTGGATTTCAGTATAAACAGGATCTGGACATAAATGGTAACTCATCCAAGCGAGTTAACGTTAGAGGCTAACGTTAGTTGGATAGTGGTTAATCTGGTATGGCTAACTTTATCTAGCCAGATGGCAAGATAATCCAGTGCAGAATTGTCAATACTGTCTAAATGGCTAACTTCTTTGCTAATTTCTACTGTCATTACATTTCTAGGTAAAGTAAAGATAAGTTGATTCAAAGTTCAACTACCTAGTTGGATAGTATTTGAATATTCAAAACAATGCCATTGAGTGTTGCATGTTGTGTTGTTTCAGTGAATCAAACAGAACAATATTGTCTTACATTCCTGATTTCATCCAAGTGGTGTTTGAGGACAAGCGTGAGACTGATTCTAAATATTTTCCTGTCTTGCTGGTCTGAGCAACGTTGCCACTGCTGTCTCCTAAGCACATTATTATTTATTGCCAAGTAGTATTTCCAAGGAAGGGCCACATCATGGTCCATTCAGTTTCACCAACTCTTATTATGATCAGTTGTAGCTAAATACTGTAAACATTTTCAGAACTTTGAGCTGTGAATTACTCTATGGCCTCTACCTAGTATGAAGGAAGGTTTTAAAGCAGAATGTTACTAGGCCTACCTTTCATTCTAACCACAATGTGATTGTTGTCGAGAGAGAGAGAGAGAGAGAGACTGAAACAATAGTCTTGCAATGCCAGCCATACATTGCCATTCTCAACACTGTCACTGTCAGGGCAGGTGACTCATGTCGTCATTGTGTAGAATTATACAGTTCTACTCTGACCTGCTGTCAGTTCAGTTCAACCCAGCATCCTTTTATTTACATGGTGTTTCATTTACTAATTCTTTACAGACAGAAACAATGACAGAACCATTTGGAAATGACAACCAGGAAATTCTCCCTCCTCTCTCTCTCCAAGGACCTGCCTCCTTCTCTCTCCCTGGCTGTGTCCCAAATTTCACCATATTATAGTGCAATACTTTTGGGCCCTGGTCAAATGTATTGCACTATATAGGGAATAGGGTGCCATTTGGGATATCTATTGATTTGTAGCATGTGGTGTAGTTAGGGCGCGGTGGCAGGGTGCATAGCTACACGCCTTTGCATGGAAAGACTTGATTGAGCCGTGATGGGTTCGCTTAGATCAGCGTTTCCCAAACTCTGTGCACGTTTAGTTGTTTTACCCTAACACTACACAGCTTATTAAAATGATCAAAGCTTGATGATTAGTTGAATCAGCTGTGTAGTGCTAGGGCGAAAACCAAAATGTGCCCCGCTTGGGTCCTGAAGACCGAGTTTGATCCTCAATCATGATTTTCTTCATTCCTCTCCTCTGCCCTCGGCTCAAACCGTCTGTGTGCCTCAGTGTCTCTGTGTGCCTCTGTGTACCTCAGTGTCTCTGTGGGCCTCAGTGTCTCTGTGGGCCTCTGTGTACCTCAGTGTCTCTGTGGGCCTCTGTGTACCTCAGTGTCTCTGTGGGCCTCAGTATCTCTGTGTACCTCAGTGTCAATGTGTACCTCAGTGTCTCTGTGTACCTCAGTGCCTCTGTGTACCTCAGTGTCTCTGTGGGCCTCTGTGTACCTCAGTGTCTCTGTGGGCCTCTGTGTACCTCAGTGTCTCTGTGGGCCTCTGTGTGCCTCTGTGTACCTCAGTGTCTCTGTGTGCCTCTGTGCTTGTGTTATTGTCATGGCTATAAGCCAGAGGAGCTGTGAAAACATGCACACACAGTGTAGAATAATAAATATAAGACTAAACATTCATATAAATTGGATTTGAATCCAGCATGCCTCCTGAAAAGTGTCCTGTCCCTGAAGAAGGCTGCCTGTGTTGTGTTAATGTGCTGGTGGAAAACACTGAGTCAAACTCCCCAGTCCCCAGAGCTGCTACCAAGTCAGTTCTGTTCCCCTCAGGAAAACTGGCCTTGGTTTCACAGTTCAAACTAAGGCAAGCTGCAAGATAGATTGAAGCATGTTCAGATGTTTCCGGCTTCTTCCTATAATGAATATTTTTCTTCTACTTTATTGAATGTCACTGTGTATTCCTGGGGTGTATTGGTCTGGTTCTCCAGTGTACCAACCCTGGTATCTGAGAGCTCTACCCTGATCCGGAGGAGATGAGCTGGGCAAAGGAGGACTGGACGGTGGGCCTGCCTGGCCGGGCCCTGCAGAAGGTCAAGGAGCTGCAGGTCCAGCAGGAGAGGCTGATCAGAGAGAGACAGCAGAAACAGCTGCAGCTGGACAGCACACAGACCTCCCTCAACAAACAGACTGTCAAGGTACAAGGCCTATGTTAAGTTAATGTATTGTGTTCAGTTCATGAGGCAGAGACAGTTGTCATCTGAGTTAGGAGATGGTTACTGTAGAGATAAGAGCTTGAGCTGTAAAAGAACAACAACAATGCAGCAGGTTTAATACTTATTTAACAGGCTTTTCCTCTCATTCTATCCTTACTCTTGTTTGCTTTAGGCATGTTTGTCCTTAGTAGCCTGAACACTAGTCTGTTGTTGCTTTTAGCCAGCTGCTATGTTGTTGTCATGCCAAGTTGGTTAAAGCAGAAACAGACTGGCACCCAGACTAGTGTGTACTCCTTCTATGTCAGGAAGTAAATGTTTTTTTTCCCCTGGTACTACTTTAAATTGTTTCCCGATATTATTGAATTGATATCTAACCTCTCTGTGTTTGCTCCTCTCTCTCTCTCCTCTCCCTCTCCTCTTCAGTATGAGGAGGCGCGTGGGGAGCTGCAGTGTGTACAGAGGGAGTTACAGGGGGCCCATGAGGAGGTGCAGGCAGGTGTCTGTGCGCGGGAGCGTCTCTCTCAGGATCTCCAAGTGAAACAGGCCCAGGTGTGTTCACTGGAGGGACAGCTGGGCTCGGCACAAACCCTCACACACACCCTCGAAAAGGAGGTCAAAAGGTGAGTAGCAGCAGCTATGGACATTTGACGTGCAACATTTTAATTTACCAGACATTTGAGAAATGTACCGGACCCATATGCATTGGGTGCGTAACTTGATTAGGGCGTCCACCCACGGTACTCAGAATGACAGAAATAACGTTTAGAATATGGTAATTCATATTAACAGAACATGCAAGTCGAGAATGCAACGATGTGCGGTCCTTCTTACCGAATTCTGATGTGCACTTTGAACATGTTAGAATTTCTGTCCGCATTTACTTCAGGCAACAAGATGATTAACGAACAGCAAATCAATCTACTGTAGTAGAAACGTTTAGGCTACCTATTCATTTGGTCAGCTTGTTGAGAAAGAAATAGCCTATTCCAAACAGACTCTTGGACAATTGTGGGACGATAGATCCCAAATTCATACAACCAGTCTGATGCAGCAGATCAGAACGTTTAGCTTAAATTATCTTTGGCGGACTGCCTAAGTGTTTTTTTCAGGCCGCCTACAGTTTACACACACCTCAGCCAAATACATTTAAACTCAGTTTTTCACAATTCCTGACATTTAATGCTAGTAAAAATTCCCTGTCCTTAGGATCACCACTTTATTATAAGAATGTGAAATGTCAGAATAATAATAATTGTAGAGTGATTTATTTCAGCTTTTATTTCATTCATCACATTCCCAGGGAGTCAGAAGTTTACATACACTCAATTAGTATTTGGTAGCATTGCCTTTAAATTGTTTAACTTGGGTCAAATGTTTCGGGTAGGCTTCCCTCAATAAGTTGTGTGAATCTTGGCCCATTCCTCCTGACAGAACTGGTGTAACTGAGTCAGGTTTGTAGGCCTCCTTGCTCGCACACGCTTTTTCAGTTCTGCCCACAGATTTTCTATGGGATTGAGGTCAGGGCTTTGTGATGGCCACTCCAATACCTTGACTTTGTTGTCCTTAAGCCATTTTGCCACAACTTTGGAAGTATGCTTGGGGTCATTGTCCATTTGGAAGACCCATTTGCGACCAAGCTTTAACTTCCTGACTGATGTCTTGATGTTGCTTCAATATATCCACATAATTTTCCTTCCTCATGATGCCATCTATTTTGTGAAGATGCACCAGTCCCTCCTGCAGCAAAGCATCCCCACAACATGATGCTGCCACCCCCGTGCTTCACAGTTGGGATGGTGTTCTTTGGCTTGCAAGCCTCCCCCTTTTTCCTCCAAACAGAACGATGGTCATTATGGCCAAACAGTTTTATTTTTGATTCATCAGACCAGAGGACATTTCTCCAAAAAGTATGATCTTTGTCCCCATGTGCAGTTGCAAACCGTAGTCTGGTTTTTTTATGGCGGTTTTGGAGCAGTGGCTTCTTCCTTGCTGATCGGCCTTTCAGGTTATGTCGATATAGGACTTGTTTTTCTGTGGATATAGATACTTTTGTACCTGTTTCCTCCAGCATCTTCACAAGGTCCTTTGCTGTTGTTCTGGGATTGATTCAAACCAAAGTACGTTAACGTCTAGGAGACAGAACGCGTCTCCTTCCTGAGTGGTATGACGGCTGCGTGGTCCCATGGTGTTTGTACAGATGAACGTGGTACCTTCAGGCGTTTGGAAATTGCTCCCAAGGACGAACCAGACTTGTGGAGGTCTACTTTTTTTTTTTCTTGGCTGATTTCTTTAGATTTTCCCATGATGTAAAGCAAAGAGGCACTGAGTTTGAAGGTAGGCCTTGAAATACATCCACAGGTATACCTACAATTGACTCAAATGTTGTCAATTAGCCTATCAGAAGCTTCTAAAGCCATGACATAATTTTCTGGAATATTCCAAGCTGTTTAAACGCACAGTCAACTTAGTGTATGTAAACTTCTGACCCACTGGAATTGTGATATAGTGAATTATAAGTGAAATAATCTGTCTGTAAAAAATAGTTGGAAGAATTACTTGTGTCATGCACAAAGTAAATGTCCTAACCGACTTGCCAAAACTATAGTTTAACATAAAATCTGTGGAGTGGTTGAAAAATGAGTTTGAATGAATTCAACCTCAGTGTATGTAAACTTCCGACTTCAACTGTATGTCCAAACATTAAAAAATATATATATATTGGGATGGAGAATCCAACATTTCTAAAATGATTTATTCTGAAATATTTTGTAATGGCCATTGATTTTATGTTTGAGTTACTTTGCTTTAAAACGGCAAATCTTTATCACCACCACATGGCAAAATGTGTAGAATTGCAGGAAATTCGCTTTAAAACGGCTAACATTTTATCCAGAAAAAACTCTGGGTGCAGGTCCTGTTCTTTGTTTCCTATTTTCTCTCTCTCTCTCTCTCCCAGGTTGGAGGCGGAGCTAGAGAAGTTTCAGAACACTAGCAGCTCTAGAGATTCCATGTTGTTTTCCACCCCATGCTGGAGTATGACATCACCATGGGACCACAACGGTACAGGACACTACTCAATCTCTTAATTTCCTCCCACACCACCCTTTTTCTCCCTCTTGCTCTCTCTCTCTTGCTATCTTCCTACTATTCTCCCCCATGTGACTCCTAGTCTTCTCTCCTTTGGTCCTGTCAGGAGAGCTATTTCTTAGCTGAGTCTGACTGTTGTTGAGTAACTGAACTATGGATGTTGTGTTGTGTCCCTGTAGGTGGGAGACAGGAGGACAGGCAGAGACACAGAGGAGAGGGGGACAATAAAGCACTACACATCAGAGTGAGTTACCTAAAACTCAGGCCTTCTCAGTACAACCAGCCACATGTGTTCTGAACACACTGTATTCTGTCATCCTACCAAATGGGTTCACAGTCCTACCATATGGGTTCACAGTGCTATAACCCACTGTATTCTGTCATCCTACCATATGGGTTCACAGTGCTATAACCCATTGTATTCTGTCATCCTACCATATGGGTTCACAGTGCTATAACCCACTGTATTCTGTCATCCTACCATATGGGTTCACAGTGCTATAGCCCACTGTATTCTGTCATCCTACCATATGGGTTCACAGTGCTAACCCAGGGCTGTAGCTGCATTTGTTTTCATCCCTCTTCTTTCCTCCCACCTTCAGCAACAGCTCAAGTTCTCAGAACCTGGCGCCACGCCCATGTTCCCACAACAACAAGCCAACGCCACGCCCCCCCAATCGGCTGTGTTTCCGTGGGAACGGGATGACCCAAAGCCTTCCGCCAGGGGACGACTCGCTCCTCCTCCCTCTCCCCCTCTTCCCTCCAGCAATGTCCTCAGACGAGGTCAGGAAGCTGGGGGTTGTGGGATGGTGGAGGACCTCAGGAGAGAGACAGACAGTACGTCACTTTGTCACTTTACCCACCTATCACTTATTGACAGATCAATCTTGTGTTCTGATGTCAGACTCCACTCCAAGCACCTTCGTTTATCATATACTGTATGTCACAATATCATATATTTGATACATTCTGATGTCTGGCCTCATCCCTCTCTCTAGTATTTCCTAGAATCTGAGGATTTGTTTCCATTAGTAGGCCAATAATATATGTTTGTATTTGTTTTTGAGTGCTGGTTTGGAGCAGGAAGTATGCAGTTAAAGTTAAACCAGTAAAGACAGCTAGCTTCCTTTGACAGCAGGAGGGCAGAGGCAGAGGGAGAGGGAGAGTGTGCAATGTTTGCTTTAGGTGTGAGTCATAGAGAGTGTGTTTAGGCTGAATACATTCCATTGTCTTTCCTGCTGGTCGGTAGACACTGTCTGCAGTAATGGGCTTTGTGTCATCCTGTATGGCTCCAGACACGTTTAATTACTAGCCTTTCAGTACAGACACTGCGTTCCTCAACAGAGGAGACAAGACTGCTCAAATATACTGTGAAATGAGCTAAAAATGGATTCCACATGACTTGGAATTGTGAAACCCCAAACTAGAGTTAAAGGCATTGGAGAAACCGAACTGATAGTTCCTTGACTGTTGACTGACTCCCCTCTGTATGGATTGTCCTACATTCACAATCACCGACAGTTGCTACAGTGTTTTGTTGTTTGTTTTGGCCCATCCACCACCACTCTTCGGAGGACAAAATAAACTGTTTTTACAGCTTTTTCTTTTGTTGTTACATGTACATTCTACACACATTTTACATACATGCCACTTTATTTGTTATTTTATTTTACAGTAGTTACATAGCAAGAATAAAGTAATTTGACATTTTGATATACATTACATCATGTTTTCAATCATAGCTATTATAGAACATGAGCTTTTAAACCCACCCCTCAGCTACTCTGTCCATCCTACCCGTTGCCGTAGACCGCCCTCTTGTGATTTCCATGGGCCATATTTTTTTCAACTGTGCTGTTTCACATAAATTCTGAACCTGTTAAATCGCATTATTAAAATAAATTAAAAAATACTGTTATATTGTTGATTGATTGAATATGGCTTCCCAACAGTGTTATTTGTAGGGTTAATTTTAGATGAATGTTGTGATTTTTCAGCAATCCCTGAACCTGTTACCAGAAACATTCTGTCTCTGGTAGCAAAATCTGCTGAGATAGTTATATGCCCCATATACATAACATTATATTTGTGGCTAGAATTTTGTATGACAATTTAAATGTAAAATCTTTTAGTTTTGCGTATCAGTTCATCAACCGTAAAATCTCTTCACAACTATTTTGCAACCTGTATGGCGACGCGTTCAACATTTTGGTCCTCAAGTAAAACTGATATATTTTTTTATTAAAAATATTTTTTTGTTGCCTATTTTTGTCTTTAATAAAGGGCAGATAATTAAGTTCACTACCTTTCCCCTCTTCCGCTTGCATCCTATATTTTTGCGGTAATGCTGCAATCAGTTGGTTGTAATTTTGGACAGAGCAGATCGCTACAGTGTCAATCAATCTGACAGCTATCTGATAAATCAGTCACTTCCCTGTTTACATTCTCAACATATGACAACAACATCCGCTACGTATCTATCATGAATCACTAACACTCTCGCTCAAATGCATGTCATTAAATTCAAGACCCTTTTTAGAAAGAACTCACATTGCCAAAATGCCAAAGCAAACGGGGAAAATATTCTCTCTCCTATCTCCTCTCTCAATATGATATTAAACATGTATATCTGCCTCTCCTCTCTCTCGCTCCATCTCTCCCAGTGTCAGGGTGTGTAGCAGAGCTACAGGGGCATATGCGTGCCATACAAGGGGAGCTGAAGGCTGAGTGTGAGCAGTTCAGACAGACCCAGGATGCTCTAGCCAACGCCAGGAGAGACCTGACCACCAGAGAACAGAGTCTACAGAGGACCAAGGGCGAACTGAGCCTCGCTCACACACGCATCTCACAGGAGAGCGATCGGGTATGGCTGCCACACACACACACACACACACACTGTGTGAAACACACGCGTGAGTGACTGCCAAACACAGACTACACTCAAGAGTGTGACTGGCAAGGCAGAGGGACGCAGTCACACCTATCACACATTCAGTTATACTGTGTGTCCCCTCTCCAGGCCCAGTCGTTGGAGCATCGTGTGAAGCAGCTGCAGGAGGAACTGAAGTGTCAGAGACAGAACACTGAGAGCAGCCGTCTTCAGCACCAGCAACGCACCAGAGACCTGGACAAACAACACCAGAGGGTGAGGAGGAGCTGGGTGTGTCTGAGGGATGCATACACCCCTCCACTGTGTATGATGATCTGGAAAAGGACAACTACAGGGTGTGGGAGGGGTCTCATATGCCCCTGCAGCTACACACCCAGGTGTGATAGTATGTGATCTGGAACAAATCTAGTGTCAACTCAAGTAAATAAAATAAAATATATTGGTTATGCGCACTTACAAGCCCATTCCCAACATTGCAGTTAAAAAAGTAAGACAAATATTTGCAATAAATACAGTGCATTCGGAATTATTCAGACCCCTTCCCTTATTCCACTTTTGTTACGTTACAGCCTTATACTAAAATTGATTAAATTATATTTTTTCCTCGTCAATATACACACAATACCCCATAATGACAAAGCAAAAACTGGTTTTTATACATTTTAGCAAATTTATTACAAATAAAAAACTTAAAATACTTTATTTACACAAGTATTCAGACCCTTTGCTATGAGACTCTAAATTGAGCTCAGGTATATTTTTGTTCAGTGTACATATAGGTAGGGGTAAACGTGACTAGGCAATCAGGACAGATAATTAACTGAGTAGCAGCAGTGTGTGTGTGTGTGTGTGTGTGTGTTTGAGCGTATGTAGGGTGTGTGTGTGTGTGTGTGTGTGTGTTGAAGTGTCAGTGTACCATACTCCATTTAAAGGCACTTCAATATTTTGTCTCTGAATGGCACACATACACAATCCATGTCTCAATTGTATCAAGGCTTTAAAAATCCTTCTTTAACCTGTCTGCTTCCCTTCATCTACACTGATTGGAGTGGATTTAACAAGTGACATCAATAAGGGATCATAGCTTTAACCTGGATTCACTTGGTCAGTCCATGTCATGGAAAGAGCACTATATGTCTAACTCTGCCACCGCTGCTGAAAAAAATCCTAGGGGAAACACCAAGATGGGGATTGTGTCTGTCTAATATATATATGATGTTGGGTGTATTGCAGGACTTGTTGGAGCTGCAGAAAGAGTGTCAGTCTGTGGAGAAACAGCACCAGCTGGATGTTAACCAACTAAACCAGGAGGTCCAGCAGGCCAGGACACGACACAACACACTACAGGCCCAGTCTGAGAAGGTAAACACACACACACACACACACACACTTTCTCTACTTCACTGTTCTCAGGGTTTCAAAATGTCTTGTCTGAACTCTTTGTTCTACTTCCTTGCCTTTTGTTCTCTCCCTTTTTTTTTTTCTTCTTTAAAAAAAAATCTCTTTCTCTCTCTCACTTTTTAAAAAATTATCTCTGTGTGTTGCTCTCAAGGTCAATTAACTAATGTCACTCCTCCCTCTCTTTCTTGCCTTAGCTTGTTTTCTTTCTCACTCTCTCCGTGTTTCCTTTCCTCCCCTTTTGGTTTGTCCAGTGGAGTGTTGAGTGGTGAAGGTCGTACTGCTGTGACTGACTGTGTTCAGAACCTTTGACTTGATCTGCTGTTGTCATCTGGGAAACATAACTCACCTCCACTTAGTCATCATTCTCATCCAAGGAGGGGTGGTGGGTGGAGGCATGAGGGATATTTACAGTAAAGGCTGGAAGAGCATGCGGAGGTGCATGAAGGTTAAGGAATGGTGCAATGTTTTTGGTGTGCATTTTAAAAATGGCTGTACATTACAGTTAAAGAGACTTAATACTTACTGAGAATACTATACTAACCTCTACACATGTCTAGCTTTTCAAGCTCTAGTTAATGAATGATAAACAATGAATCACTTTCAGTTCTTCCAGTCAGTCCACCACTGTAGTAAATCAACCCCTTCCATTTTCCACATTTTCCTTATTATAAAATGGATTAAATAAAAACATTTCCTCATCAATCTACACACATAATGACAAAGCAAAAACAGGTTTTTAGAAATGTTTGCCAATTTTTGCCACCTTACGTATTCAGACCCTTTGCTATGAGCTATGCTATGAAATTGAGCTCAGGTGCATCCTGTTTCCATTGATCATCCTTGATGTTTCTACAACTTGATTGGAGTCCACCTGTGGTCAATTGATTGGACATGATTTGGAAAGACACACACCTGTCTATATAAGGTCTCACAGTTGACAGTGCATGTCAGAGCAAAAACCAAGCCATTAGGTCAAAGGAATTGTCCGTAGAGCTCCGAGACAAGATTTTGTCGAGGCACAGATCTGGGGAAGGGGACCAAAACATTTCTGCTGCATTGAAGGTCCCCAGGAACACAGTGGCCTCCATCATTCTTAAATGGAATAAGTTTAGAACCACCAAGACTTTTCCTAGAGCTGGCCGCACGACCAAACTGAGCAATTGGGGGAGAAGGGCCTTGGTCAGGAAGGTGACCAAGAACCCAATGGTCACTCTGACAGAGCTCCAGAGTTCCTCTGTCGAGATGGGAGAACCTTCCAGAAGGACAACCATCTCTGCAGCACTCCACCAATCAGGAATTTATGGTAGAGTGGCCAGACAGAAGCCACTGTTCAGTAAAAGGCACATGACAACTCGCTTGGAGTTTGACAAAAGGCACCTAAAGGACTTTCAGACCATGAGAAACATGAATGCCAAGCGTCACGTCTGGAGGAAACCTGGCACCATCCCTACGGTGAAGCATGGTGGTGGCAGCATCATGCTGTGGGAATGTTTTTCAGCCGCAGGGATTGGGAGACTAGTCAGGAAGCCACTCCTCAGTAAAAGGCACATGACAGCCCGCTTGGAGTTTGCCTAAAGGACTCCAGAGCGCTCAGGACCTCAGACTGGGGCGACGGTTCACCTTCCAACAGGACAACGACCCTAAGCACACAGCCGAGACAACGCAGGAGTGGCTTCAGGACAAGTCTCTGAATGTCCTTGAGTGGCCCAGCCAGAGCCCGGACTTGAACCCGATTGAACATCTCTGGAGAGACCTGAAAATAGCTGTACAGTGACGCTCCCCATCCAACCTGACAAAATTTGAGAGGATCTGCAGAGAAGAATGGGAGAAACTCCCCAAATACAGGTGTGCCAAGATTGTAGAGTCATACCCAAGAAGACTCTAGGCTGGAATTGCAGCCTAAGGTGCTTCAACAAAGTACTGAGTAAAGGGTCTGAATACTTATGTAAATGTGATATTTCATTTCTAAAAACCTGTTTTTGCTTTGTCATTATGGGGTATTGTGTGTAGATTGCTGAGGGGAAAAACAAGATTAATCCATTTTAGAATAAGGCTGTAAAGTAAAAACATTTGGAAAAAGTCAAGGGGTCTGAATACTTTCCAAATGCACTGTATCTCATTTAGTTCAATCTGATAATTCATTCATTGGTTGCGTCCCAAATTGCAACCTATTCCCCTTATAGTGCACTACTTTTGACCAGGGCCCATAGATAGGTTGCCATTTTGGATGCATCCATTCTCTTCCTTTCTCACCAATAGACACTGAACACAATAGAGCTACAGTACATATGGTTTAGCTAGCTGCCTCAAATCAGATTGACATAATGTTGTATTACTGATAAGCTTTTTAATCTGCTCTCACGTTGCTTTTAAAGGGGCCACTTTGAGAGTTAAACGTACCAAGCTGGAAGGTCTGTGACTTCAGGGCTTTGTGTTCACAGCATGGAGATAAACAGAGAATAGTAGCCTAGTGGTTAGAGTGTTGGGCCCGTAACTGAAAGGTTGCAGGATCGAATCCCCGAGCTGACAAGGTAAAAATCTGTCGTTCTGCCCCTGAACAAGGCAGTTAACCCACTGTTCCTAGGCCGTCATTGTAAATAAGAATTTGTTCTTAACTGACTTGCCTAGTAAAATAAAGGTTAAATAAAAAATGTATAAATAGTTGCTTGAAGACCAGTGCATGCAACAACAATGACATTACACAAATTGATTAACCTCAAATTGGTTGATCAATTTATCAATTTTCAGGGGTGTTCATCAGTTATTTTATTCATGGCATGGAAGTGTATCCAATGGTTTGTGAATGTGTTACATCTTGTAATCAATAAACATTTGATCATGTTTAATATGCATCTGATGGGTTTGATAGTTTCCCCACCTGTCTCTGTTGTGTAGCATGGCTGTTGATTCATCAGACATGTTTTCAGGAGATGCATTGTTTACAACAGGATCTATCCTTTAGATAGATAGATACAACAGGATCTGTCCTTTTTAAACCAAGATTGAACTCAAGCGTCACATCTGGAGGAAACCTGGCACCGTCCCTACGGTGCAGCATGGTGGTGGCAGCATCATGCTGTGGGGATGTTTTTCAGCGGCAGGGACTGGGAGACTAGTCAGGATCGAGGCAAAGATGAACAGAGCAAAGTACAGAGTAATCCTTGATGAAAACCTGCTCCAGAGCACTCAGAACCTCAGACTGGGGAAAAGGTTCACAACAGGATCTGTCGTTTAGATAGATAGATAGATAGATAGTATGTGAACCCTTTGGAATTACAGAAATCTCTGGAACACGCTCTTTTGACGAGTCTACGATACGTAAAACACTAAACAAGAATGGTGTTCATGGGAGGACACCACGAAAGAAGCCCCTGCTGTCCAAATAAAACATTGCTGCAAGTCTCGTGTTCCTGTGTCTCGTGTTCCTGTTTCTCGTGTTCCTGTTCCTTCCATTGTTTCCTTGAATTCTCCGCTAGCTTGCCCATTCCTCAAGAGTTTGTTTTTCTACTTCCTTTTTAATGTAATCTTCTCATAGGCCTCCCCAGTCGCCACCCTTTCCTTAGTGAGTACTTCCTTCCTCAATTATGGAGTAATATTCCTGTCCCTCATCTCTCTCCCAGGTGTCCCTTCAGAAGCAGGCGTTGGAGAGGGATGTAGATGCTCTGAAAGAGAGTCTCAGATGGACCGAGGAGGAACTGAAGGAGAGCCAGAAGAAAGAGACCCAAACACAAGCCAAATTAACGGTATACACACACAATTATGAACTACAGACGGACAGACTCTGGTGTCCTTGGTCTAGACATGTCAATCTATTATGCATGAACTAAGCAGTGGCCGCATTATGGAGTCACTGAATATTTAGTCCATATGTTATTGCTATAGAATTGGCTGCTGTTATATAAAGAATAGGTTGGTTATTAACGTTTTTTTACATAGTTGATATTGCTTAGTTATTACATAGTTATTGACTTCATGCATGTGAATGTGTGCTGTTTTTCTCCTGCTGCTCTCCTATAGGAGATGGTGCGTGAGAGGGAGGGTCTGAATGTAACACTGGAGCAGAACAAGAGGAGAGAGAGAGGACTGGAGGAGGAGGTGAAGAAGCTGACTGAGGAGCTGGCTGAGGCCCTCGGACACATCAAAGACCTAGAAGGTGAGGAGGAGGAGGAGGAGGAGGAGGAGGAGGAGGAGGAGGAGGAGGAGGAAAGAGGGCTGTTGTTGATAATGGGGTGTTTACCCTTTGAGACGATAGACAATGCTGTTGTCAGTTCAATGTTAGGACATTTGAACTGGAGGTCTTTGAGTTAACAGAAGAGTGAAATCATTCCTTCTACAAACTGTTCTTACTCATTTTTTTGAGCTGCACATGCTGTTATTCTTGTCTTACTGCTGCCGCCTGCTGACCTTCAGCGGTATTACACCCTGATTCATGCTATTTGGTTCATTATCCAAATGATTAACTCTATCCAAATGATTAAAATGTTCTTGAATTAACATGCCAGTGGATGATAATGATAATAAGTCATTTGTTTAATATTTTCCTCTCTCCATTGTTTCTTGTAATGTTCCCTTTTCCAGACCAGAAGACAGTCCAGCCCTCTGCTGCTCCAATGACTCCAGTCCCATTTAGTCCTGCCGGACAGAGCTTTGGCCCGGTCTCACCCCTACGACATGGCCGACCCACCCCACACACACCCTCGGCTCAGACCAACAGACCTGCTAGAGGGGAGCGAGCGAGGGAGGGAGGAGGAGGAGGAGGGAGAGGAGAGAGAGGGAACGAGGAACGGAGAGCAAAGTACCCCACAGAGAGAGAACCTGGAGAGTGCATCGACTCAGAACTCATCACTCCGTTTGGATCCACAGACTCTGAAAAAACAAAGCGGGCAGGAGAGAGGGGGAGGGGGGAGGAGAGAAAACGAGAGAATGAGAGAAAAGACGAGGAAGAGTCGGTAGTAGATGGCTGCGTCCCTGGAAAGGAAGCATCCACCAAGGACAAAAACCCACTCAGCACACAGAGCTCTCTTTCTCCAACAGACCAAAGTCCCCACATCACCAGCTCTGCTAGCTCTGACACAGACTACGGGAGCGAGACCCTGTCCAGCCACTCCAAACCCCGATCCCAGACCACCAGGGCTGAGGGAGAACTACAGAGGGAGAACCGAGAGCTGCGTTCAGAGCTGCAGGACGTTAAGGACGAGTTACAAAGGCGACTGGAGGATCTGGAGACCAAGCGCAGAGCGGAGGCCGAGGCAAGGACCAGGCTCAAGCAACTCAGCCGCAAACACGCCTCCCAAGCTGAGACCTCCAGAGAGACGGAGAAGAGGAGGGAGTTAGAGGAGGAGAGGGCAGAGACAGGGAGGTTGAAGGAGGCACTGGCTGAACTTGAGATAAAGGTCAGGAGAGATGGAGAGGACAGGGAGAGGAGGGAGAGCGAGAAGGAGGAAGGGAGAGAGAGGGAGAGAGAGGACAGGGAGTCTGAATGCATGCTGCTGAACCTCCAGCTAAAGAAGCAGCTGGCTGAGTTGAAGACGGAGCTCTTGATAGAACAGGAGCAGAGAGATAGGGAAAAAGAGGAGGAGAGGAAGAGATTGAACAACAAAGGGATGGAAGGAACGATTGACCAGACAGTCAAGGTTGAAGAGCTCCAGGCAGAGTTGCAGGAACTGAAGAACCGTGGACATCTTGAAGTGAAGAACGTGGTAGATAAGAACACCCCTCTGACATATATCACACTGCACCATAACATCAACTCTAACTCCAACAACAACACTGTTGTCTCTGACTACAAGCGACTACAACCTCCAGACCAGCACCATCTTCTGTGTCAGAATACCAACCTACAGAACACTGTTGTTTCCCAGGCAACAGAGGCAACAACAGCTGATCTGATCCAGGAAGACGGAACTCTGACCAAAGCTCCAGAACCCTTCAGACCTATTGGTGAGGGAGAGACCATTGTGGAGGCGCAAAGGGGTGTGTCTGCCTTTGAGCTGGGTGAAACCACTGTGGAAGCTGAGAAAGGGGTATCTCCCTCAGACCAGGGAGAGACCAATAAAGACCTTCTGAGAGGTGCATCTCCCTCAGACCAGGCAGAAACCACCATAGAGCTCCAGAGTGGAAGCCTCTCTGCCTCAGAGCTAGCCCAGGAGGTGGAGCATCTGCGTGGGGAGAGTGCCAGGGAGGCTGGGCGAGCCAGACAGACCCAGGCCAAGCTTGTGGCTCTACAGAGCCAGGTGACCAGGCAGACCCAGCAGCTGACCCTGGCCTTCGACCACCAGAGCAGACACATCCAGGACCTGCTGGCAGAGCTGCAGGAGAAGGAGGGAGGCCTCCTCAGGCAGGGACAGGAACTGCAGCGCTGTAGAGATGAACTGGCCACGCTCAGAGAGGAGAGGGAGAGAAGGGAGGAAGAGCGACAGGAGGAGGAGATCGAGGAGGAGATAAAGGAAAGTATGGCCACTATAACCCCTCAGCAGACTGACCATTACACAGATCACAGCACCCATAGCATTCAGAATGAGTCTGCCTTTGGGATAGAAGAGAGTACAGACATAACAGTGAAACCACTGTACATTACCCAGGCTTCCTCTGCACTTTGTGATGAGCGAGGTCAGCTGACCACTCCACAGAAAAACTGTGTCACAGAATCGCATGATGCAACAGACAGCCCTACCACTCTGAGCAACCATCCTTTTGAAAATGAGGCAGCGAAGATGGTGGATTCTAAGGCTTCTGCTCAGCCAAGCAGGGGTGAAGAGACAGTTGAAAACACAGAGAAATTCAAATCGGACCATTTAACTGTTACACGTTCCAAGGAGCAGATGGAACATCCTGAGGGTTCTGGGCTTGAACAGCAACATCCCCCTAGTGACGGGGACACCATGGACAGCCCTGCCTTCGGGAGAGTTACTGAAGAGTTACAGCTATCCCAGAGACACCTGAGTCTAACCAGGACTGAGAACACACGTCTTACTGCAGAGCTGGAGAAAGCTTCTGGTCCTACCAACAAACAGTACACCAGTGGACAGGGTAGACAAGATGGTAGAGAAGAGAGTCTGGCTGAAGAGCTGCGGTCTCTAAAACAGCAGAACGAACAGCTGAAACTCAAACTTCAAGATGTGGCAACCACAGACAGAGAAACTAGTTCTGTCAGTAACACAACACTACCAGCCACCTGTGAAGACCAGGCTGAAAGACAAGCAAGGAAAAGAAAGGGCCAGAGAGGAGGACAGGAAGTTATCTCCTCCTCTGGGGAGCTAGAGCAAGTCAGTGACATCATCGCCTCGGGACGGGAGGCCACACTGCAGGATGGAGGGAAACCCAAAGACGAGGAGAGAGGGGGAGTAGAGTCTGAAGGAGAGAGGGAGAGAGGAGCAGGGGATGAGACTGCACTAGACACTAATCCACTGGCTCCACTCCAGATCACCTGCCTAGAAAAGCAGGTAGGTTTCTAAATCTTACTGGGAACGTAGTTATAAATGTAAGTTACTAGAAATACTTTCCCCCCATATCTTAAGCATGTGGTTGTTCACAAACCCTACTACAGAATGCTTTATACAAGCTAGCTATTTTGTATAAAAAATTTTTTTGAATTATTTGGAATAAATCCTAAATGTTATTGTCTCTCTCTCCTCCTGTCCAGGTGGTGGCGCTGCAGGCTGAACTCCAGTGTCTCTCTGAGGAGAACCAGAGGCAGGCTGAGGAGCTGGCGTTGTGGAGGCTGACGGCCCAGACCCCCTGTCTAGACCCAGAGGACCCCACCGCTGCTACCCTCAGCCCTGGACACAACACTGCTACCCTCAGCCCTGGACACAACACTGCTACCCTCAGCCCTGGACACAACACTGTGGCTGTGATCAGGGAGGATGAGCTGATTCTCTACTGCACCTCCAATATACTCTGTGGGAGGACCCTGGCCTCAAGGTAATGGACAATTAAGCCCTTGTAGGAAACATTGCTGTTGTGACAGTAATGCTTTTCATATACTGCTTATATGTTAAATATATATTTCCATCCATCTATTTTGGGGTATTTGTACTTATCTTTCTACAATGTGTTGGTATTTTGAAATGTAAATTGTTCTTCAATTTTTTGGGGGGACCAGACTGCAGCACTGCAATTCTCCTGAACCAAAGAGTATCCAAAACTCACCCAGAAAGAACAAATCTACATATCACCAAGAGACAGAAAATCAGACCAATGAACATAGAGAAGATGGCAGAGATGAAGAAGCAGACATCACCGAAGATGTTTACCAAACCTCAGAGCTCCAGACCAAGGCAACAGAGCACGCTAACCAAGATGATCCAGAAAACAAGACCAATCCAAACTCTCCCAGAGCAACAGATGAGACCCAGACCAAAGAAATCGTCTCAAGACATGATCTAGACGTCATAGAACTAGATGACCTCATAGAGTTCCCCACTCTATTTCTCGCTGAGGCTCAATCCACTGAAGCACAGTCCTCTGAAATCAACCATCCCAGTCACCATCAAGAAGAACCAATCTCCACTGGTGTTGGAAATAAAAATCACTCCTCGGTCCGTAGAAAAGTCACCACCGCAACCACTACATCAGAGTGGCAGACTGAGAGAACGATAGTGGAGACCAAGGTTCAGAGGTTAGAGGTTAGGAGCACCAGCTCTCAGACAGAGGAGGGGGGCGAGAGGGGAACAACAGGAGTCTGGACACCGACACAGCCTCCTACTTCAGCCACACCAGAAACACACCAGGTATACACACAGACCGAAGAGGAGGAAAATGATGAGGACGAAGAACCCACAGAATCTCCCCCTATGTCACCAGTCCGGATGTCGGAGGCAGAGGGGGACAGGTTGTTGTTTTCTGGTTCATTCCCGATCCCAGCTGACCCGGCCCGCCTGGCGGAGCGTATCCGTCGTAACCGGACTCAGATGTCTGCAGCGTACGACGATACGGAGTACGAACCCTACGGCCTGCCTGAGGTGGTCATGAAAGGTGAGGAGAGAAGGGACGTTATGTTTTCTTTAAACAAAAAGGCACAATAGACTGATGCTATATTTTAATATGTCACATCTATGGGTTGTTTTTACTGTTGGCCAGAGGTAAAGCCAATTTATTTTATGATCCTAAAATACTGTTACAATCCTCATCATTCAAATCAAATAAACATGTATTGGTCGCATACACATATTTTGCAGATGTTATCGTGCAGTGAAATGCTTCTGTTTCTAGCTCCAACAGTGCAATAATACCTAACAATAAACAAAAATCCAAAGAAATTAAAAGAAAGACATTAAGAAATATCAGAACGAGTGATGTCAGAGTCTGGAATATAAATATATCCCTCTGTCCAAATATATAAACATATAGAACAGCCTCAATTAGTCAGGGCATGGACTCTACAAGGTGTCAAAAGCGTTCCACAGGGATGCTGGCCCATGTTGACTCCAATGCTTCCCACAGTTGTGTCAAGTTTGCTGGATGTCCTTTAATTTTTTTTTTAGGGTAGATCAACTTTAATATTGCAAATAGATTGTGGCTTCTATTAATGTAATTGTCTGCATAATTTCCAATCCCCCATATATATATTTTTTGTAACTATATATATTATTTTAAATATACACTACCGGTCAAAAGTTTTAGAACACCTACTCATTCAAGGGTTTTTCTTTATTTTTTACAATGTTCTACATTGTAGAATAATAGTGAAGACATCAAAACTATGAAATAACACATATGGAATCATGTAGTAACCAAAAAAAGTGTTAATCAAAATATATTTTATATTTGAGATTCTTCAAATAGCCACCCTTTGCTTTGATGACAGCTTTGCACACACTTGGCATTCCCTCAACCAGCTTCACATGGAATGCATTTCCAACAGTCTTGAAGGAGTTCCCACATATGCTGAGCACTTGTTGGCTGCTTTTCCTTCACTTCGCGGTCCGACTCATCCCAAACCATCTCAATTGGGTTGACATTGGGGGATTGTGGAGGCCAGGTCATCTGATGCAGCACTCCATCATTCTCCTTCTTGGTAAAATAGCCCTTACACAGCCTGGAGGTGTGTTTTGGGTCATTGTCCTGTTGAAAAACAAATGATAGTCCCACTAAGCCCAAACCAGATGGGATGGCGTATCGCTGTAGAATGCTGTGGTAGCCATGCTGGTTAAGTGTGCCTTGAATTCTAAATAAATCACAGACCGTGTCACCAGCAAAGCACCTCCTCCTCCATGCTTTACGGTTGGAAATACACATGCGGAGATCATCCGTTCACCCACACCGCGTCTCACAAAGACACAGCGGTTGGAACCAAAAATCTCCAATTTGGACTCCAGACCAAAGGACACATTTCCACTGGTCTAATGTCCATTGCTCGTGTTTCTTGGCCCAAGCAGGTCTCTTCTTCTTATTGGTGTCCTTTAGTAGTGGTTTCTTTGCAACATTTTGACCATGAAGGCCTGATTCATGCAGTCTCCTCTGAACAGTTGATGTTGAGATGTGTCTGTTACTTGAACTTTGTGAAGCATTTATTTGGACTGCAATTTCTGAGGCTGGTAACTCTAATGAACTTATCCTCTGCAGCAGAGGTAACTCTGGGTCTTCCATTCCTGTGGCGGTCCTCATGAGAGCCAGTTTCATCATAGTGCTTGATGGTTTTTGCGACTGCACTTGAAGAAACTTTCAAAGTTCTTGAAATTTTCCGTGTTGACTGACCTTCATGTCTTAAAGTAATGATGGACTGTTGTTTCTCTTTGCTTATTTAAGCTGTTCTTGCCATAATATGGATGTGGAATTTTAGAGCTATCTTCTGTACACCATCCCTACCTTGTCACAACACAACTGATTGGCTCAAACGCATTAAGAAGGAAAGAAATTCCACAAATTAACTTTTAACAAGATGGCAGGTAGCAGAGTGGTTAGAGCATTGGGCCTGTAACCGAAAGGTTGCTGGATCGAATCCCCGAGCTGACAAGGTAAAAATCTGTTGTTCTGAACAAGGCTGTTAACCCACTGTTCCTAGGCTGTCATTGTAAATAAGAATTTGTTCATAACTGACTTGCCTACTTAAATAAAGGTGAAATAAAACATTTAAATAAAAAGGCACACCTGTTAATTGAAATGCATTCCAGGTGACTACCACATGAAGCTGGTTGAGAGAATGCCAAGAGTGTGCAAAGCTGTCATTAAGGCAAAGGGTGGCTATTTGAAGAATCTCACATTTAAAATATATTTTGATTTGTTTAACAGTTTTTTTGGTTACTACATGATTCCATATGTGTTATTTCATAGTTTTGATGTCTTCACTATTATTCTACAATGTAGAAAATAGTAAAAATAACATGTCCAAACTTTTGACTGGTACTGTAATTCCACTATGACATCTCCAGGTTTTGCTGACATCCCCAGTGGTCTAGCCTGTCCGTACATCGTGAGGAGGGGGCTCCTGGGTACTGATGCTATGCCCCTCCCCCTGAGAGACCCTGGCCAGAGGGATGGAGGACTGGAGGACCCTGATTAACCCCCAACAGGTGAAGTATTTAGCCCCTTGTACACTAGTGATGCGCGGGTCATTAAATATTGTGACTGAAGGGCGGGTGGGTGGCAAGCTGGTTTAATAAAGATAAACTATACCTTTTTTTTCCCCATTATGTTTAGGCTATCTGGTATAAGCCTAAACCTAGGGCTTAACTGTACTCGCACCAAATAGCCTACACAGTCAACCTCCAAATAATGCTTTTGGGAACGGGCAGAAAAAGTTAATGTCAATCCACGGAGGGAAAAAGGACAGTGTCGAAGTTTAATTCAATATGACAAAAGCTGCGAAAGCAGAGTTGAAAATATAGACAAGTACTTTTTTGAAAACATTTGGTGAAGTGGTCAAAGAAAACGATAGCAGTGGCGGATATTTTATGTGTGACGATTGTGTGGCGCTATCAAAATTTGACAGCCACAAGACGGGACTTCCAATAGGCCTATGGCATGTCAATGGAACTGTAGCCTACTGTTTAGATGGGTCAAATGGAAACTGAAATCTGGACATTGACGAACCAGAATAACCTACTGATTTTTGGCAAACTCCAAAGTCCTCTGATAATACTAGTCCTGTGCGAATCGACGTCCCTGTGTTTTGAGAGAAATGTCTTTGACAGGTGTTGCTTGCGGTTTGAGCAAGAAAACAACTGATTCGATAAATTGAACGAAGTGCTGCGAATAGCTTTTATATGAAGGGCCTACATGTATGAACTTTCAAAGTGAATGCTTTTGTTTGTACGTTTTGTGCGAATGAATTGAACATCGCCAAAAGCATCATAAAAACAATATTGCCCCTATTTAATGCAACCCTTGCTGTTAATAGATCGCAAAGCAGCGTACAACTGAGCTCAACGTTTGGTACAAGTTCACTTTCTCATCCATGATCTAACAACACATATCAAGTACAAGTTAGCCATTTAGCACACCTCTGACGGCTGGGGGGCATTTAGGACGTATTCTAATGCATATCGTCAAAATGTCCTAATGTTTATGATCACACTTCCTCAATTCAAATATTATGGCGACACTACAGTTTACCAAGGATGGTTTGGTCTGGATTAGAACCTTGGGAACCAAGATCGAGTTATCAGTGTAGCCTATTATCACTTGGACTTGGACAGCGCATTTTCTATATTTACTGGTTAGGGTTGGGTGCGTGCTTTAGATTTTCACTTTATCACATGTATAGTCGGGCGGTTGCGATGGGTTATTAGCAATTGGGTGCGGGTGAACAAAGAACTGACCCGCACTAATCTACACCTGTCACACAAATGACAGCTGCCCTGTCAAATTGTTTACATTCAGCACATATTTCACATTTATATAGTCTGTATAGTCACAATGTAATCTCATGTAGCTACTGAAGGTGATAGTGGATACAACATCTGTGTAGTCTAATGTTGTCTTTAGAAAGGACTTAATGTGAAGATGACATTAACAAGTTCCACATATGACTTGGCCTCCTTGGGAGTGTAGGGGTCCACCATGGCTCTCCGCCTTACGCTCTTCTTAATATTTGTTGTGCGTGTGTGTGTTTGTACAGATCCACTGGGAGACCGTCTGAGAAAGAGTTCATTTCACTGGACCTACTTTGTACCACTTCCTGACCTGATGTACTGACCCATGGTACTGGAACATAGAGATCAAACAAAACACCTTTCATCTCTGTCTACTGTACTGTTTACTGTCTTTCTACTGTCTACTGTCTGTCTACTGTCTACTGTCTGTTTACTCTCTACTGACTGTTTACTGTCTACTGTCTGTCTACTGTCTGTCTACTGTCTGTCTACTGTCTGTCTACTGTCTACTGTCTGTTTACTGTCTACTGTCTGTTTACTGTCTACTGTTTACTGTCTACTGTTTACTGTCTGTTTACTGTCTACTGTTTACTGTCTACTGTTTACTGTCTACTGTCTGTCTGTTTACTATCTACTGTCTACTATTTACTGTTTACTGTACTATTTACTGTCTACTGTTTACTGTTTACTATTTACTGTTTACTGTTGGCTGTCTACGGTTTACTGTTTGCTGTCTGCTGTTTACTGTCTACGGTTTACTGTTTGCTGTCTACTGTTTGCTGTCTACTATTTACTGTCTACTGTCTACTGTTAACTGTTTACTGTTTACTGTCTGTCTACTGAAACACCTAGACCTGAAGAGGGACAACAACTATCACTTGCTGATGTTTCAGACAAGGCCTTTTATTGAGTTTTACCTCATTGTTTTCTCAGCACCAACTACAGTACTGTTAGCAAATCTGTTTTACCAAGGCTCATTGGTTTCTCAGCCCTACCACAGTACTGTTCAGTGGCGATTTTAGCATGTAAATCGTGGTGGGGCAAACCAAAGAATACATTCATTGCACTATAACGGTGACAAACGGTGCCCACAAACTGTTAGGGCCTACATAAAGCTGTCCCAACAGCAGAGTCCCAACAGGCTGGACAATAGAACAGCCTGTTGGGGGGGCAAAAAGTATTTTGGGGCTAGTGTTTGATGACAACGGAGTATCCTGCCCAGCCTTACATAATTAGAAAGAGGAGATTCCCAACAGCAGTCCCAACACCTTACCACTGCTACACCTGGCTATCAGCAGAACCTTGTCTGGCAGCGAAACAGTTAATTCAGCCTCATTTACTGCCTTAAAAAAAACATAGCTGATATGGCTGACTTGCTTAAACAAATGCGGTTTCTACTGAGATGTACAAACTATGGCATAAGGGGACAACAAGCAGATAAGAGGCAATCCGTAATTTCGATTAAGACATTAATGAGCGAGCGACAATGGACAATCAATATATTTGTTCAGCACTTTTGAAATGTACAGCGACAGAATTCAGAACATGGGCCGTTCTTACAGTGTACTCCCGAATCAGAACCGTAGGATAAATAAAGGGGGCATATAAGTAGATAATAAAATCTCTTACAATATTTGATGATTACATTTCTCTAAAACAGGTTATAGGCTACATGTGCACCACCAAGTCAGAACAGTAGGCGAAATTAAGAGGTGAAAATAGACCAAATGATTAGTGTGAGGGCTACTAACCGCTTACTACACAACATTCACTTAGCATTACTTTCTTAGCTATAGTATACATATCTCTCTGTCATCCTACATAATTTATGAAGCAGTGTAACAGTTTTTCTCCAGTCCCTCTCCTAGCCCCTACCTGGGCTCGAGCCAGGGACCCTCTGCACTCAACAGTCAAACAACTACTTCAAGGTCTCAGAGCAAGGGACACGACAGATTGAAACTCTACTAACTAGCCGTTTCACACCGGTTACAGCAGCACAATACATTTTTTGATTCACGTTGCTGTGATGTGCTGGAACAGTAATTGGGCACTACGGTCCTTCGTGGGCAAATGTAGTCATCAAAGAGAAAGATGCCGGATTTACAATTCCGAGTTGAATGACGGTTCAAAACGCGTGCAGTTAGCCACTGTCACCAATTCCTGTCAAACCACTCATTGATGAATTTGCGATCTCCAAATTGTTGTGTAATGAGCACCGATGACTGCTAGCTAAGATTGTGAAAGTAAGATGGTGACATGATCAGTCCAATCAAAGCTACTGTACATACAGTTGGAGTCGGAAGTTTACATACACTTAGGTTGAAGTCATTAAAACTAATTTTTCAACCACTCCACAGATTTTATGTTAACAAGCTATAGGTTATGACATCTACTTTGTGCATGACACAAGTAATTCTTCCAACAATTGTTTTTAGACAGATTATTTCACTTATAATTCAGTATATCACAATTCCAGTGGTTCAGAAGTTTACATACACTA
Organism: Thymallus thymallus; assembly: GCA_023634145.1. Lineage (NCBI taxonomy): Eukaryota > Metazoa > Chordata > Actinopteri > Salmoniformes > Salmonidae > Thymallus > Thymallus thymallus. The sequence goes on along the minus strand of CM042384.1, from coordinate 24,385,438 downwards.
AGTTGACTGTGCCTCTGGAAAATTCCAGAAAATTATGTAATGGCTTTAGAAGCTTCTGATAGGCTAATTGACATAATTTGAGGTGTACCTGTGGATGTATTTCAAGGCCTACCTTCAAACTCAGTGCCTCTTTGCTCGACATCATGGGAAAATCCAAAGAAATCAGCCAAGACCTCAGCAAAGAAATTGTAGAACTCCAAGTCTGGTTCATCCTTGGGAGCAATTTCCAAATGCCTGAAGGTACCACGTTCATCTGTACAAACAATAGTACGCAAGTATAAACACCATGGGACCACGCAGCTGTCATACCGCTCAGGAAGGAGACGCGTTCTGTCTCCTCGAGATGAACATACTTTGATGTGAAAAGTGCAAATCAATACCAGAACAACAGCAAAGAACCTTGTGAAGATGCTGGAGGAAACAAGTATCTATATCCACAGTAAAAACAATTCCTATATCGACGTAACCTGAAAGGCCGCTCAGCAAGGAAGAAGCCACTGTTTCAAAGCCGCCATAAAAAAGACAGATTACGGTTTGCAACTGCACATGGGGACAAAGATCGTACTTTTTGGAGAAATGTCCTCTGGTCTGATGAATCAAAAATAGAACTGTTTGGCCATAATGACCATCGTTATGTTTGGAGATAAAAGGGGGAGGCTTGCAGGCCAAAGAACACCTCCCAACCGTGAAGCACGGGGGTGGCAGCATCATGTTGTGGGGGTGCTTTGCTGCAGGAAGGACTGGTGCACTTAACAAAATAGATGGCATCATGAGGAAGGAACAATTTGTGGATATATTGAAGCAACATCTCAAGACATCAGTCAGGAAGTTAAAGCTTGGTCGCAAATGGGTCTTCCAAATGGACAATGACCCCAAGCATACTTCCAAAGTTGTGGCAAAATGGCTTAAGGACAACAAAGTCAAGGTATTGGAGTGGCCATCACAAAGCCCTGATCTCAATCCTATAGAACATGTGTGGGCAGAACTGAAAAAGTGTGTGTGAGCAAGGAGGCCTACAAACCTGACTCAGTTACACCAGTTCTGTCAGGAGGAATGGTCCAAAATTCACCCAACTTATTGTGTGAAGCTTGTGGAAGGCTACCCGAAACATTTGACCCAAGTTAAACAATTTAAAGGCAATTCTACCAAATACTAATTTAGTGTATTAAACTGGGAATGTGATGAAAGACATTTCACATTCTTAAAATAAAGTGGTGATCCTAACTGACCTAAGACAGGGAATTTTTACTAGGATTGAATGTCAGACATTGTGAAAAACTGAGTTTAAATGTATTTGACTAAGGTGTATGTACATTTCCGACTTCAATTGTATAATGTGATTTGACGTCATTTCTGTGGCCAATGACCTTGAGCCTTCTTGGAAATGCACTTGTAATATAACTCTATGGCTGGACCCAAAGGGTTGGATGTCCACCTTTTACTAAGAACTCAAAATTGGCGATTGCGCATTGTCCCCATGAGTGACAGAACGCTGAGCCAATCACGGCACAATGCTCCTATTTTCTGCTGGTTCGCCCCACCACCACAGAAAGCACTGAGCTAGGCTGAAACACCTGCATTTTGGAGCTGCCTTACTCAAGAAAACAAAAAAGAGACCATGTTTGTATGCAGCTTTATTAACTTAATTATATATATATTTACATTGTTTTCAAACTGATATGTGACACGTTTTAATGCCAAAACAACATGCAAAACAGGCAAGCTTCACCCCCCCCCCCCCCCCCCCAATATATTTGTGTAAATATATATATATAGCATTTTTTTTATTTTATTGTATTTGTTTTGGGTTAAGAATGTGGGTCTCAAAACAGGTGCCCTGAATGACGGTTCGCCACTGGTACTGTTCTTAACAAATATACTGATACAGATTGCCTTGATGTGCTTAAAATGAGAAATGGTGCCTGGTTTAAAAAATGTTGATAAGCTATTCGCCCGGACGCCAAACAGAAAACTATATTTTTTGTTTGAGTAGCCTTATTTATAGACTGTTGAATGTGTTAGTGTGTTTGTTTCATATCTGCTTTTATAAGCAGTGGGTGTACATTTGATGGAGTGTGTGTGTTGGTTTGTACAAAACTGTGTGTACAAGGATGAGTACGTACTGCATGTGTAGGATGATGTGTGGGTCGTTGTGTTTTCTCAATATTAGCGTGCGTGTGCCTGTGTATGACTCAACCTAACCTGAGCTTGTTTCCGCTCCTTGTATGGTGATCAACTGTGAGCGCTCCCTCTCTTCCCCTCCCTCTCTTCCCCTCCCTCTCTTCCCCTCCCTCTCTTCCCCTCCCTTTTCTTTCCTTCCACTCTGAAACGTTTTAAAGCACCCTCATGCCGTTCTCTTAAATGTATTTAAATTCTGCAGGTTTAGTCTTCTTTTTTAAGTTAGATTTTTTTCTAGATTTAATATTTTTGAAACATTTTTTTATATATATTTTTTTGCGCACGTTCATTATTGTGCCTTAGATTTTTGCCTTAGACTTCTAGATTTTCAGTTGCAACAATAAACTGGCCTGGTTTGAAACAATATTCAGTTGAGGTTGTATATCAGAACAATTTATAGCATCTTAAATGTAATCCTGGTACTGCCACACTTGTTGATGTGCTTTGAGGAAGTGTGCACTTGTATATGTGTGCACTTGTTTATTTAGTGTGAACGAAACCTTCCTTCATTACAAATTCACGTCACTCCAACCTCCTTTCAGAGCTGAGGTTTATTACAGTGTTACTGCATGGTACTTCGATTAATCCTGAGTTGTCATTGGATTTGTTGTGGTCTACAAATCAAATTTCAAGTCAAATTTATTTATAAAGCCCTTTTTACATCAGCCGATGTCACAAAGTGCTATACAGAAACCCAGCCTAAAACCCCAAACAGCAAGCAATGCAGATGTAGAAGCACGGTGGCTAGGAAAACCTCCCTAGAAAGGCAAAACCTAGGAAGAAACCTAGAGAGGAACCAGGCTCTGAGGGGTGGCCAGTCCTCTTCTGGCTGTGCCGGGTGGAGATTATAACAATTCATGGCCATTAAGGCCAGTTCTTCCTCCAAGATGTTCAAATGTTCATAGATGACCAGCAGGGTCAAATAATAATAAAAGTAGTTGTGGAGGTTGCAACAGATAAATACAGGAGTGAATGTCACTTGGCTCTTCAGTGCAATAGAGCGCAGGTGCGGTAGAGTGAGAGCGAGATGAAAACAGCAGGTCTGGGACAAGGTGGCACGTCCAATGAACAGGTCAGGGTTCCATAACTGCAGGCAGAAGAGTTGAAACCGGTGCAGCAGCACGACCAGGTGGACTGGGGACAGCTAGGAGTCATCAGGGCAGGTGGTCCTGAAGCATGGTCCTCCGGTAGGCTCAGGTACTCCGGGAGAGGAGGTAGAGTGGGAGAGAGAGAGAGAATTAGAGGGAGCATACTTAAATTCACACAAGACACCGGATAATAACATCAGATTTAACAAACTGACCCTAGCCCCGCGGCACATAGACTATTGCAGCATAGATACTGGAGGCTGAGACAGGGGGGGTCAGGAGACACTGTGGCCCCCTCCAACAATACCCGACAATACCCCCGGACAGGGCCAAACCAGGCAGGATATAACCTCACCCACTCTGCCAAGCACAGCCCCTACACCAATAGAGGGATATCAACAACCACCAACTTACTACCCTGAGACAAGGCTGAGTATAGTCCACAAAAGATCCCCTCCACTGCACAATCCCGAGGGGGCGACAAACCGGACAGGAAGTGACACACCCTTCCTAGGGATGGCATGGAAAGCACCAGTAAGCCAGTGACTCAGCCCCCGTAATAGGGTCAGAGGCAGAGAATCCCAATGGAGAGACGGGAACCGGCGTGGCAGAGACGGCAAGGGTGGTTCGTCGCTCCAGAGCCTTGCCGTTCACCCTTGCACCCCTGGGCCAGACTACACTCAATCATAGGACATACTGAAGTCTTTAGTAAAGACTTAAAGGTCGAGACGGAGTCTGCGTCTCTCACATGGATAGGCAGACCATTCCATAAAAATGTAGCTCTATAGGAGAAAGCCCTGCCTCCGCCTGTTTGCTTAGAAATTATAGGGACAATAAGGAGGCCTGCGTCTTGTGACCGGAGCGTACATGTAGGTATGTACGGCAGGACCAAATCTGAGAGATAAGTAGGAGCAAGCCCATGTAATGCTTTGTAGGTTAGCAGTAAAACCTTGAAATCAGCCCTAGCCTAAACAGGAAGCCAGTGTAGAGAGGCTAGCACCGGAGTAATATGATCAAATCTTTTGGTTCTAGTCAAGATTCTAGCAGCCGTGTTTAGCACTAACAGGCATTGGAGCTGATAGAAATAATAGGTTAATGCGTTGTGGAATGATTTCAATTTATCTTAACATTTTGAACTTTATGTACAGTGAATTTGCAAAGTATTCAGACCCCTTGAATTTTTCCACATTTTATTACGTTACAGCCTTATTTTGAAATTGATTAGAAAATGTTTTCCTCATCAATTTACACACAATACCCCGCAATGATGACAAAGAAAAAACAGGTTTTTAGACATTTTAGCAAATTTATGTGATGGCACATTTACATAAGTATTCAGACCCTTTACTCAGTACTTTGTTGAAGCACCTTTGGCAGCGATTACAGCCTCAAGCCTTATTGAGTATGACACTACAAGCTTGGCACACCTGTATTTGGAGTTTTTCCCATTCTTCTCTGCAGATCCTCTCAAGCATGGATGGGGAGCGTCGCTGCACAGCTATTTTCAGGTCTCTCCAGAAATGTTCGATCGGGTTCAAGTCCTGGCTCTGGCTGGGCCACTCAAGGACATTCAGAGACTTGTCCCGAAGTCACTCCTGCGTTGTCTTGGCTGTGTGCTTAGAGTCGTTGTCCTGTTGGAAGGTGAACCTTCGCCCAAGTCTGAGGTCCTGAGTGCTCTGGAGCAGGTTTTCATCAAGGATCTCTCTGTACTTTGCTCTGTTAATCTTTCCCTCGATCCCTACTGGTCTCCCAGTCCCTGCCACTGAAAAACATCCCCACAAGATGATGCTGCCACCACCATGCTTGACCGTAGGGATGGTGCCAGGTTTCCTCCAGACGGGACTCTTGGCATTCAGGCCAAAGAGTTCAATCTTGGTTTCATCAGACCAGAGAATCTTGTTTCTCATGGTCTGCCCACTCAACCATAAAGGCTTGATTGGTGGAGTGCTGCAGAGATGGTTGTCCTTTTGGAAGGTTCTCCTTTCTCCATAGAGAAACTCTGGAGCTCTGTCGGGTTCTTGGTCACCTTCCTGACAAAGGCCCTTCTCCCCCGATTTCTCAGTTTGCCCGGGGGGTCCAGCTCTAGGAAGAGTCTTGGCAGTCCTGAACTTCTTCCATTTAAGAATGATGGAGGCCACTGTATTCTTGGGGATCTTCAATGCTTCCCCAGATCTGTGCCTCGACACAAGCCTGTCTCGGCGCTCTACAAACAATTCCTTCGACCTCATGGCTTGATTTTCGCGCTGACAATCACCGTCAACATTGGGACCTTATATAGACAGGTGTGTGCCTTTCCAAATCATGTCCAATCAATTGAATTTACCACAGGTAGACTCCAAGTTGTAGAAACATCTCAAGGATGACCAATGGAAACAGGATGCACCTGAGCTTAATTTCGAGTCTAATAGAAAAGGGTCTGAATAGTTATGTAAATAAGGTATTTCTGTTTTTTATATCTATTAAATGTGTAAAAAAATCTAAAAACCTGTATTCGCTTTGTCATTATGGGGTATTGTGTGTAGATTGAGGAAAATGTTTTATTTAATTAATTTTAGAGTAAGGCTGTAACTTAACAAAATGTGGAAAAAGTCAAGGGGTCTGAATACTTTCCGAATGCCCTGTACGTAGTTAGCTAAAAACTGCTTTCTGTCACTAAAGACATAATACATGTAGCCTCTTTCAACAGCCATGTCTTTAGATTCTAGAAGCCTGGCGTAAGTCCTAGAACACACATAATTCTATGGGCTGTAACAGTACCATCAGTGCTTGACTCGGAATGAAATAGGTGCTGGTACTCATTTTGGGTGCCAGTACTGTACATTTTTTATAAGAGGAACACAAGCTCAAGCAGTAGAACATTTGAGGTTCAAGTACTCCGCTCCGTTGAGCTCCTGCCCAAGTCAAGCACTTAGTACCATTCATTAGCCTTCTGAACACACCCCTAGCTGAGTTATCTATGGGATCTCTGGGTGTCTGGGTGGTGGGACTAGTCCAAGGAGTCCAGACATAACACACTGAATTCTTTCCCTTGTATGTGACACTTTTATTTGAATTTATCACTGTTGATGTTTTGTGTTGCTGTCGAAGATGGATTAAAAAGGTTGATCTGAATGTATCTTGTGACTTTTTTTCTCTTTCCACCTCTAAGGTCTGTGTGTCTAATAGTTTCCATATTGTCTATGGTCGCTCTATTGGGTAGCTTTAATTCTTTCCGTTGCTCTCTTCAGTCTCTCTCTAAGTTGGAGTTGCATTCCTAATAGTGACCTCTAGTCTAGAGGTCACTAATGGGGTACCCAATAAGGAAACTGGCAAGACATCAGTCCTGACAACAGAGTCCAACTGAAATCATTTTTTCCATTCACCGCTTACTTGAAAGTAGCCTGGTCCCAGATCTGTTTGAGCTCTTGCCAACTCCCTTGCTCATTGTCAAGACAGACATGTTTTGGCGTGACATGATGGCACATACAGACTGGTACCCAGGGTAACATGAAAGGACTGGAAAAGTGAATGCAATGTCTCACCTACACATCCTAACCAAGTAGTTGGATACCCCGTTTCTGCTACACCACAGTCTACCTTCCAGTCACCTCGAGAGACTTGAGTTTGATAACTGGATAAATGTGATGCCTTAACGTTGCTCAAGACAACCTCTGTCTGTATTCTCATCCAAACTCACTCTAGTTAGGAATGTTAAAACATCTAAGCCCCTCTAAATGGGCATCAGGAAACAGACAGGGGCTCTGCTCTTACTCCAGCTCTCTCATGCTCACAGTTATGACTACGGTGTAGGACTAGGACTACAGTGTAGGGCACGGTGCTTCTACCGGTATTTCCAGCATTTTCCACTAGTGTTGCTGCAGGTAGGAAATCCTAGGAAATGTTCTGTAGTTGACGCAAGCGCTCTCCTATCAATCATTTGGTTGTGCGTGTGTTTTTGGTGGCGGGATTGCCTAAGCCAAAGATATCAAATCAAAGTTTATTGGTTGCGTTAACAGATTTGCAGATGTTGTCGCAGGTGCAGTGAAATGCTTGGTATACAGTGTAGTAATACCTAACAATACACTCAAAAATCCAGAACGAGCAATGTCAGAGTCCTGTGTGTGTGTGTATATATATATACACACACATTTTTCTCAGTAAATATATTTCCAAAGGTGCTATTGACATGAAAGTTTCACCAGATGTTGGTAACAACCCAAGTAATCCATACATACAAAGGTACCAAAACAAATAAGTTCAGAAATTAAGTTATGTGTAATAATGTGAAATGACACAGGGAAAAAGTATTGAACACATGAAGAAAGGGAGGTGCAAAAAGGCATGGAAAGCCAAGACAACAGCTGAAAACTATCAGTAATTAAAAAGCAATCCAGCCCCCTGTCAGTGCAAATTAATATCAGCTGGTTCAGTCCCAACTGATGGCCTACAAAAAGGTCTCATTGCCAAGGTGTCACACAAGACACATCTCATGATGGGTAAAAGCAATTGGGTTGGGTGATTGTGGAGGCCAGGTCATCTGATACAGCACTCATCACTCTCCTTGGTCAAATAGCCCTTACACAGCCTGGAGGTGTGTTTTGTGTCATTGTCCTGTTGAAAAACAAATGATAGTCCCACTAAGCACAAACCAGATAGGATGGCGTATCGCTGCAGAATGCTGTGGTAGCCATGCTGGTTAAGTGTGCCTTGAATTCTAAATAAATCATTAACAGTGTCACCCGCAAAGCACCATCACACCTCCTCCATCCTTCACGGTGGGAACCACACATGCGGAAATAATCCGTTCACCTACTCTGCGTCTCACAAAGAAACGGTGATTGGAACCAAAAATCCCAAATTTGGACTTATCAGACCAAGGACACATTGCTCGTGTTTCTTGTCCCAAGCAAGTTTCTTCTTTTTATTGGTGTCCTTTAGAAGTGGTTTCTTTGCAGTAGTTTGACCATGAAGGCCTGATTCACACAGTCTCCTCTGAACAGGATGTTGAGATGTCTGTTACTTGAACTCTGTGAAGCATTTATTTGAGCTGCAATCTGAGGTGCAGTTAACTCTAATGAACTTATCCTCTGCAGCAGATGTAACTCTGGGTCTTCCTTTCCTGTGGCGGTCCTCATGAGAGCCAGTTTCATCATAGCGCTTGATGGTTTATGCGACTGCATTTGTAGAAACTTTCAACGTTGTTGAAATGTTCGGTATTGATTGACCATGTCTTAAAGTAATGATGGACTGTTGTTTCTCTTTGCTTATTTAAGCTGTTCTTGCCATAATATGGACTTGGTCTTTTACCAAATAGAGCTATCTTCTGTATACCACCCCTACCTTGTCACAACACAACTGATTGGCTCAAACGCATTAAGAAGGAAAGAAATTCCACAAATTAACTTTCAACAAGGCACACCTGTTAATTGAAATGCATTCCAGGTGACTACCTCTTGAAGCTGGTTGAGAGAATGCCAAGAGTGTGCAAAGCTGTCATCAAGGCAAAGGGTGGCTTCTATGAAGAATCTCAAATATAAAATATATTTGGTTCGTTTTTGGTTACTACATGATTCCATGTGTTATTTCATAGTTTGTTTTCGCTATTATTCTACAATGTAGAAAATAGTAAAAATAAAGAAAAACCCTTGAATGAGTAGGTATGTCCAAACTTTTGACTGGTACTGTATGTATGTATGTATGTATGTATGTATGTATGTATGTATTTATGTATGTATGTATGTATGTATGTATGTATGTATGTATGTATGTATGTATGTATGTATGTATGTATGTATGTATGTATGTATGTATGTATGTATGTATGTATGTATGTAAATGCTATAAAAAGGAGGACTACATGCATCGAGGCACTAAGTTACTGTTTGATTGAACGTTAGAATGGGCAAAACGAATGACCTAAGTGAGGTCCGTCGGATCCAGTATCACAGAAACGGCTGCTCTCCTGGGCTTTTCACGTATTAAGTGTCTAGGGTTTACCGAGAAGGGTGGAAAACAAAAAAACATCCAGCTAGCTGCAGTCCTGTGAGCAAAAAACAGCTTGTTGATGAGAAGGGGCCGAAGGAGAATGTCAAGAATCGTGCACGCTAACAGGAAGGCCACAAACAGGCAAATAACAGCGCAGTACAACAGTGGTTTGCAAAACGGCATCTCGGAACGCACAACTCGTCGGTCCTTGTCACGGATGGGCTAAAAACACGAAGAAGAGGCTCCAGTGGGCACGCGATCACCAACACAGGACAATTAAGGAGTGGAAAAACGAAAACATCGCCTGGTCCGATGAATCCCGGTTCCTGTTGCGTCATGTTGATGGCAGAGTCAGGATTTGGCCCCATCCTGCCTGGTGTCAAAGGTACAGGCTGGTGGCGGTGGTGTAATGGTGTGGGGAATGTTTTCCTGGCACACGTTAGGTCCATTGATACCAATTGAGCAACATTTGAATGCCACAGTGTATCTGAATATTATTAGGTAGACCCATCTTGTACCAGATCGGGTCCCCTGTAGCCATGAAGGATGAACCTGGTCAGAAACAAACTGGCCACTGAGTGAATATATACTGTATGTATAAATAATATAAATAACGGAAGTCGGAAGTTTACATACACCTTAGCCCAATACATTAACTCCGTTTTTCACAATTCCTGACATTTAATCCTTCAAAAAATAACCTGTCTTAGGTCAGTTAGGATCAACACTTTATTTTAAGAATGTGAAAAGTCAGAATAATAGTAAAGAGTGATTTATTTCAGCTTTTATTTCTTTCATCACTTTCCCAGTGGGTCAGAAGTTTACATATACAGTGGGGAGAACAAGTATTTGATACACTGCCGATTTTGCAGGTTTTCCTACTTACAAAGCATGTAGAGGTCTGTACATTTTATCATACAGTGGGGAGAAAAAGTATTTGATACACTGCCGATTTTCCCACTTACAAAGCATGTAGAGGTCTGTAAATTGTATCATACAGTGGGGAGAACAAGTATTTGATACACTGCCGATTTTGCAGGTTTTACCACTTGCAAAGCATGTAGAAGTCTGTAATTTTTATCATAGGCACTCTTCAACTGTGAGTGACGGAATCTAAAACAAAAATCCAGAAAATCACATTGTATGATTTTTAAGTAATTAATTTGCATTTTATTGCATGACATAAGTATTTGATACATCAGAAAAGCAGAACTTAATATTTGGTACAGAAACCTTTGTTTGCAATTACAGAGATCATACGTTTCCTGTAGTTCTTGACCAGGTTTGCACACACTGCAGCAGGGATTTTGGCCCACTCCTCCATACAGATCCTTCAGGTTTCGGGGCTGTCGCTGGGCAATACGGACTTTCATCTCCCTCCAAAGATTTTCTATTGGGTTCAGGTCTGGAGACTGGCTAGGCCACTCCAGGACCTTGAGATGCTTCTTACGGAGCCACTCCTTAGATAGATAGATAGATAGATAGATAGATAGATAGATAGATAGATAGATAGATAGATAGATAGATAGATAGATAGATAGATAGATAGATAGATAGATTTATTGATCCCCCGGGGGATCAGTTTCCCTGGCTGTGTGTTTCGGGTCGTTGTCATGCTGGAAGACCCAGCCACGACCCATCTTCAATGCTCTTACTGAGGGAAGGAGGTTGTTGGCCAAGATCTCGCGATACATGGCCCCATCCATCCTCCCCTCAATACGGTGCAGTCGTCCTGTCCCCTTTGCAGAAAAGCATCCCCAAAGAATGATGTTTCCACCTCCATGCTTCACGGTTGGGATGGTGTTCTTGTTGTTGTACTCATCCTTCTTCTTCCTCCAAACACGGCGAGTGGAGTTTAGACCAAAAAGCTCTAAAAAAAAAAGCTCTCCAGACCTGAACCCAATAGAAAATCTTTGGAGGGAGCTGAAAGTCTGTATTGCCCAGCGACAGCCCCGAAACCTGAAGGATCTGGAGAAGGTCTGTATGGAGGAGTGGGCCAAAATCCCTGCTGCAGTGTGTGCAAACCTGGTCAAAAACTACTGGAAACGAATGATCTCTGTAATTGCAAACAAAGGTTTCTGTACCAAATATTAAGTTCTGCTTTTCTGATGTATCAAATACTTATGTCATGCAATAAAATGCAAATTAATTACTTAAAAATCATACAATGTGATTTTCTGGATTTTTGTTTTAGATTCCGCCACTCACAGTTGAAGAGTACCTATGATAGAAATTACAGACTTCTACATGCTTTGTAAGTGGGAAAACCTGCAAAATTGGCCGTGTATCAAATACTTGTTCTCCCCACTGTATATATTCAATTAGTATTTGGTAGCATTGCCTTTACATTGTTTAACTTGGGTCAAATGTTTTGGGCAGCCTTCCACAAGCTTGTAACTGAGTCAGGTGTGTAGGCCTCCTTGCTCTCACATGCTTTTTCAGTTCTGCCCACACATGTTCTATAGGATTGAGGTCAGGGCTTTGTGATGGCCACTCCAATACCTTGACTTTGTTGTCCTTAAGCTATTTTGCCACAACTTGGGAAGTATGCTTGGGGTCATTGTCCATTTGGAAGACCCATTTGCGACCAAGCTTTAACTTCCTGACTGATGTCTTGAGATGTTGCTTCAATATATCCACATAAATTTCCTTCCTCATGATGCCATCTATTTTGTGAAGTGCACCAGTACCTCCTGCAGCAAAGCATCCCTACAACATGATGCTGCCACCCCCGTGCTTCACGGTTGGGATGGTGTTATTCGGCTTGCAAGGTAACAAAATGGAAAAAGTCAAGGGGTCTGAATACTTTCAGAAAATACTGTATATCAGTACACTTGTAAGAGGTAAGCATTACAAAACCTTTATTAGATTAAATAAGCCTCACATATCAAAATAGCAATACATTTTTACCTTGACTAAATTTGACACTCATTGCCCTCCATACAAAAACTTCTCACCCGCTTATTAATTAATGATCTGCTTAACGTGGACAGATTTTGGGCGGAGTAAACTCTCTTACTTCACCTCTTCCTCTTTCTGTGCATTTTAATCACACAAAACCTATTATTTAGCAGGGAATACAATTTGTATGTCAGTGATTCTACACCTCAATTTGCTCAAGATGATCTTCAACAGACTCGGAAGTTGTAGCTAAAAATAGGTCAATTAGTGTTAGTGTCAATGAAACCATCCATGGAAGTATATTGTAGAGAATTCGGGGGGGTAGCCCCGACCGGGACTCGAACCCAAGTCCAGCAACTGTACCATTAAGCCAAGAGGGCCAGACCTATGACCTATTTTTAGCTACAACTTCCAAGTCCGTTGGAGAGGATCAGCTTGAGCAAATTGAGGTGTAGAATCACTGATCTACAAATAGTATTCCCTGCTAAATAATAGGTTTTGTGCGATTACGAAACACACACGCACAACCAGACATTGATGATTGATTGGAGACAGCTTGTGTCAATTACAGAACATTTCCTAGAATTTCCTACCTGCAGCAACACTAGTGGACAATGCTGGAAATACAGGTTAAAGCACAGTGCCGCTAGCCTGGCTGACTCACCACTCACGTGACTACACAAGACTACTGTGCTTTAAAAAAGTGCCCCAAAACTCCTGGCCCTAAAACACACACACACTCTTTCAAGAATCCCCCCTCTCCTCCTTTACAGTGATGTAGAGTCCTGAGCATGGGGAAACACCTTCACACACTCCTACTCTGTGGACACACACACTCTTACTCTGTGGACACACACTCCTACTCAGTGGACATACACACTCCTATTCACAGAGCGTTTGATGGTGAGAAGAGCCTGGACACTTCAGTTTCTCCTGAACTCAGGTAGGACTTAAAGTTAGTTGCTTTGTCAATACTTTGTTCAGATTTGCTCACCTTTTAGTAATATACAGTATTTGTTGTCTGAGAATATATTTATGTACTTGTTTGTGTTGTGTTGATTGCAAGGGTGAACTAACCAGCATCATTGTACTTAGAAAATGGCTTTCTGTGTTCAAGTGTGGGTTTTGGTTTTGTCATCTGTTTTTTAATATGTACAGTTGAAGTAGGAAGTTTACATACACTTAGGTTGAAGTCATTAAAACTCATTTTTCAACCACTCCACAGATTTCATGTTAACAAACTATAGTTTTGTGCATGACACAAGTAATTCTTCCAACAATTGTTTACAGACAGATTATTTCACTTATAATACACTATATCACAATTCCAGTGGGTCAGAAGTTTACATACACTAAGTTGACTGTGCCTTTAAACAGTTTGGAAAATTCCAGAAAATTATGTCATGGCGTTAGAAGCTTCTGATAGGCTAATTGACATCATTTGAGTAAATTGGAGGTGTACCTGTGGATGTATTTCAAGGCCTACCTTCAAACTCAGTGCCTTTTTGCTCGACATCATGGGAAAATCAAAAGAAATCAGCCAAGACCTCAGAAAAATTATTGTAGACCTCCACAAGTCTGGTTCATCCTTGGGAGCAATTTCCAAATGCCTGAAGGTACCATGTTCATCTGTACAAACAATAGTATGCAAGTATAAAAACCATGGGACCACGCAGCTGTCATACCGCTCAGGAAGGAGACGCGTTCTGTCTCCTAGAGATTAACGTACTTTGGTGCGAAAAGTGCAAATTAATCCCAAAACAACAGCAAAGGACCTTGTGAAGATGCTGGAGGAAACGGGTACAAAAGTATCTATATCCACAGTAAAACGAGTCCTATATCGACATAACCTGAAAGGCCGCTCAGCAAGGAAGAAGCCACTGCTCCAAAACCGCCATAGAAAAGTACTTTTTGGAGAAATATCCTCTGGTCTGATTAATCGAAATTAGAACTGTGTGGCCATAATGACCATTGTTATGTTTGGAGGAAAAAGGGGGAGGCTTGCAAGCCGAAGAACACCATCCCAACAGTGAAACATTGGGGTGGCAGCATCATGCTGTGGGGGTGCTTTGCTGCAGGAGGAACTGGTGCACTTCACAAAATAGATGGCATCATGAGGAAGGAAAATTATGTGGCTATATTGAAGCAAAATCTCAAGACATCAGTCAGGAAGTTAAAGCTTGGTCGCAAAAGCATACTTCTAAAGTTGTGGCAAAATGTCTTTAGGACAACAAAGTCAAGGTATTGGAGTGGCCATCACAAAGCCCTGGCTAAGGTTTATGTAAACTTCCGACTTCAACTGTATATCTGGGGACATTAGTATCTGTTTTTGTGACATTTCATTTAATTAATTACTTACTTGCTTGACAGCATGGTCAATTTTGTGTTTTTCTCCTCAAATGCTGTTTCATAGCGTTCAGTCAGTGATTTGGATAACAAAATCTAAATGTATCCTTCTAAAGAACAATGGCCATATTAAATGCTGAGGGAAATGTTGGTAACATTCTTTGATTTATCTTTCAATATAAATGACTCATAACATGACATTTTATTGAATGATGAATGTACCTTAAAAATTAATTGTCATATCTGCAGCCATCTTATGAGCTAGACGGAGAATGGTTCCAAAGCCAATTCCCTCCTTGGCAGTTCTGTACTCATTTTTTGTTTTTAATTGCAATACTTTGGAAACATTTATAATTTATTACAACTCATGTCAGACTGTTTGAGCTGGGATATTTCACAACACATCAAACACACGTGTGCTTTTTTGGGGTCAGCTCAGTCATAGCTTAAAAAAATATCAAAATATGTCAGGATAGGTTTAGACAACGATAAGAAATAATACCTTTTCAGCCAAGGCAGACGGAGAGAAATGTCCATACAAATCAATGAAGTCCATTAGATCAGAATGCTAACAGAGAACTCTGGGAAATATCAGAACGTTGACACAGGTTTTTTGGAACACCATGGCCATCTTCTGGTTCTCTTCCCCAATTGGCTGTAACTGTGTAGCTGGGAGGTGAATACCATTTAAAGAAAACAAACCGTTTACACTAAATAAAGATAAGCACCTTAAACATACTTAGATTAACAGCGAGACGTATGTTTAGCCGGTTGGCAGAGGTTAATCGTTTAAAACCTTTGGTCAGTTGATATCCGGGGTAGTCTGGTGTGTCAGTGAGTCTCTATGTGTTATTATGACAGGGGCCCTAACGTGGACGCTGGTCAGAGCCCTCCTATTACTCACCCGGGTTTCAGCCCTGGGCCTGGTAGAGAGGAGAGAGAGTTCGAGGAGCGAGATCTCTCCATCACCAGATCTTCAGGATGAATAACACGTGGACAAGTGAGGTGGTTTAGAGCGGGATGTCTTAACGGTAGTAACGTCACACTTTCCTCTGAGTAAATTCGTTTGAATTCAATCACTTTTTGACAGCACCCCTTTTGATTTGAATTAAACCTTCCTTACATATTTGCCTAATGTAGAAATGTTCCAAACATTACTTTTTGGACCTGAATGGCACTTCTCTGGTACTCCTGGTCTGAGCATTTCATATTATTATTATTATTATTATATACATAAATCTGATACACTCCATTTAGTATGATATATTACGTTTCATATGGTATGTATTAATTTGTGGCTGTCAATTATCCGTTTCGATTGATATGTTATGAATTAATGAAACGTACAATATGTTACGAATTTGCAAAACTTAGGTTAAAGTTAGCCGAAAGGGTTAGGTAATGTGCTAAATAGTTACAAAGTAGCTTACATGTAGTTGAAAAGTTGTTAACTAGATAAAATGCTACAGTTGTCCATGATGAGATTCAAACACACAACCTTTGGGTTGCTAGACATCCGCATTATACGCCCACCCATCCACTGACCAAGCACCCTGATTTTCGTTTTTGCCTTAAGTAACCTGTCTTATGTAACCATACCAAAGTAATTTGAGAGTCTCGGATTTATATTTACTATGTCTAGTCTATGAGACCAGGCTGTGTATATAGGCTCCTTATTTTGTAGTAGTATTTTATTTACTTTTTAACTCTGCATTGTGGGAAAGGTCTAGTAAGTAAGTATTTCACGTTAAAGGCTACACCTGTTGGATTAGGCTCATGTGACAAATACAATTAGATGTGAAAAAAAAAAAGTTGACCTTTTTTGCACACCCCACAGCCAGGTCTTCATCACTGGAAAATATACAGTTGAGAATGATATAATTTAAAAAGCTTACGAACAGGGTTTATAATTGTTTTGTTTTTTAAATACAAAAATTACTACAACTTTTTTTTTTAACCCGTTGTTGCTTAGACCCTATTTGACGTTTTTGTGTTGTGACCGCCATCGTTTGAGAAACGATGCTCTTGAATAAAGGATGGTTGTCATGTTTTGGCTGTTAATTTGAATTAAATGTATATTTTAACTTTCAAATGGTACCACAAAGATGGTTGGAGGTCCACACAGAATGTTGACTATCTGTTTTAAATTACACTGTCAATCCTCCATAGGAAACCTACTGAAATCATAGAAATATAGATAGACATGACCATTTAATTTGACATTCGACGGCAAGTGGACCGGCAAACATCGTTGTGGTAATAATTAGAAGTTGAAAGCCAGTATGAGGGTTTGCGGTCAGACTAGAATGGAAGGCAGCTGTTGCGCAGGAGAAAAAGTATGCAGAGTTCAAAAGATACTCGCACTCAAGACCATGAAAAATAATATCCCAAGGAGGCAGAGATGCAAAAATAATGTACTTAATTTAATACATGTCAAAGCATATGTTTCGGCCTCGTCTTCATCGATGCAGTACAAACAAATTAGGAAGATAAGAAGACACACCTGCTGTGCATAACAGGCGCACGCAGATAGTTGATTGGATAGCCTACTGGCGAATAGGCAGTCCATTCATATTTACAAGGAATATATAGAAGAACATTCAAAATTGACAATTCAAATGTCACAATTGAAATAATATAACTTCTAGGCTACATAACTATCAGAAGCAATAGATATGAAATACTCAAGTAGGCTAAAAAGCTCAAGAGTGCGGGGCGCGGCGGAAGAGAGAAACACCGTCACTGGCACAGAACTTAAGATCAGTCACAGCATGAAGAGCCTCATGTATAGCCAGTGGTGATATCAGGTCATTTCTTTGGATGGCATTGCGGTGATCGTTGATGCGTAACCGTAGTTCTCTGCGCGTAATGCCAGTGTATTGCAAGCCACGTGGACAAGACCATTGACGCACTACATTGTTAGATCCACAGGTAATGAACCTATTGATTGTGTATTATTTATTTGTGACGAAAGATCTGAAGCTGTTGCACAATTGCGGCAGGGGAAAAAATCAATCGCATAATCCAGACTTTCCTAAAGAGATTAGAAGTGTCTTCGCGAACCAGCATGTCCCAGGCTGCGGGGCCTGGAGTGAGTGAACAGGTGAAGATCATGAAACGCACCTGAGCCCATAGTTTGCAATACATGCCAGTGTTGTCTAATAATGATTGTAATGTCAGCTCTGTGTAAGGAGTGCGCGGTACAGCACATCACAGAAAATTATTTATTTGTTGTTGCGTTGGCCGTGTGATGTTTCACGTCTGTTAATAGTCAACTAAGCCATTGGAGTCCAGTTTTGGTGCCTTTTTATGTGATAAAAACATTAATATAGCGTTTGTAGAACACAATGTTATCAGACAAATTATTATTAGAACGGATATTTGTCCTGAGGCCCATAAGTGTTGGCATAATCAAGGGCGAAGCCCATCGAAGTGCCTCGGATTGCAGATAATCATCTCAAAACATAGTTCTTAGTACAAACTCATCAATTTCAACTAAACTGGGTGGGAGGAGTAGTCAACTCTAGAGTCTAAAGAGTGACGTAAAACCTCCAGTCCAATGGTGTGGGGAATGTTGGTGTACAAACTGGTTATGTCCATAGTTACAATAACCTATCATCATTGTTCAGCTTTAGTTCAGATAACCGATGAAGTCGCCCGTGTCTCTTAGGTGAGAAGGTAGCTTAGTAAAGCGAGGTCTGATGTGGAAATCAATGAAATTAGACAAAGGCTCGGTTAGTCATTACTTGCCCCAAAATGTATCTAACGGCTGTGTTGGGCCGCTTGTTGAGGAGGTAGCCCCGCTCCTGCCTCAGCTGAGAAGTACATTTCAGTTTTGTACACAGGTAGGGTTACCTTTGAATTTGCGGTAGGAATCAGTGTCGGACAACTGTCTATGGATTTCTCCATCATAGTCAGATTTATTCATGCATGCCAATCCATCTCCCTTATCACAGCTCTTGAAGATAACGTTGGGATTTTAGGCTGTTTTTAGATGGAACGAAGCATGTCTATTTGTGTCCTTGCTGCAGTTGGAAGCATATTTTCTTGAAATTAGCAACAAGCAATTGAAAAACATCTCTCGCCACAAGCTTGCAAAGCGTGTCAATAGCGGAGTTATTTCCGGAGGGCAGAATGTACTCTTAGATCTGACTACTGGACGACTATCCTCATTAGCATTACAAACCTCGAGGTAGACTAGTTCTGCGCTTAAGAAAAAAGTTAAAGCTTAATGGAACGAAAAAACTTAAAGTTATACATTGGTTTGAAAGAGGTTTGTTCTCGGTGTAGGGAAAAATGAAAGTCCATTGTTTAGCACAGCTGCTTCATCCTTATTGAGAATATCAGCAGATGTATATTGAATATATATTTCTTCTGATATTGCTATGTAGCCTATATCGTCGTCTTTTTTAAATGGTGTGACATTTTAATTGTACATTTCTTAAAAATGTTTTTCTACATATTTCTTCAGCATATTCTACTCCCTATTCGCCAGTCTAATCAATTATCTGCTTGCTCCTGTTACGCACAGCGTGTCTCGCTTTGAACACACCGACTGTGTCGTTGCGTTTTGGTTACACACATATCTAGATGATGCTGCATACTATTTTGCACAATGATTCAGTCGGTGTGTTCAAAGCGTTACGCTGCATCATTGCATTTTGGTACACCAGGAGTACATTCATTTCCAATGGAACGATGCGTTTGCCTTGCAGCATTGCCTTGCAGTTGCAGTGCTTTCTGTGTGGCGCATAAACTGGATTTATCGAATTTATGCGTCAAACTGTATGGGTTGTTAGAAATGGTAGCAGAAGGTGAATGTTGAACTTTTGTTGCACACATCTAGATGATGCTGTATACTATTTTGCGCAAAAACAGTTGGTGTGTTCGAAGCGGGGCGGCAGGTAGCCCAGTGGTTAGTGTTGGGCCCATAACCGAAAGGTTGCTGGATCAAATCCCCGAGCTGACAAGGTAAAAATCTGTCGTTCTGCCCCTGAACAAGGCAGTTAACCCACTGTTCCTAGGCCGTCATTGAAAATAAGAATATGTTCTTAACTGACTTGCCTAGTAAAATAAAGGTAAAATAAATAAATAAATAAAAAAGGCGCTGCATGGTCAATCTGATCTCTGCATTGCCGTGCAGCATTTAGGTGATATGGCCTCTGCAGAAGTCGGGAATTCATACTTCTTGCACTTCGCAGAGCTGTTGTGTAGGATGTTTTCAAGGAAGTGAGTTTGTGTTTACAGGACCTCCCTCCCTCACCTACCGTTAACCAATGAATGTGTAGCTCTATGGAGCCCTCCGTATTGTTACAAAACCTGAGAGGTGCACAGCGATGTGGTACGGAGCTCAATTTGGCCTCTGCGTGCCTCCAGAGGCTTCGCAATTGCGTCACACTATGCAAACGGCGCTTCCGAATACATTTTCGTATCGAACATAAATTGTCTCTTAAGTACGTGTCTTCCTAATTGTACAGTACTGATGAAGACCAGGCCGAAACATATGCTATGTTTTTGTTTCATAGCACCTTGCACTTTTCACTTTTGGTATTATTTTGAGCATTAATTAAATTAAGTACATTTATTTTAGCATATCAGCCTCTTGGGGTTATTCATTTTCATGGGTTTGAGTGCAGCATCTTTTGATTTCTACAATAATTCGAAGTTAAAATGTAAATGCAATTAAAATTGCAGTGGTCCGAAAGGAAATGTCCATTCTATGAAGCTACAAAATATGAAAAATCAGCGTTTTTAGATAGTTTGAAGGTTAAGACATGACATTTGTTAAACTTTTTCCCCCCAGTAAATTATCAAATAGTTTGACAACCCTGTCACTTTCTGCCCACATCTTACATGGGCAAACATGTATGGAATGTGTTTAAATGAAAAGGAATGCTGTCAAAAAGTGATAGGCTTCATATCTTGTCTCACACTTACTTTCATGTTCTGGAAATGACCAGAGAATGACCCAGTTCTGTGTTTTTTTCCTTGATGTAGTTCCTCAAATAATCCCCATAATCAAAGTTGTTGCTGCTCTCCCAACATTAAATGCATTATGTGGGTTGAATGTTGTAACGACACTGAATAAAACAATTACTACAAGTCCCATGATGGTAGTGACTGTAGCGTGGATCAGAAAACCAGTCAGTATCTGGTGTGACCACCATTTGCCTCATGCAGCGCGACATCTCCTTCGCATAGAGTTAATCAGGCTGTTAATTGTGGCCTGTGGAATGTTGTTCCACTCCTCTTCAATTGCTGTGCTAAGTTGCTGGATATTGGTGTGAACTGGAACACACTGATCCAGAGCATCCCAAACATGCTCAATGGGTGACATGTCTGGTGAGTATGCAGGCCATGGAAGAACTGGGAAGTGTTCAGCCGAACTGCATTCAGATCAAGACCCTGGTGAGGACAACGAGCACGCAGATGAGCTTCCCTGAGACGGTTTCTGACAAATTCTTGGGTTGTGCAAACCCACAGTTTCATCAGCTGTCCAGGTGGCTAGTCTCGGACGATCCCGCAGGTGAAGAAGCCGGATGTGGAGGTCCTGGACTTGCATGGTTACCATGTGGTCTGCGGTTGTGAGGCCGGTTGGACGTACTGCCAAATTCTCTAAAACGATGTTGGAGACGGGTTATGGTAGAGAAATTAACATTCTATTACCTGGCAACAGCTCTGGTGGACATTCCTGCAGTCAGCATGCCAATTGCACACTCCCTCAACTTGAGACATCTGTGCACATTTTAGAGTGGCCTTTTATTGTCCACAACACAAGGTCATGCTGTTTATTCAGCTTCTTGACATGCCACATCTGTCAGGTGGATGGATTACCTTGGCAACGGAGAAATGCTCACTAACAGGGATGTAAGCATATTTGTGAACACAATTCTAGGGAAATAAGCTTTTTATGCGTATGGAACATTTCTGGGATCTTTTTTATTTCAGCTCATGAAACATGTGACCAACAGTTTATATTTTTGTTCAGTGTACATTGCACAGTTCAGGCTTGATCTGATGTATCTATTCAGAAACTACATATCGAGTGAACTCACAGAAAAAAAAAAATGAATGAAATGGAATTCAATTGAACAGATGTTGGTCAATTAGTTGTTTAAAAACCAAAAAATAACCGTCATTTTGCTTAATCGATCAGCACTAACACGCATTCAAAATCATATTTTACCCTAACCCTAAACTTAACCCTTAACCTTAATTATAACCCGAATTGTAACCCTAAACCTAACCCCTAAAATAGCCCCTTTCCTTGTGGGGACTGGAAAAATGTCCCCACTTGTCCAAACACACAGTTAAAAAATATATACCTTTGTGTGTAGCTGTGCCACCGTGTGTATCGTGGAAGAGGCTGTAGAGCAGATCCTGGCGAACCCTAACTCCTGACCCCTGTGGTGGGGGGTGAGCTCGGGGCGATGCGGTGCCCCACCCTGCTGACCCTGCTGGCAGGGGTCATGCTGTACCTGGTGATGGGGGCGCTGGTGTTCCGGACCCTGGAAAGCACCAAGGAGAGCAAGGAGTACGAGAAGTTGCTCGGCACCACACGCGACTTCCTCCAAAACAACTCCTGTGTCACCGCACAGAACCTCAGCGACCTCATAAAGGTACCCACACGCCATAGCACACACACATTTCACAGACCGTGAAAGCATTCACTTGAACAGACAGCTGAGTTAAAACACATCTGAGAAGAAGCTAAACTAAACAGACTAAGACCGGTGTAGAGCCCCACCTGAGAAAGTGTAGCCAGGAGTAGGCAACTAGATTCAGCTGCGGGACAATTTGTTAATTAACCACAACTAAGCACCAAAAGGGCTTTGAAAATGACATTGATACATCACATACAGCGGGTGAAATAAGTATTGAACACGTCACAATGTTTCTCAGTAAATATATTTCCAAAAGTGCTATTGACATGAAATTTTCACCAGATGTTGGTAACAACCCAAGTAATCCATACATACAAAGAAACCAAAACAAATAAGTTCAGAAATTAAGTTATGTGTAATAATGTGAAATGACACAGGGAAAAAGTATTGAACACACTTACTGATATTTATTTAATACTTTGTACAAAAGCCTTTGTTGGTAATGACAGCTTCAAGACGCCTCCTGTATGGAGAAACTAGTCACATGCATTGCTCTGGTGTGATTTTGGCCCATTCTTCCACACAAACAGTCTTCAAATGTTGAAGGTTCCGTGGGCCTCTTCTATGAATCTTGATCTTCAGTTCTTTCCATAGATTTTCAATGGTATTTAAGTCAGGTGATTGGCTGGGCCATTCTAGCAGCTTTATTTTCTTTCTTTGAAACCAATTGAGGGTTTCCTTGGCTGTGTGTTTGGGATCTTTGTCTTGCTGAAATGTCCACCCTCGTTTCATCTTCATCATCCTGGTAGATGGCAGCAGATTTTAGTCAAGAATGTCTCCGGTAAATTTGCCCATTCATCCTTCCTTCAATTATGTGAAGTTTGCCAGTACCATTTGCTCAAAAGCAGCCCCACACCATGATGTTCCCACCTCCAAACTTCACTGTTGGTATGGTGTTTTTAGGGTGCAGTGCCATTTCTCCTCCAAACATGGTGTGTATTATGACATCCAAACAGTTCAATTATGCTCTCATCTGACCACACTATATTCTCCCAAATGTTGTGCAGCAAACTTTAAACGAGCTTGCGTGGTGAGCGTGCATACAGGCCATGGCGGTGGAGTGCATTACTTACTGTTTTCTTTGAGACAACAGTACCTGTTAATTTCAGGTCTTTTTGAAGCTCTCCACAAGTGGTCCTTGGCTCTTGGACAACTCTTCCGATTATTCTTTTCACTCCTCTGTCAGAAATCTTGCGAGGAGCACCTGGTCGAGGCAAATTTATGGTGAAATGATTCTTTCCACTTCCGTATTATGGCCCCAACAGTGCTCACTGGAACATTCAGAAGCTTAGAAATGCGCCTATAACCAATGCCATCATTATGTTTTGCAACAATTAGGTTGCGAAGGTCTTGAGACAGCTCTTTGCTTTTACCCATCATGAGATGTGTCTTGTGTGACACCTTGGCAATGAGACCTTTTTGTAGGTCATCAGCTGATATTAATTTGCACTGACAGGGGGCTGGATTGCGTTTTAATTACTGATAGTTTTCAGCTGTTGTCTTGGCTTTCCATGCCTTTTTGCACCTCCCTTTCTTCATGTGTTCAATACTTTTTCCCTGTGTTATTACACAACTTAATTTATGAACTTATTTGTTTTGGTTTCTTTGTATGTATGGATTACTTGGGTTGTTACCAACATCTGGTGAACATTTCATGTCAATAGCACCTTTGGAAATATATTTACTGAGAAAAATGGTGACGTGTTCAATACTTATTTCACCCGCTGTATGTTAAAAAATGTTTTTGTGTGTGTCAATACTTAGACTTATTTTTAGCATAATTCCTGGGGATTTTAGTCTTTTTTTTACCAAAAACGACCCCAGATGTAGACCCAGCCTAAGACAGGTAATGAACAGGTGTAGATCCAGCCAACCAGCCTCTGTTCTGTCTCTGTACCGTCAGAGTGTGGTGAAGGCTGTGGAGGCGGGTCTGGACGTAAAACATAGCTCCACTAACTTCACTACCAGGTGGGACCTGGCCAGCGCCTTCTTCTTCTGTGGTACCATCATCACCACCATTGGTGAGCCTTTGTAAAAAATGTTCCTCTTGCAAACCCTTTGGTAACAATTTAGTCAGCCAGATGTGCATTTTGAATTTGACAGAAAATGAATAATCCCATCTTGGAAATTACAATGAACCTCAAGAGACTTCCTACTGGGCACATGATGGTTGAATCAACGTTGTTTCCACGTAATTTCAATGAATTTACGTTGAACCAATGTGCAATAGACCTTGAATTCTGTGCCCAGTGGATTGCTGGTGAAATGACTCATTTTTTTTATTTATACAGATGAACATATCAGTGAATGTATATGGTCTTCTCTTTGTCTTCAGGGTTTGGTAACCTGTCTCCCAGGACCAAATGGGGCCAGCTGTTCTGCGTCTGTTATGCCCTGGTAGGGATCCCTATGTTTGGTTTTCTGCTGGCTGGTGTCGGGGACCACATGGGGACGGGGCTGAGGAAGGCTGTTTGGAAGATCGAGACGCTCTTCCTGGTGAGACTACACTGTCTTGTCTCAGGGGCTGCTTCATTTACGGGATGTCGTCTCATTGTACTCGCCTGTCTCAGTGGGCTGCTTAAGTGATGCCATGTCACTGTGCTGTAAACAGAAGAGGCCATCTTGGAGTTTCTAGCACTTGAAACACGTTACACACGAGAAGAACAGAAACTGTCTTAAACATTCAGTCAGTCATTAGCTACTTCCCAATGAAGCTTTGCAGTCAACTTTTTAAAAATGTTTTTTGTTTATCAAAGAAAAGGTACATTATTTGAGCCTCTTGAGGAAGATCTTACCCTCTCTATCCATCTCCCTCATCTCTCCCTCTTTTAATTCATCACTCTTTCCCTTCTTCTTTTATCTATTGTTTTTCTCTCTCTCTCTCTCTCTCTCTCTCTCTCTCTCAGAAGCGACGGGTCAGTCCCACCTATGTACGGGTCATGTCTGCCGTTCTGTCCATCCTGATTGGCTGTCTGATCTTCCTCGCCGTGCCAACGCTGGTGTTTAAGGAAGTGGAGGACTGGTCCTTTCTGGAGGCGCTCTACTTTGTGGTCATCACCCTCACCACGGTCGGCTTCGGAGACTATGTAGCAGGTATGAAGTGAAAACTCAGTACATGGAAGACACTGTACACACTTTGGACAGTATAGACTCTGGACAGTACATACTCTACACATTCCTTTTAGGATACACACTGTGAAAGATACACATCATATTTCATAGGGACCTATCGAAGCCCCTTTGTTTGTGTGTGCATGCATCAATGCGTCAATGTCCTTGTGCGTAGGTGCTAACCGGAGGGACAGAGATCTGTTTAAGCCCCTGGTGTGGCTCTGGATAGTGTTTGGCCTGGCTTACTTTGCCTCTATACTCACCATGATCGGGAACTGGCTGCGGGTCCTATCCAAGAAAACACGTGCTGAGGTGAGTGAGTGGGACACAAACCAAGTGAAGGGCTGGACAAGGATTTACTTTGGATTTTAACTGTCAATATTGACTTATCCTTTATTCCTGTCTTTCTTTCTCTCTGGGTTTCTTTCTCTATTACACCTCTCTTTCTATATCTCTCACCTTTCTTTCTCTCTCTCACCTTTCTCTCTCTCACCTTTCTCTCTCTCTCACACATTTCTTTCGCTCTCTCTCTCTCACACATTTCTTTCGCTCTCTCTCCTCTCACCTTTCTTTAGCTCTCTCTCCTCTCACCTTTCTTCCTCTCACATTTCTCTCTCTCTCTCACACCTTTCTCTCTCTCTCTCTCTCTCTCACATTTCTCTCTTGCACTCTCTCTTGATCTCTATCTCCCCCCCCCCCCCCATTACAACACTATATACAGTGTTGTAATGATGTGCAAATAGTTAAAGTACAAAGGGGAAAATAAATATGGGTTGTATTTACAATGGTGTTTGTTCTTCACTGGTTGCCCTTTTCTTGTGGCAACAGGTCACGTCTTGCACACTGTGGCATTTCACCCAGTAGATATGGGAGTTTATCAAAATTTGATTTGTTTTCTAATTCTTTGTGGGTCTGTGAAATCTGAGAGGAATTTGTGTCTCTAATATGGTCATACTTTTGGCAAGACGTTAGGAAGTGCAGCTCAGTTTCCACCTCATTTTGTGGGCAGTGTGCACATAGCCTGTCTTCTCTTGAGAGCCAGAATTGTAGAATTTAACGTCTCTTTTCTAGATTTTGATAATTAGCAGGCATCGGCCTAATTCTGTTCTGAATGCATTACTCGTTTTTTTACGTTTTACACAGAGGATATTTTTGCAGAATTCTGCATGCAGAGTCTCAATTTGGTGTTTGTCCCATTCTGTGAATTCTTGGTTGGTGAGCAGACCCCAGACCTCACAACCTTAAAGGGCAATGGGTTCTATAACTGATGTTTAGCCAGATCCTAATTGGTATGTCTAATGTTATGTTCCTTTTAATGGCATAGAAGGCCCTTCTTGCCTTGTCTCTTAGTTTGTTCGCAGCTTTGCGGAAATTACCTGTGTTGCTGATGTTTAGGCTAAAGTATGTATAGTTTTTTTGTGTGCTCTAGAGCAACGGTGTCTAGCTGGAATTTGTATTTGTGGTCCTGGCAACTGGACCTTTTTTGGAACACCATTATTTTTGTCTTACTGTGATTTACTGTCAGGGCCCAGGTCTGACAGAATCTGTGCAGACGATCTAGGTGCTGCTGTAGGCCCTCCTTGGTTGGGGAAAACAGTAGACATTTGACTTCAGATTCTAGTAGGGTGAGGCCGGGTGCTGCAGACTGGTCTAGTGCCCTCGCCAATACGTTGATTTGTGCACTACCGTTCAAATGTTTGGGGTCACTTAGAAATGTCCTTGTTTTTGAAAGAAAAGCATTTTTTTGTCCATTAAAATAACATAAAATTGATCATAAATACAGTGTAGACATTGTTAATGTTGTAAATGACTATTGTAGCTGGAAATGGCTGATTTAAACAGAGCAGGCTCAAAATGGCCAGAAACAACTTTCTTCTGACACTCGTCAGTCTATTCTTGTTCTGAGAAATGATTTGATGCAAGGAAATTGCCAAGAAACATACAGCGCTGTGTACTACTCGCTTCACAGAACAGCGCAAACTGTCTCTAACCAGAATAGAAAGAGGAGTGGGAGGTCCCCGGTGCAAAACTGAGCAAGAGGGCAAGTACATTAGTGTCCAGTTTGAGAAACAGACGCCTCACAAGTCTTCAACTGGCAGCTTCTTTAAATAGTACCCGCAAAACACCAGTCTCAACGTCAACAGTGAAGAGGCGACTCTGGGATGATGGCCTTTTTAGGCAGAGTTGCAAAGAAAAATCCATATCTCAGACTGGACAAGAAAAGATTAATGGCAAAAGAACACAGACACTGGACAGAGGAAAATATTTAATGAAGCTGCCAGTTGAGGACTTGTGAGGTGTCTTTCTCAAACTAGACTCTCTGTCTCTGTGTCTCACCTCTCTCTCAGATGGAGGAGTTGAGGGCCCATGCTACAGACTGGACCCAGAACATCCAGAACATGTCCATGGACTTCCGGATCCCCAACCCTCTGGACCTCAACGACCCCTTCCTGCTGCAGCGGCGCCGCTGGAAACGCAGCACCCGGCGGCGGGTCCGCAGGGTTGCTCTGGGGCACCACGGCAGGCAGGGCGCCATAGGGGAGAATGGACATCTGCCCAATAGGTGGGTCACCCACACCCGCTCCATGACCCGTCTGGAGGTTATGAGGTTAGGGGGGGGTGAGGTTAGAAATGAAGGGGCGAGGTTAGGACCAGAGGCAAATTCCAGTGAGAGGTCAGAGGGCAGGTCGTTGGGCCGGACGGTGGCGAGGTCGCTGTCGATGCCTGTGACGCGCTCCATGATGGAGTTAGACTATGATCTTGATCCTGTTGCTATGATGATGATGCGAGGGGAGTCGGGGTCTGTGTTCGAGTCTATGTCGCCATCCGAGTCTCCAGAGTCTGACTCCAGATCAGAAGTCTCCTCCTCTGACTCTCACACACCAAGGCAGGGGATAACTTTAGCCAGTTTTGACCCCACTGAGCAGAGGGGAAGCCAGGGAGGATCCAGGCAGGTATTTTTCAGGGAGAATGTCCTGTTCCCTGTGCCTCTCCAGCAGTTCCCCAAATCCCCCAAGCCCATCCCCATGTCGCCCATATTCTCTGTGACGCCCATGCCGCTCCCCATGCCCACCCCGCCTGGCTGCAAGATGCTAGATTTCTTTGGGGAGAACTTGGCCTACATTGACGAGTCGTCGGACACGCTGAGTGACCGGAACCAGCTGGTTGATGGGGGTGTTAGCCCTCGCCCCCGTAAGCCCCACAGGAGGAGCATGAGGAGGCAGCTGCCCCACC
This sequence comes from Thymallus thymallus, assembly GCA_023634145.1. Classification (NCBI taxonomy): domain Eukaryota; kingdom Metazoa; phylum Chordata; class Actinopteri; order Salmoniformes; family Salmonidae; genus Thymallus; species Thymallus thymallus. The sequence goes on along the minus strand of CM042384.1, from coordinate 24,356,952 downwards.
GGAGCCCCCTGAAGGAGAGGAGGGACAGAGACATGCAACCCCCCTCCAACCCCCCGACACCTCCCCCCCTCTCCCATCTCAGAGACTGATGAACAAACTGACAGACACAGGTCATCAAGGGGGATACTAAGGCTGGTCTTTATTACCAGTGTTCACATGAGAAGCAGACCTCAAAGCTCAGATGGACTTATATTATGTACTGGGGATAAAGGCCAACAATTTACTAGATCTCACTGACTGAGGACCACAGTTGCCATTGAGATATATTTGTATGAAAATCAATGCATGTATTCAGCAGCACAGATACAGAATATATAAACTGTCTAAGCTCAGTCAAGTCAGACTCACTGGGTTGAGAATAGCACCATCTTCTGGCTGGTAAGTGTAGTACAACTCTTCTGCGTAGGTGTAGCCTGCTCTGCTGTCTGCTACTTGAGCTCCGTTTTTAAATGACTGGCTAAAGTGGATGGACTTTTTTGAATAACCATTTTAGATCTGGTTTCAGAGAACCATATCTCTGTATATCCCAGTGTCCTTCAGCATGTGGGATATATAGTGCTCTGATTTGAATAAGGGCCGGCCCACGAAATTATTCAATTTTGGGAAGTGTAACTTGTAAGTGTCTAAGTGCCAAATAAAGTAAATCAGCCGTAAATCCTTGCTGACAGGAGGTATGTAAGCTTGTTGTGTGCAACAGGGTGGGGCACTTCAATGCAAACTCAACCCCCCCCCCCCCCCCCCCCCAAATGGTAGAGATATTTCCACACTAGCATGATAAAGGATGATAATTCCCTTTTCAGTGTAAGCGCTGGTTGGAAATACATTAGAAATTTCAGCCTGCTTTGGTGGAATGGAGTTTTGGCCTGTCTTGTGACATCACCAGGTGGTAAACAGACTAAAGCTCTCTGCCAATAACAGCTAGTTTTCAGTTTTCCCCTCCCCACTCAGACCACTACCAGACCGTCCTAGCAAAATTCTTGCTTGAGAAATTGCTCTTTGCTAAAAATCTGTTTGTTGTCAATCAAAATGGTCAAAAAGAAACAATCACAATAAGGTACTTCATTGTTACCCAGAAATTATTTGATTAAAACAGATGCATTGGGCCTCTTCTAAAATATCAAAGGGATTTTAAAGGGACTCATTTCGTGGAATGACCCATAACTTTTTTGTTTTGACGGCATTCTGTTTTTCTGAATGTAAAGGAAATAAAAGGAAGTCCTATCAAACCTACCTGAGATGACATCATACATGGAGAGGCCTTGGGAAAGTCCTATCAAACCTACCTGAGATGACGTCATACATGGAGAGGCCTTGGGGAGACGTGGGGGTGGAAGGGATGTCAGATCATACATGTACAGCAGCACACACACATACACTACACATCCTCTCAAGGCCACTGAGTCAGACACACACACACACACACACACACTCAGACACCCAGAGGAGTGTTACTGTTGGATAAGTGCAGGTTAAATACAGTAAGGGGTGGTTAAGTGGAAAGAAGTAACATATGCTGGGGGGGACCTCACCACACCTCTGTCCTGTAGCCAGCAGCACCCCTAGCGTCCTCCTCCCCCTACAGAGGCCACACGTCCTTTCCCCAGAGAGGCTAGACAAGGCCCCAGAAAGACTGAGGGACTGGGGGAAGAGGAGAGGAGGATTCGTGGAAGCACAGTTTGGTTACTGTTTCAGACTCAATGTCCAACTATCTAGGCATTATCTTATTTTCATCACCTTTCTGTCTTTGGTGCATAAAGTGGACCGACACACCTACCTGAAATACCAGAAGGCTCAAATATGTTAAGCCTCAGGGTGGACGTATTTGGAGTTGAGGCATCTTATCAAAAGTGGTTAACGTGGCCAAACCCTGATGTGTGTGACTGGATCAATGTTAACAATATGACCTAACATATTGTACATCCAACAGCAATCAAGTAAGAAGTAAATGTACATGAGAGATAAAAAGTGTGGTTACAGCTGTGAAAAGCCTATGATGCCAGCCGTGATTGTTAGAAATTTGCTAAGGTTGCAAAATATCTACCCATGTCAAAAGCAGATGTGGCTGGAGGCCCCTACTGCCTGGACACACAACCTCACTCTCTATCCTTCTTTCTTTTGCTTTCCCTCTCTCTTCTCTTCTTTCTTCTCTTTCTCCTCTCTCTACTCCCCTCACCTTCTCTCTCCATCTCCTTCTCTCTCTCTGCTTTTCTCTCTCTTTCAGACCAATGGAAAGCTAGTTCAAATCAAAATCATCTCCCTTCAGTAAATACGCACAGACAGTGGCGACCCGTCATTCAGGGCAGGTGGGGCCTAGCCCCACAGGGCTTGCCTGTTTCGCATGTTATTTTGGCATTAATACGTGTCACATATCAGTTTGCAAACAATGTAAAAAAAATATATAATTGACTTAATAAAGCCGCATACAAACATGGTCTCTTTTTTTTGTTTTCTTGAGTAAGGCAGTTCCAAAATGCAGGTGTTTCAGCCAAGCTCAGTGCTTTCTGTGTTGGTGGGGCAAGACAGCAGAAAATAGGAGCGTTACGCCATGATTGGCTCAGTGTTCTGTCACTCATGGGGACACTACGTCAAGGGTAGACATCATATTCAAGCCCTTTGGGTCCTGCCATAGAGTTACATTAGAAGTGCCCTTCCAAGAAGGCTCAAGGTCATTAGCCACAGATAAGAATGACGTCAATTCACGTTATATGTACAGTAGCTTTGATTGGATTGATCATGTCATCTTACTTTCAAAATCTTAGCTTGCAGTCATCATCATGAATTAAGTCGACAATCTACTGGCAAATCCTTTTTAATCCTTGTCTCATGAAGAGAAATAATGAAGAGAAACTATAGATAAAACGTATCTGTGCTCATCGGCCATTGGACATAAACATTACACAACAAGTTGGAAATCGCAAATTCAACAATGAGTGGTTTGGAAGGGATTGGTGATAGTGTCTAACTGCAAGCATTGCATCTGGGAAGTTGGGAATAAACGAGCTCAGACTGGGAAAATACATTTTGAACAGTCATCCAACTCGGAATTGTAAATCCGGCCTATTGTCTCTTTCTTTGATGACAAAATTTGCAGACGAAGGACCGCCCCGCCACCTTCCTGTTCAAGTGAGCACAGCACAACAAGGTGAGTCCAAAAATGTCTTGTATGCTGCTGCATAAATTATGTAATATGCCAGGAAGATATGTATACTGTAGCTAAGAAAGTAATACTAAGTGTATGTTGTTTAGTAGTAGCCCATGTGCCTCACCCTAATAATTTGGTCTATTTTCCCCTCTTAATTTCACCTACTGTTCTGACGTGGTGGTGCACATGTAGCCTATAAACTGTTTTAGAGAAATGTAATCATTGAATATTGTAAGAGCTTTTATTGTCTACTTATACTTCCTTTATTTATCCTACGATTCTGACTTGTTGTACAGGTCCCAAGTGGCGTAGTGGTCTAAGGCACTGCATCTCAGTGCTAGAGGCGTCACTACAGACAACCTGGTTTGAATCCAGACTGTATTACAATGATTGGGAGTACCATAGGGCGGTGCACAATTGGCCCAGCGCCGTCCGAGTTTGGCCGGTGTAGGCCGTCATTGTAAATAAGAATTTGTTCTTAACTGACTTGACTAGTTAAACAAAGGTTAAAAAAAATAAACAGGGGGAATACTGTAAGAATGGCCCATGTTCTGAATTCTGTCTCTGTACATTTCAAAAGCACTGAACAAATAGTTATATTGACTACATCTGTCCTAGCTCGCTCATTGTCTTAATCGAAATTACGGATTGCCTCTTATCCGCTTGTCGTCCCCTTATGCCACAGTTTGTACATCTCAATTGTTAGTAGAAACCATATCTGCTATGTTTTTTTTTAAAGGCAGTAAATTAGGCTGAATCAACGGTTTAGCTACCAGACAAGGCTCCGCTGATAGCCAGTTGTAGCAGTGGTAAGGTGTTGGGACTGCTGTTGGGACAGCTCCTCAAGAATTACATGCAAAAATCGCCACTGCGCACAGACGTAAAGTAAGCAGGGTTATGTGGAGTTACTGGGCCCTTCAGTCATTTTGGTAGAGATCAGAGTCTTATGCAACAAGAACACATTGTATTTCCAATACAAAACACTAATAATATCACATTTCTAAATGAATTCGATATTTACAATATTCTCGACCTTATGAAAGTGGGGAAGAGACCCACTGCTGATGACAATTTTCAGAGTTTAATGCTTGCAAAATTTAAAGAATACAACCTGTGCCAGACTGTAAAATGTTGTTTGACGGGTTGAATATACAGAGATAGTCAGTCTGTCCTTTTAGCTTGAGGAACAAAAGTAGTTGTAGTTTTGGTCAAACTTCCTCCTCATCCTCCTCCTCCTGGTTTGCCGCTCTGCTCCTGCGTCAGCGGCACTTGCAGGACTTGACCACCATGTTGGACAGCTGCTCTACCTTGGGCGTTCGGCCCATAAAGTAAACTATGGTCAGAGGCTCCAGGTCCTGAGGTACGCAGAACGGAGATGCCGACGCCTCAGGGTTCAGTTTATTATACAGTGGCAGGATCTGCGTGTGTAGAGAAAGTACCACATTAAATATCAAAAACAATGACAAGTACTGAAAACACTACTTAAAGGGATAGTCACAGATAGCTATCACATCAAAAACAATGACAAGTACTGAAAACACTACTTAAAGGGATGGTCACAGATAGCTATCACATCAAAAACAATGACAAGTATTGAAAACACTACTTAAAGGGATAGTCACAGATAGCTATCACATCAAAAACAATGACAAGTACTGAAAACACTACTTAAAGGGATGGTCACAGATAGCTATCACATCAAAAACAATGACAAGTATTGAAAACACTACTTAAAGGGATAGTTTACCCAAATTACAAAATTACACAGTGATTTCCTTTCCATAGTGAGGTTGGGCGATTAGGCCTGGCTTACAGTTGGCGTTCCAATTCATCCCAAAGGTGTTCGATGGGGTTGATGTCAGGGCTCTGTGCAGGCCAGTCAAGTTCTTCCACACCGATCTCTAAAAAATATTTCTGTATGGACCTTGCTTTGTGCACGGGAGCATTGTCATGCTGAAACAGGAAAGGGCCTTCCCCAAACAGTTGCACTCACAGAATTGTCTAGAATGTCATTGTATGCTGTAGCGTTAATATTTACCTTAATTGGAGCTTTTGGGGCCTGTAGTAGCAGAATCCTACTGCTTTCTCTATAAAATAAAGCACTTTCAAAGTTTGGAAAAGTAACAGACTTTTATTACGAAAGCAACAAAAGCCGAGGAGCCCCCGGAGACTTCTGATCTTCCCAGACTCCTCTGCTCTTCTTATACACATTCGTGGTCACATAGCATACAAAGCCCCTCCCTCACGGGTAGGCTGATCAACACCTCTTAACAGTCGTCCACTATCGTTTCAAAACCTTTCAACTCTGGCTCGTCTACCTCCTCTTCCTGTCAGCAGTTAAACCTTCAAAATATAAAACACTCCCCATTGGCAATAAAACTTCAAGATACGAAACTGTGAAACCATAGTGGCGACCCCTTAGTAATGGTAATGGTGCAAAGATAAACACATTCACCCATGAAGGCAACCAGACACACACTCATAAATCTTAACATACATGGACCCAAATTCTTAGTGCCTGTTAAACCTGGTACAACCACAGCACAATACAGACACTGTCTATTCAACCATTCTAGTCCTTATATTATAGCTAATGTGTGTCTAAGTGTACCCCATAAAACCATATGATCATCTTCTCTTGGGCTCCACTGACTGCTCTAAATATTGGGCTTTACTGACTACTCAAACTATTGGCCTTTACTGGCTGATCTATATCCATCCTGTTGCTATCCTTTGCCATTCTATAGTTTACTGAGTAACCTATTGTGGTTTCTAACCTTCCAATTCTGTTTTTAAATCATAGTCCTAAAAATATTAAACAAAAGCTTAAAATATTCATCAGGCCTTGCCCAAATCCAATGGTGGCGAACTTTACAGCACTCCAGCCGACGCTTGGCATTGCGCATGGTGAGCTTAGGCTTGTGTGCGGCTGCTGGGCCATGGAAACTAATTTCATTAAGCTCCCGATGAACAGTTCTTGTGCTGACGTTGCTTCCAGAGGCAGTTTGGAACTCCAGAGATGTTAGATCGGCTGTATGTCCGGGCTCTGGCTGGGCCACTCAAGGACATTCAGAGACTTGTACCGAAGCCACTCCAGCGTTGTCTTGGCTGTGTGCTTAGGGTCGTTGTCCTGTTGGAAGGTGAACCTTCGCCCAAGTCTGAGGTCCTGAGCACTCTGGAGCAGGGTTTCATCAAGGATCTCTCTGTACTTTGCTCTGTTAATCTTTCCCTCGATCCTAACTAAAAACATCCTCACAGCATGATGCTGCCACCACCATGCTTTATTGTAGGGATGGTGCCAGGCTTCCTCCAGACGTGACTCTTGGCATTCAAGCCAAATAGTTCAAGCTTGGTTTCATCAGACCAGAGAATCTTGTTTCTCATGGTCGGAGAGTCTGTAGGTGCTTGTTGGCAAACTCCAAGCAGGCTGTCATGTGCCTTCTACTGGCTTCCGTCTGGCCACTCTACCATAAAGGCCTGATTGGTGGAGTGCTGCAGAGATGGTTGTCCTTCTGGAAGGTTCTCCTATCTCCACAGAGAAACTCTGGAGCTCTGTCAGAGTGACCATCGGGTTCTTGGTCACCTCCCTGACCAAGGCCCTTCTCCCCTGATTGCTCAGTTTGGCCTGGCGGCCAGCTCTAGGAAGCGTCTTGGTGGTTCCAAACTTCTTCTATTTAAGAATGATGGAGGCCATTGTGTTCTTGCGAACCTTCAATGCTGCAGAAATGTTTGGTACCCTTCCCCAGATCTGTGCCTTGACACAATCCTATCTCGGAGCTCTACAGACAATTCATTTGAGGTTTTGCTCTGACAGGCACTGTGAACTTTGGGACCTTATACAGACAGTTGTGTGCCTTTCCAAATCATGTCCGATCAATTGAATTTACCACAGGTGGACTCCAATCAAGTTGTAGAAACATCTCAAGGATGATCAATGGAAACTGGATGCACCTGAGCTTAATTTCAAGTCTCAAAGCAAAAGGTCTGAATATTTATGTAAATAAAGTATTTCTGTTTTCTATTTTTTTGCAAACATTTCTAAAAACCTGTTTTCGCTTTGACATTATGGGGAATTATGTGTAGATTGATGAGGATATTTTTTTATTTAATACATTTTAGAATAGGGCTGTAACGTAACAAAATGTGGAGAAGGTGAAGGGGTCTGAATACTTTCCTAATGCACTGTAGGCCTAAGGCCGAGACAATAAGAAGACAGTAGCAGAATAAATTCAACCACACCTTTGTTTCATCACAAAACCGAATAGCAACCTCTGCCCGGTGAAGTCCACAAAACATATTTTTTGTAACAGGACCTACAGCATGGACAAGCAAGGTAATGTTTTTGACATTTTCGGACTACTAAACAACTATTGATTTAGAACCACAGAGATTTACCTGAAGTCGCAAAGAAAACAACTTCAAGATTTCAACATAATCTAATCACCTATGCTTAGTCTAATACAGTGACAACTAAAAGATGCCAAAAAAAGTAAAGTAACGAGGCTATATACAGGGGGTAACAAGGCAATGTGCGGGGGTTACAGGTTAGTTGAGGTAATTGAGGTAATATTTACAGTAACAGTCAAATGTTTGGACACACCTACTTATTCAAGGGTTTTTCTTAATTTTTACTATTTTCTACATTGTAGATAAATAGTGAAGATATCAAAATTATGAAATAACACATAACGGAATGCATTTCAATAAACAGGTGTGCTTTGTTCAAAGTTAATTTGTGGAATTTCTTTATTTCTTAATGCGTTTGAGCCAATCGGTTGTGTTGTGACAATGTAGGGGTGGTATACAGAATATAGCTCTATTTGGTAACACAAGGAACATGAAGCTCTCGTCCCGCTCCACTACAGCCCCGTCGAGGTGAATGGGGTCGTGCTCGGCCCCCCTTTTCCTGTAGTCCACAATCAGCTCTTCTGTCTTTGTTTTGTTGACGTTGAGGGAGAGGTTGTTGTCCAAGCACCACACTGCCAGGTCCCTGTAGGCTGTCTCATAGTTGTCAGTGATCAGGAATACCGCTGTTGTGTCGTCTGCAAACTTAATGATGGTGTTGGATTTGTGTGTGGCCACACAGTCGTGGGTGAACAGGGAGTAAAGGGGGGGACTGAGCACGCACCCCTGAGGGGCTCCCCTGTTAAGGATCACCGTTGAGGGGCCCCCGTGTTGAGGATCAGCATGGCAGATGTGTTGTTACCTACCCTTACAACCTGGGGCAGCCCATCAGGAAGTCCAGGATCCAGTTGCAGAGGGAGGGGTTTAGGCCCAGGGTCCTTAATGATGAGCTTGGAGGGGATTATGGTGTTGAACGCTGAGCTGTAGTCAATGAATAGCATTCTCACATAGCTGTTCCTTTTGTCCAGGTGGGAAAGGGCAGTGTGGAGTGCATTAGAGATTGTGTCATCTGTGGATCTGTTGGGGTGGTATGCAAATTGTAGTGGGTCTAGGATTTCTGGGATGATGGTGTTGATGTGAGCCTTGACCAGCCTTTCAAAACACTTTATGACTACAGACATGAGTGCTACGGGGCGGTAGTCATATAGGCAGGTTACCTTGGCGTTCTTGGGCACAGGGACTATGCTGGTCTGCTTGAAACATGTACAGTAAGTATTAGACTGTCAGGGAGAGGTTGAAAATGTCAGTGAAGACACATCCCAGTTGGTCAGCGCATGCTCTGAGTATGCGTCCTGGCAATACGTTTGGCCCTGCAGCCATGTGAATGTTGACCTGTATTAAGGTCTTAATCACATTGGATACAAAGATCACACAGTCGTCTAGAACAGCTGGTGATCATGGTTCAGTGTTGCTTGCCTCGAAGCGAGAATAGAAGGCATTTAGCTAATTTCCCTTTGTAATCCGTAATAGTTTGCAAGCCATGCAACATCCGACGAGAGTCAGAGCCGGTGTAGTAGGCCAGTACGGAGAATTAAGTATAAACCACAAGTCCAAATCCATATCTCCATAGGTGGCTAATTTAGGAAAGGGCCAGACAACACAGAGATGCAACAGTTTTTTTCTGTCAATAATGATGTTAGGCTTGTGATTTGATTGGTCTGAAGCCAAATCCAAACTGGCTTCCCTTGACACTTTTTTTTGACCATTCACAGCTGAGCTCACTAAGTTTAGCTCAATGCTGATTGGCTATTATTTTATATATTTTTTTTATCAAGGGAGGCCAAATGCTAGCTGGCTTCCCTTGCATTCAATGCTACGGGAGGCAACAATGCCATACTCTTTTGGACCAAACAGCATCAAATGCTTTCTCCAGTGAGATACATTCAACCTCTTGCGAATTGAAGGACATTTATGAAACACAGAGAGACGAAAGATAAATTATTGTATATGCTTTTTTCTTGGTCAATATTTTGGGGAAGCCTGGCTTTCCTTGGCTTCCATCAATACACACCACTGATCCTGTACCTGATAGATATCTGCTCTGAGGTGCTGGCCTGGGGGTTTGGTGCTGTGTAGATTCTGAACTCAGCTTTGACCAGGGTGCTGGAGTTCCTGTCCACAACACTCACATCGAACCCCACCACTCTGTAATATGAGAGACCATAACGCATGCATAACAGTAATGTGTAAACATTTGTTTTCGTAAATCTCTTACAAAAAAGGATCATCACCTTGGCGGGCACGGCCTCGGTGCGGAGGGCTCCGGTAGCGGAGCTTGCTGAGGATCTGGTCGCGGACGGCCTCGATGCGCTTGGATTTCTGATCATTCAGGCTGAATGACTGGCAGGTGCAGAGCCCCTCGGAGGACACCGCCAGCTGGAGCAGCAGCAGGGCGAGGTGGGTGAGCCACATAGTCCGGTGGATGAAGGGGCTCACTCGGCTCCATATGAAATCTTTAGGAATCTTTCAGTCTGTGTGGTGTCCCATGCAGTCCAATGCCCACCGAGGACCTGTACTCTGCTATCCTGGCGACTGTCTATCAACCCCCAGAAATACACTTTCACAGGAAATGTCCAACGTTTGAAAAAAAAGTCTAAATAATAGACAAATAATAGTATAAAACAAATACAGCTAGAATAGAGAAGATCAGCCCATGGCGTAGTAGCATAAAGTTGGATACAATTATTCAAGTGTTAATTTGATAATGTTTTCTGAGAGCCATTTCTGAGCAAATATAATAACATCACTGTCCATAGGTGTTCCTTCAAAAGTCGTATAACCGAATGCTATAGAGATTTCTGCTACAATTTTGAGAACATTTTGAGATGTAAACAAAGCAGCATGGTTGGCTATTCAAATTCTAACACTACATAAAAGTTAGAATATGATAAAATCCTCTATGAAAGAGGTGTTTGCACTCCCGATAAAGACAACTCCTCCAGAAAAGTTGAAATATATTATATAATTTAATGTAAGCTTTGGTACAATCCCATCCTTAGAAAAATAATCCTCTTGATTCTTCTGATATGGATATCAGACGGAAAAAACGTTCCACTATAACGAAAAGGTCTGATGCCATTCTTTCATTCCTTGGCAAGAAAAAAAAAAATGCAGTCCTGTGGGCCAGTAACTTCAGTGTGCAATGCAAGGTGTGTGAGAGAGAAACAGAGTGAGAGAGAGGTTGCATGTGAGAGCTAGGGGGTGGGGAGCCACCAAAGTAATTGGTGTGTCATTAGACATCTCCCTCATCAATTCAGAGTACACAGGCACACAGACATATTTTTGGAGATTCTCCCCACCACAAAAATGTTTGCACAGGCCACCGTTTCATACCCAGTAGCTATTGAAAAGCAAAAAAGGGTTAGATGGAGTTTGCCAATTCCTTGGCTCGTCATATTTGACTGATCATAGTCTCATTTGGCTTCCCTGTAGTTATTTCCAGAACTGTATTGTCTCCTAAGTATGTGTCCTACAGAAATGTAGGACATTTGTCCCAGTCCTAGTACTTATTGAAATCTTTTCATTGAGGTCTCTGTCTTTCTCCCTCCCTCTTCTTGCCAGTCTCATTGTTTATTACAGTTCAGAAGCCCGGGACTTTAATCTGTCAGGAGGCTTTTATTGCAGCCTTCTCCCCATACCGTTATGCTGTTTTGAGATGGGGAGAAGTTTTGGCTCCAAAGCTGTAATTGCAGTAAGTAGAAGGGATAAGTACGAGCGAGTAAGAGAGAGAACGAGAGAGGGGGGGGGGGGGATGGAGAGGGAGAGAGAGGGGGGCAGAGAAGAGAGAGAGATGGAGAGATGCAGTCAGCCCAAAAGCTTGTGGCGGGCAGGCTTTTTTCTGTCCTGTCAAGGTTTCTAAAAATGATAACACTGGGGCCTAGTGGTTCGTCGTGGTATTGCAATATGTGGGTTTAAAAATAATTCCTCAAAGACAATTTATCCCTGGCTGGAGCTTTTTCTCTTTTCCTCAGTCCAAATATAGTCACGGATCGCCATGTCATCTAGCGCTCAGCAGTTCTCCTGACCTGCGACAACAAACTCAAGGATATGGTTTGGTGATTTATCACAGTTTGAAATTGCCTTTCAATCATGAGTGGATATACTACCGGTATGCATTTTAACATGCCTGTTTAACTGAATTACAAGGAAAATGATTTTAGGGTAGCAAGGAAACCAAGGAATTATACTTTTATTGCAAAAAATAAATAAAACAAAACCAGCTCCCAGATATTGGACAACGTAGAAGCATTCAGATCCGTTCTGTGGTTTTCTGGTGTCAGCAGTGGGTTCAGATCCCATTGCCCCATGTACTGTACTATATAACCAATTCAACAGTGTATTTCTTTCTATACAGTCTTAAACAGGAATCCAGTTTTTCCTCACTTCCAGTGCCAGCAGTCCCATACAATGAACTGTTGGTGTGAGATGGTGGAGAAGGGCAAATGGGGTTGGTGACCGCATGGATAAGTAGTGTATTTCTCTCTGTACATCTAAGAGCCCATGTTGGGGGTAACCAACCCCTCTCCTCTATGCCTCGTCCTCGTTCAGCAGCATGTTGGGGACCCCCCGGGAGATGGGGAACTCACGGCCAGACTCTGGGCACTGCAGAAACCCCTCCAGCACCTCCACCTGGACATAGGAGAGGCAGATACATGTCACATCACCTGTGGTTACTCTCTGTGTGTGTGTGTGTGTGTGTGTGTTTGTGTGTGTCAATTAGGGCCAGGACATTTCTCGTTAGTATCATGTCAAGGAAACAAAACACAAAGCAGATTTAACTTATTTTAGAAAACAGCCCTAATGTTGGAAAGAAACGTCATTATGTTGTCATCTAGAGTCCCATTTATTTATTTTCCAAGCTATAGCAGACAATACAGCAGGTTTTTAAAGGACCAAAGGGTTGTGTCTGCTTCGTGTTTTTATTTTTGCCATGGAAAACATATTGCAATACTGGTATTGTCACAGCCCTAGTGACAATATGGCTATAGATTACACAATACAGTGTGTTTACATAGAAAAAGAGTCCCATTCCCATTTTATCAAGCAGAATGAAACAGCCAGAGGGAACGTGACTGGGACTACCTAACCTGACCACCTGATGTCATCATATTCCCATAGTAATAAAAGCATTATGCATTCTTCTATTCACCAAAATAGAAGTTGATAGAACTATGACTCAAGTAATGAAGAATAATATTAGGTTATTTATGGTGAACCTCACCTCCAGCAGAACCCTGTGTACTTTACGCAGGAAGTCTTCATTCTTCTCATGGTCCGTGGCCAGCTCTGCAGGTAAGCCCTGGAGATGACCCAGCTGGAGAAAGACCAGTTAGGAATTAGGATATACTGGAAGACAATAACATTGCCATACAACCAAAATCACTAGAATGAGACTTAGAATTTAGTTCAAACCTATCTGAATTAGTTAGACCAAAGTATAGTTAGTCTAAATTCCACGTAGGCTGTAAGACTAGCTAACTATTCTACCTATGTTGGATACAGTAGCTTTAAATTATTTTGGGTTGTATTCATTACATTAACCGTTTAAGAACCAAACGGTAGTAAACAGAGCAAATGGAAGGAAACAGGAAGGGACCATATAACATGATAGAGGCCTCTAGTGGCCAAAATGCCATATTAGCATAGGCAACGCAATTGAGGGCTTCCACCATTTTAATGAAGTCAACTGGGTGGGACTTTCAACTTTATTGGCTGATCCCTCCTATTGGAGTCATGTCCAACTGGGTTATCAGGAGGGATCAGCCAATCATGAAGAATAAAATGTCCTACTTTACAACGGAGATAGCCTCAATGGTGCTACCCATGCTGTCACCACTGAGGTATAATAAGAACTGGAGACTGCGTCAAAGATGTCTGACAGTTGTTTTCAAGTTAATCTACTCATGTTTGCATAAGCCGATTCATGGACCGTCTATATCTGGGTTGCATCCGGTTTATATGGACCAACATTACATGGGCACTAGCACTCAGTGTGCACAGGGAGCATTGCAAGCAACAACGACTTCCTCACATGGCAGACATTGGATGAATATAAAATGTTAATATCAAAAAAATACAAATCAGCCTCAGTGACAATAATTTGAATAATTCAAAGGATGTTTTGTGCACAAAGGTGATGACTAAAGTGTCTTATTAGGAATGTTAAAATCTGACTTCTCTTTGTGGCAGTGTATGAAAATTGTCTTTCTGGGCCGGGTGTCAGTTCTGAAGCAAAACTGTAGCAGCAGTCGAAACCGTGCTTCTAGACTGGAACACTGGCCCCTTGGCTGTCACATAAGCTATAATGGCACAGATACAAAGATGAGTCCTCCATTTCTCGATGTGTTTTCTGTTTAGAGTAAACCCTGGCGTGTACATGTTTGTTTGGCATTCCAGACAGTGGTAGTTAGACACAGACGGACACTCACCCCATCAGCAGCCTGAACCAGTGCGCTCCAATCCAATTTGGGGATCATTCGACTCACGAAATTGGGATTGAACTCCACCTCACTCACTTTCACCTCCGTTGCCTGGGATCCGCACAAACGAGATGAACAAAATGCATATACACGGAGTATACAAAACATTATGAGCACCTGCTCTTTCCATGACAAACTTGACCAGGTGAAAGCTATGATCCCTTATTGATTACACTTGTTAAATCCACTTCAATCGGTGAAGAGGAGACTTTTTGCCAGTTGCCACAATTCTGCATGATAGTTCTTAGCAGACTTCCTTACCTTGATGAGGAGGGGGTATCCTTTGGTTACCCCTTTCACGTGAGATGTCAACATGTTGTGCGTTAGTAGTTTCATCTTTACAGTCTATGAATGTCGCTTATATAATCAAAGAAAATGAGAAAACCAGTAACTTTGTCAACATGTACTGTATTTATCTACAATAACTATTGATTCTCTACCGTGCAAACTGAAAACAATGCGTTTGCATGTGTACCGGAAATGTCGATGGTGCAACAGTGAAGTTTCCCCCAAACATCAATAATCCTAAAAACAGGTTCCTAGCAGTACAAACTATTTTAGGATCTCAGCTATCTGTAAGGATCTCAGCTATATGTAAGGATCTCAGCTAAGGCCACTATATCATAGTCTTTCAGTCTGCATGACTACAGGAGAGACAGATATTACCATCCAATCCCTGAGGACACTGATTTAGGCTCAATAGAATGATTTCTCGGAAGTAATTTAAAAAAACAACCTAGAAGTTACTTTTTTAAATTATTTTTTTATATATTCATTGTCTTGGTATTATACAGGTCATTCTTACAGGTATATAGTCATTACAGAGCTGTGACCAATACAACCCACGGGTCACCCTCACAAGAAACCACAAACATGCATCTCACTCACACGCATCTCACACACACACACCTTAAACGTATTGAACAAAAGATAAAAATGTAAAATGTTTTACCACAAACCCCTTTTTTTTCCCATGTTAACCCTCCAGACACATTCCACTAACAATTATTTAGAAAATTAATATAATATGATAATATTAGTGTAACATAATTAGAAAATACAAATAAAAAAAATGGAGGAAGGCAACTAATGAGACGAGTCAAGCAAGTTCTGTTGAGAGGAAGGAACCAGACTTGTGATCAGGTCCAAGGCCCTGAGGGGGACCTCTTGCTCTGACAAAAACAACAGTTAATGTACTGGAAGTACAAATCAGATGACCAAGCACTGGCAAGCAAAGCCACTTGACCTAGAGAGGAAAGGACATTTCTCTTCTTGGTTCAGTTCATCGTCCAAATTCTCCCATGACTGCATTTAGTTAACACAACCAGGCCCAGGTCAGTGTCCACTGGTCAAATATAAACAAGTAAGCATACAGAGAGATGAGTATAGGTTTCAAGAAGGCAATAAAACTAAACACATTGGTTTAAAACCAAAGGAGAGGCCAGGGAACCCAACATTGAACAAGCTTATGGGACAAACAACAATGGGGTGGGGATGTGTGCAGGCTAGGATGGAACAATCCCACACTTGCGTTTTAAGGTTTTGATTAACTATGACATTCCTCAGCAAGGATCTCCACTATCTGTAAGGATCTCCACTATCTGTAAGGATCTCCACTATCTGTAAGGATCTCAGCTATATGTAAGGATCTCCGCTATCTGTAAGGATCTCAGCTAAAGCCACTATATCATAGTCTTTCAGTCTCCATGACTACAGGAGAGATGGATATTACCCCCGAGGACACTGATTTAGGCTCAATAGAATGATTTTCCGGACTCAGATTAAGCCTACTCCTAAAATGCATGCTCAATTAAGGATTGCCATCCAAAGTGCTTTTCAGTCCAGGAATAGGTTTAATCTCTATCTGGGAAACCGGCCAATAGTCTGATCAAAAGAAGACTGGGAGAGCTACTGACCAACATGTTTAATCCCACCTACCACTACTAGAAACCTTATACTAGACTAGAGCCCTGTATGCCCTTTGTCAGCGCTGACATCTAAACATGAAGACAACCCAGAATGACAGTGATATGTTGACATACTAATAAAAAGGACAGTGAACTGAACTCTATTTGATTGCATTGAAGAAAGAAATAAAACTGTTTTTATCTTGCTCCATACGGAGCCACGTAAAATATTGGGTGTCCAATCACGCGACAGTAGTTTTTTTTTTTTTTGCATTAAAACTCACTTTCACGTTTTCACACATTCACTCCCTTAATCTGTTCACACACACATATAACAATTTAATCCCCATATCTTTAACCTTTAATCCATTCCCCCCCCACCCCCTCACTCTTGGCTTTCTTCAGAGCGCCATTTTAAGAAGTCCTCCTTCCGTGCATCTGGCTTGATCTGGTTCCGCATGCCCCCCAGTAGGTTGGACGTTGCCTCAGAGGCCACTATTAAGGGACGGACCACGGTGGGCGGGATCTGCCGCAGGACTCCGCCCACAGCACCAGGCAGACCTTTCTGCTCATGCCCACGAGACGCCACGTCACATAGCGTCTGAGCTGTGTCCATCACACCCTGGGAAACAGACAGACAACAGAAGGGTGAGTGAGAGAAGTTTGTGTATTCAAATGAAAGAAAGTGCTAGGCCTTTTGTTGATGCTATTATTCTAAAATGGTTAACTTAAATTAACATTTATTGATTTGTTGATCAGTAGAACACGTACCTCTCTGACGGTGTCATAGGCCTTAGCCACGCCCTCTCTGAGGTCGGCAGGCTGGTGGGCGCGGCGGGGCCGGTTGGAGGGCGGTCGGCCCTCTGTGATGTAACGGTTCAGGGGGGGCGTTGGGGACAGGATGTCGTATACCGTCTCTGCTGTGGCCTAGAGGAACAGCAGGAATATTACAACACTGCAGGAGAGTGAGACACATCACAGCAATGGAGGAATCTGTATTACTTCTACTGATACGGTTGCTGCTAGTCTTTCAGTTCTTTCCTACATGGTTTAGGTACGCTAACCCTTTGGCCTCAATCTATGACATGTGACTGTAAGGCTAGTGGTATTAAAATGTGTGGTACATGGGATGCATTGTTTCAAACTATGTCTATGTGAGCTGCTTGTATGATTGTTATTCTACCACTATGTGACTTAAAGACAGTCTGTATCCAGCTGATCTGTCTGTGGTTAGAGGTCGGAGGTACCTGTATGGCCTGTACCAGTCTGTTGCTGAGCTCCAGAGCAGCAGAGGCAGTGGAGGTACCAAAGGACGCTGCCCCCCGCTGGAGACCCCGGATAATTCGACCGTCCCGCCTGTACTGCTCTATGGGCATCCAGAACAAGTCCCTTACTCCATGGACTATAGAGAGAGAGAGAGAGAGAGAGAAAGTTACAGAAAAATCGAATGAGATCAACACTAAATGAGGTTGTGAGTATGCTAGCTATAACCATACTGCAAGAGAACAATTCTATTACTATGGTTCTAACTCAGGAACTACTAAAGAGACAATAGCAAAGAAGCCAAGAAACACAGATCACCAAACAAGTGACGTAATTCCTGTACTTACACAGCTGAACTACAGAGTGCATGGGGCCTAGGCCTCCCAAAATGCCCGGCAGCTGGTTCTTCCTGATGTCTGTCAGCCACTCAGTGACAGCGTACTGAATCACCTTATCTACGCCTAAAAGTCTGGGAAGAAGAGATAGAGAAAAGTGTTATGAAAAAGACACTTGCTACAGAGAAACCACACAGAGTCCGTGTTGTTGTACCCGTGTCGGCAGCAGAGTCTCTTCAGCTTCAGCTCAGAGCAGTTCAGCTGCGCCAGACCAATCAGAATCCCTGCAAACGTCCCCTAGGAAAAACAAATCAGAGCAAATGTCAAGTGTGTGACATTACAAAATATAGCCACAGAGATGAGTTCACTGACAAAGTGTTGCATTTAAAAATGTCCTTTGTCCTTTCACCTGCTCAATGACCACATGCTTTCCCTGGTAGTCCAGCCAGATGGGCACCTCAGAGGTGAAACGGAACTCCCTTAGAAAGAGAAGGAAAGACGATGTATAAATCATTTCCACACATTGATTTACTCTTCGGGAGGATGACGTTAAATTACCGGAAGTAGATTGGCTGATCAGTGGAAGAGGTGGAGCCAGCAGACGAGGAGCTCTGCTCGCTATAGGTGGTTTCTGCAGAAGCGATGAGGTCAGGACCCAGACCAGCAGTGGTCCCCGTGCCGCTGACCCCATCCTCAGCGGGCTTCTGAGAAGGGTCTGTCTTCACTGTGAGAGGAAAGAGAGAGAAGAGAATATGAAGAAAACGTCAAGTGGGTGAGGAGGAGATACATGATACCGAGCACCAAAAATGTATGATTTTGTTCCTGATCCATGTGACCGGAGCAGAAAAAAACAAAAAGAGAACACAGTGAAGGTTCTCACCCTCAGCTGCAGGGTCCACAGGCAGGTAGGGGTTAACTCCTGCAGCCAGACTACTGAAGAAATCCTTCAGGAAGAACAAGGCATCCTGGTCGATGTTGAGTCGGAGAGGAAGGAGGCTGACTCTTAAACAACACTCTGGACCACCCAGACCAGAGTCTGGACACACCTGCAGGGCCTTCACTGTTAACTGGGACACGCAGACAACACATTAGGTATGATTACAACAAACCAATTACAAACCAATATCATAGAAAACTTTATAATTCCCCTGGAAATGAGAATCATTAATAAGAACAGACTTTCACAACGAAAAAGGAAATAATGATAAATGGTTATAAGTAGCTTCTTCTCTCACCATGTTGGAGTGTGCTCTGCGGGGCATGCTCTCGCTGGTGTACAGGTAGAGGAACTTGTTGAGCTGGGACGAGGCCAGGCGGTCGCGTACCTCCAGCTCCTGAACAATGAACACCTGGCGGGACAGAGGCTGCTCCCCCACTGCCCCGGCCCCAGGCCCCTCTCCGTCCTGACCCGGCCCAGCCACAACCACCGGGTAGGACTCGTGCTGGAAGCTCACCTGGAAAAAAGGAAGAACACATTTAACTAATGGTTGTAAACACATAGTACCGGTTATGTAGTTTTTTGCTGTCTCCACTTTAACAAAAGGACTGGTTGACATTTATGCTACACTCGAACTGAACATATCCTTATGACGGGGGAAACATTTATTAGCTTTGTAGTTTGTACAGAGAAAATAATCAAAGGCAAACAACATCTTTAAAGTACTGTAAGGACACACCTTGTACACACATACACTATACAGTCGTGAAAAAGTACGTACACCCCCCTGGAAAGTAATCTTTTTTTTTAGTTTTTTTTTACATATTTGGACAGATGGATATGTAATTTTCACTTCAACACTTCAACTATAAAGGTTACCCAATTTAACAAATCACACACAAAAAAAAAATGCAATTAAAATAAACAAAAATGCCTTTTCCTTATGGGGAAAAGTTAGTACACCCCTACCTTTACCATCACATAAAATGGCTAAAATTAGAATTAAGTACCAAAACAAGTGCAAATGATTAGAAAACATTAGAGAGAAACTTAGGAGGGTCCAGCCTTCCATAAAGATAAGAAAATTGGTCTGAATTGGTCTTAACCATATGGGTGTGGTAACACATCATTCAAAGATCAAAAGACCTACCCAAGGCCCTCAGAAGAAAGATTATTGATGCCTATGAGTCTGGGAGGGGTTACAAATCCATTTCCAAGAAATTCAAAGTACATCATTCCACTGTCCAACAAAAATTCCAGACCACTTGCAAACTACCTAGGACAGGTCGTCCCACCAAAGTCATCCCAAGAGCTGACCGAAAGATGCTCATAGAAGTCTTTAAGAACCCCAGGGTAACATCAAGGGATCTACAGGCCTCTATTGCCACAATCAATGTCGAATTGCATGGGTACACTGTCAGAAAGAGAGTGTACAAACTTGGCCTACTTGGGAGGTCAGGAAGGAAGAAGCCTCTACTCTCAAAAAAGAATATCAAGACAACTAACTTTACCCAGGCGTTTCTCTCTAATGTTTTCTAACCATATGCACTTGTTTTGGTACACCTAATTCTCAGTGATGGAAAAGGCATTTTTGTTTATTTTAGTTGCATAACATTTTCAACGTTTTTTTTTTGTGTGATTTGTTAAATTGGGTAACCTTTATCTGTCAATAGTGTTGAAGTGAAGATTACATATCCATCTGTCCAAATATATATATATATATATATATATATATATATATATATATATATATATATATATATATATATATATATATATATAAAAAAGATAACTTTCAAGGGGGTGTACTTACTTTTTCACATGACTGTATATACACAAAAGTGTGTGGGCACTCCTTCAAATTAGTGGATTTGGCTATTTCAGCCACACCTATTGCTGACAGGTGTATAAACTTGAGCACACAGCCATGCAATCTCCATAGACAAACATTGACAGTAGAATGGCCTTAATGAAGAGCTCAGTGACTTTCAAAGTTGCACCGTCATATGATGCCACCTTTCCAACAAGTCAGTTCGTCAAATTTCTGCCCTGCCAGAGCTGCCCCGGGCAACTGTAAGTGCTGTTATTGTGAAGTGGAAACATCTAGGAGCAACAACGCCACGAAATGGTAGGCACACAAGCTCACAGAACGGGACCGCCGAGTGATGAAGCGCGTAACAGTTGTCTGTCCACGGGTTACAACACTCACTACCGAGTTACAAACTGCCTCTGGAAGCAACGTCTGCACAAGAACTGTTCTTTTGGAAGCTTCATGAAATGGGTGTCCATGGCCGAACAGTCGCACACAAGCCTAAGAACACAATGCACAATGCCAAGTGTTGGCTGGAGTGGTGTAAAGCTACCTGTCCAAATGAAGTGCCAACTGTAAAGTTTGGTGGAGGAGGAATAATAGTTCGGTCTAGGCCCCTTAGCTCCAGTGAAGGGAAATCTTAACGCTACAGCATACAATGACATTCACGACGATTCTGTGCTTCCAACTTTGTGGCAACAGTTTAGGGAAGGTCCTTTCCTGTTTCAGCATGACAATGCCCCTGTGCACAAAGTGAGGTCCATACAGAAATGGTTTGTCGAGATTGATGTGGAAGAGCTTGACTGGCCTGCACAGAGCCCTGACCTCAACCCCATCGAAAACCTTTGGGATGATTTGCGAGCCAGGCCTAATCGCCCAACATCAGTGCCCGACCTCACTAATGCGCTTGTGGAAGCAAGTCCCTGTAGCAATGTTCCAAAATCTAGTGGAAATCCTTCCCAGAAGAGTGGAGGCTGTTATAGCAGCAAAGAGGGGACCAACTCCATATTAATGGACATGATTTTGGAATGAGATGTTCGATAAGCAGGTGTCCACATACTTTTGGGCATGTAGTGTAAATACACTCTCCCTACCTTGGTGAGCTGGATCTCCATGAGCAAGTTGTGTTGACGTCCGCCGCCTCCAGCCCAGCGCCACGAGTTCTGAGGCCGTGACGGAGCAGCGGAGCGGGACGGGGACCCACGCATCCCAGAGGGGGCAGAGCGACCCCTAGAGAGAGAAGGGGACGGAGAGAGAGGGAGAATGGAGCATGATGATCAGTAAGAGAGAAATCTTCCAAACTCAAGTGCCTGTTGCTGGGTTGTGTGTACATGTGTGTATAGGGACCTGCTTCCATGCTGCGTGTGTGTAGACATGGCCTTGCCCCCAAAGTCTCTCCCTCCGTACAGATGCCAGACGACAGACACCTCTCGTAGCACCACCCTGCTCTGGGGGACAGGGAAGCAGCTGGGCGCCCGCAGCAGGTCGGAGCTGCCCCGCGGCCGGGAGAAGTGGCCCTCCCTCACCCTGATAGGACCCTCAGCTAGCACAGTCACCAGGGGCTCCCCATCTCTGGGCTGGGGTGAATTAATGAGCATGGGACACCAGAATAGGTTTTAATGTCACATAATTCAATTCCATGTGAACTAGCGTGAGTGTGTATATAGTGAGCGAGAGTATACAGTGCCTTCAGAAAGTATTCAGACCCCTTGACTTTTTTTACTCCTGAATCTACACACAATACCCCATAATGACAAAGCAAAAACAGGACTGTTTGCTAATTTATATATAAGAAAAACGGGAATATCACATTTACATAAGTATTCAGACCCTTTACTCAGTACTTTGTTGAAGCACCTTTGGCAGCGATTACTTCCTGGAGTCTTCTTGGTCATGACGCTACAAGCTTGGCACACCTGTATTTGGAGAGTTTCTCCCATTCTTCTCTGCAGATCCTCTCAAGCTCTGTCAGGTTAGATGGGGAGCGTTGCTGCACAGCTATTTTCAGGTCTCTCCAGAGATGTTCGATCGGGTTAAAGTCCGGACTCTGGCTGGGCCACTCAAGGACATTCAGAGACTTGTCCCGAAGTCACTCCTGCATTGTCTTGGCTGTGTGCTTAGGGTCGTTGTCCTGTTGGAAGGTGAACATTTGCCAAAGTCTGAGGTCCTGAGCGCTCTGGAGCAGGTTTTCATCAAGGATCTCTCTGTACTTTGCTCCGTTCATCTTTGCCTCGATCCTGACTAGTCTCCCAGTCCCTGCAGTATAATGCTGCCACCACCATGCTTCACTGTAGGGATGGTGACAGGTTTCCTCCAGAAGTGACACTTGGCATTCAGGCAAGGAGTTCAATCTTGGTTTTATCAGACCAGAGAATCTTGTTTCTCATGGTCTGAGAGTCTTTAGGTGCTTTTTGGCAAACTCCAAGCGGGCTGTCATGTGCCTTTTACTGAGGAGTGCCTTCTGTCTGGCCACTCTATCATAAATGCCTAATTGGTGGATTGCTGCAAAGATGGTTGTCCTTATGGAAGGTTCTCCCATCTCCACAGAGGAACTCTAGATCTCTGTCAGTGACCATCAGGTTCTTGGTCACTTACCTGACCAAGGCCCTTCTCCCCCAATTGCTCAGTTTGGCCGGGCGGTCAGCTCTAGGGAGTCTTGGTGGTTCCAAACTTCTTCCATTTAAGACTTATTGAGGCCACTGTGTTCTTGGGGGCCTTCAATCCTGCAGACATTTATTGGTACCCTTCCCCAATCTGTGCCTCGACACAATCCTGGCTTGGTCGTGGCTCTGACATGCACTGTCAACTGTGGGACCTTATATGGACAGGTGTGTGCCTTCCAAATCATGTCCAATCAATCAAAGGTTGATTCCAATCAAGTTGTAGAAACATCTCAAGGATGATCAATGGAAACAGGATGCACCTGAGCTCAATTTCGAGTCTCATAAGCAAAGGGTTTGAATACTTATGTAAATAAGGTATTTTTTGCTTTTTAATACATTTGCTAAATGTCAAAAAAACTGTTTATGCTTTGTCATTATAGGGTATTGTGTAAATATAATTTGTATTTATTTAATCAATTTTAGAATAAGGCTGTAACGTAACAAAATGTGTAAAGCAAGAGAGAGAGAGAGATAGTCGTGGCCAAATGTTTTGAGAATTACACAAGTATTGGTCTCCAAAGTTTGCTGCTTCAGTGTTCTTAGATCTTTATGTCAGTATTTACTATGGTACACTGATGTATAATTACAAGTATTCCATAAGTGTCAAAGGCTTTCATTGACAATGACATTCAGTTTATGCAAAGAGTCAATATTTGCAGTGTTGACCCTTCTTTTCCAAGACCTCTGCAATCCGCCCTGGCATGCTGTCAATTAACTTCTGGGCCACATCCTGACTGATGGCAGGCCATTCTTGCATAATCAATGCTTGGAGTTTGTCAGAAGTTGTGGGGTTTTTGTTTGTCCACCCGCCTCTTGATGAACGACCACAAGTTCTCAATGGGATTAAGGTCTGGGGAGTTTCCTGGCCATGGACCAAAAATGTCGATGTTTTGTTCCCCGAGCCACTTAGTTATCACTCCTTCATGCTGGAAAAGGCATTGGTCGTAACCAAACTGTTCTTGGATGGTTGGGAGAAGTTGCTCTCTGAGGATGTGTTGGTACCATTCTTTATTCATGGCTGTGTTCTTAGGCAAAATTGTGAGTGAGCCCACTCCCTTGGCTGAGAAGCAACCCCACACATGAATGGTTTGAGGATGCTATACTGTTGGCATGACACAGGACTGATGGTAGCGCTCACCTTGTCTTCTCCGGACAAGGTGTTTTCCGGATGGCCCAAACAATCGGGAAGGGGATTCATCAGAGAAAATGACTCTACCCCAGTCCTCAGCAGTCCAATCCCTGTACCTTTTGCAGAATATCAGTCTGTCCCTGATGTTTTTCCTGGAGAGAAGTGGCTTCTTTGCTGCCCTTCTTGACACCAGGCCATCCTCCAAAAGTCTTCGCCTCACTGTGCGTGCAGATGCACTCACACCTGCCTGCTGCCATTCCTGAGCAAGCTCTGCACTAGTATTGCCCCGATCCCGCAGCTGAATCAACTTTAGGAGACGGTCCTGGCGCTTGCTGGACTTTCTTGGGTGCCCTGACGCCTTCTTCACAACAATTGAATCTCTCTCCTTGAAGTTCTTGATGATCTGATAAATGGTTGATTTAGGTGCAATCTTTCCAGCAGCAATATCCTTGCCTGTGAAGCCCTTTTTGTGC
Source organism: Thymallus thymallus (assembly GCA_023634145.1). Lineage (NCBI taxonomy): Eukaryota > Metazoa > Chordata > Actinopteri > Salmoniformes > Salmonidae > Thymallus > Thymallus thymallus. The sequence continues at coordinate 24,332,410 of CM042384.1, read as the reverse complement.
AAAGCAATGATGACGGCCCATGTTTCCTTGCAGGTAACCATGGTTGACAGAGGAAGAACAATGATTTCAAGCACCACCCTCCTTTTAAAGCTTCCAGTCTGTTATTCTGACTCAATCAGCATGACAGAGTGATCTCCAGCCTTGTCCTCGTCAACACTCTCACCTGTGTTAACAAGACAATCTCTGACATGATGGCAGCTGGTCCTTTTATGGCAGGGCTGAAATGCAGTGGAAATGTTTTGGGGGGATTAAGTTCATTTTCATGGCAAAGAGGGACTTTGCAATTAATTGCAACTCATCTGATCACTCTTCATGACATTCTGGAGTATATGCAAATTGCCATAATCAACACTGAGGCAGCAAACGTTGGAGACCAATACTTGTGTCATTCTCAAAACTTTTGGCCACGACTGTATATAGAGAGTATATATAGAGAGGTAGAGAGAGTGTATATAGAGAGAGAGTATATATATATATATATATATATATATATATATATATATATATATATAGAGATAATATGTATATAGAGGGAGAGAGATTATAGAGGGAGAGAGAGAATGAAATAGAGAATAGAGACTCACAGGTATACCCATCCCAGGAGCCTCTAGGATACAGAAGTCCTCGTTGTCCTCTGAACCCTCGGAGCCCTCCTCTGAAATCATATCCACCTGCACCTCAGTGGCTGTTGCCACCAGTCTGTCAAGCTCTGACTCCTCCCCCTCAATGGCAACTGGCGGGCGGAGCTTAGGGGCCTCTCCAGGAAACAGGTAAACGGAGACAGGTGAGCCCCGTGGGACTGTGGGAGATCCTGTACATAGAAATAATTTTACAATGAAAAGTAATATGCATCAGACATAGGAAATAAACACAGGAATAGCTAATGGCCATCCATTTCATCTATCAAATGTACAGAAGGGATTCATAATTGGAGATATTGAACTACATTATAATTTAATAGCCCCGTTTTACCTGAGTCCATATCCTCATCTCGATGGCTCCTCTCGGTGTCAATCAAAGCATCAAGAAGATCGTACTGGTTGATCTCAGCAGTCTCAGCTGGAGGACAGGGTGGCAAGGAGGCGGGACTTTCTGACAACTAAAACAAGTCACATATAGACAGACAACAGATAGTTGAGGTTCAGTTAGGCTCCTTTCCTGTCACTCCAGTTTCATTTTATTCAGTAGTTCTCACACAACGTTTATCTGAACATACAAAATCTGTTCTAGACCTTAAACAAGGTAGTATATAACTAGTCATACCGGCAGCTTCTGTCCAGCAATCTCAGTGGGTGATGTGTGTCGGGGGGGCGGGTGCAGGTCTCCCTGGGACACCAGGTACTGCAGCATGTTGACCAGGGCAGCACAGGAGTCAGCACAGGTGTGGAGGTGGACCACGTTGTTGGAGCAACGCAGCTCAAACAGAGGCTGGGACTGGGGGAAGAGACAGAGAGGAGGGGAGGGGAATATAAATCAAATAACATTTTATGTCACATGAGCCATACAACTTGTGTAAATGCTTGCTTACAGGCAGCAAGATCTCGCGATACATGGCCCCATCCATCCTCCCCTCAATATGGTGCAGTCGTCCTGTCCCCTTTGCAGAAAAGCATCCCCAAAGAATTATGTTTCCACCTCCATGCTTCACGGTTGGGATGGTGTTCTTGGGGTTGTACTCATCCTTCTTCCTCCAAACACAGCGAGTGGAGTTTAGACCAAAAAGCTCAATTTTTGTCTCATCAGACCACATGACCTTCTCCCATTCCTCCTCTGGATTCCAGATGGTCATTGGCAAACTTCAGACGGGCCTGGACATGCGCTGGCTTGAGCAGGGGGACCTTGCGTGCGCTGCAGGATTTTAATCCATGACGGCATAGTGTTTTACTAATGGTTTTCTTTGAGAATGTGGTCCCTCACCTTCCTCATGATCATTGATGCCCCACGAGGTGAGATCTTGCATGGTGCCCCAGACCGAGGGAGATTGACCGTCATCTTGAACATCTTCCATTTTCTAATAATTGCGCCAACAGTTGTTGCCTTCTCACCAAGCTGCTTGCCTATTGTCCTGTAGCCCATCCCGGCCTTGTGCAGGTCTACAATTTTATCCCTGATGTCCTTACACAGCTCTCTGGTCTTGGCCATTGTGGAGAGGTTGGAGTCTGTTTGATTGAGTGTGTGGACAGGTGTCTTTTATACAGGTAACGAGTTCAAACAGGTGCAGTTAATACAGGTAATGAGTGGAGAACAGGAGGGCTTCTTAAAGAAAAACGAACAGGTCTGTGAGAGCCGGAATTCTTACTGGTTGGTAGGTGATCAAATACTTATGTCATGCAATAAAATGCCAATTAATTATTTAAAAATCATACAATGTGATTTTCTGTATTTTTGTTTTAGATTCCGTCTCTCACAGTTGAAGTGTACCTATGATAAAAATTACAGACTTCTACATGCTTTGTAAGTAGAAAAACCTGCAAAATCGGCAGTGTATCAAATACTTGTTCTCCCCACTGTATGTACATGAAGGCGTTATATACAGGGACCATTACCAGATCAATGTGCAGAGGTACGAGGTATTTAAGGTAGATATGTACATGAAGGCAGGGTAAAGTGACTAGGCATCAGGATAGATAATAATAAGAGTAAGTTAAGAACAGAACAGCTTATAAGTGTAAAAGTGTGTGTCTGTGTAATGTGTATGTATGTTGTGTCGAATGGCAGGGAGCTTGGCCCCAGTGATGTAGCTCTTTGCAGTAGAGTTCGGTGCACTTGCCATACCAAGTGGTGATGCAGCCAGTCAAGATGCTCTCGATGGTGCAGCTGTACAACTTTTTGAGGATCCGAGGGACCACTGCAAATCTTTTCAGCCTCCAATAGACTCAGTGTTTTATTCCTCGAAGCGAGCATAAAAGGCATTTCTCTCGTTTGGGAGTTCTGCATCACTGGGCATCTCACCGCTGGGTTTCCCTTTGGAATCCGTTATCGTCTGCAAGCTCTGCCACATAAGACGAGCATCAGAGCCTGTGTAACAGGGGCTCACGAGAGGCGCAGCGGTCTAAGGCACTGAATCTCAGTGCTAGAGGCGTCACTACAGACCCTGGTTCGATTAATCTCAGTGCAACCGTCGTCCTGGTTTGGCCAGTGTAGGCCGTCATTGTAAATAAGAATTTGTTCTTAACGGACTTGCCTAGTTAAATAAAATAATAAATATATATATATATAAAAAAGAATAAAGAATTTAAAAAATATATTTCCACATTCCTCCTACTGTATATTGTCCTTTTGCATGTTTGATGTCTGAGGTCTTAGCGGGCTTTCTTGTATACGTCCATGTCCGTGGCCCATTCCTTGTAAGCGGTAGCTCTAGCCTTTAGCCCAGCGCGGATATTGACTGTAATCCATGGTTTTTGGTATGGATACGTTCTTATAGTCACTGTGTGGACGACATCATCTTTGCAATTAATGATGAAGCCTGTGACTGTTATTGTAAACTGCTAAATGTTATCGGATGCTATCCGATCGTTTCTGTATTGAGCGCATCACTGGAATGGAGTCATGGTCAGATTTGCCAAATGGATGACGAGGGAGGGCCATGTATGCGTTTCTGTGGGTAGAATAAAAGTGGTCTTGAGTTTTAGCACCCCTAGTGGTAGAAGTGAGGTAGGACGGTTTTAAGTGCCAGAGTGGTGTTTGCTTGGGGAGGGATGTAGACAGCCGTGATAATTACAGATGAGAACTCTCTCAGGAGATAAAAGGGTCTGCAGCTTACCATGAGGTATTCTATATCAAGTGAGCAAAAGCTTGAGATTTCCTCCACACTGGAAGCAGCACACCAGTTGTTATTTATGAAAAAACACTCCTCCTTTCGACTTCCCCGAAGCCGCCGTCCGATACTGCCGCTGCATGGAGAATCCACCGAGTACTACATGCATAGCGTCATCATCCAGCCACGTTTCAGTAAGACATAATATTCCAGCTTTTCAAGTCTCTCTGATAGGAGACTCTCGAACAAAGCTTATCCATCTTATTCTCGAGTGACTGGACATTTGCCAATAGAATGGAGGGGAGCACCATTCGGTTCTCTCTTCACCTCAATTTCACCAGGACGACTGCGTCGTTTTGGTAGCCCGTGGAACAAAGGAATAGGGTCTGGTATGAACAGTGGAACAGCTGAGGGAGTTGAAGTCGTATTTTAAGTTGAAATCTAGGTTAGTAACTGTTGAAATCGAGGTTAGTAACTGTCGATCTGATGCCCACAAGTACACAGAAGCATTTTGCTACACCCGCAATAACATCTGCTGAATATGTGTATGTGAACAATACAATTTGATATGTGATAATAGTATGAACGTTTTGTACAAAAAAAATGGAAAGATAAACAAAATAAGTGTAGCAATGTTGGGTTGGAACTCGTAAGATGTCGCCCTTCTCTGTCAGCGCCATCTCGCTGGCGAGGAGAAGGGGGGAGAAGAAAGGAAGAGAGCGTAGATTTGAGACCGACAGTCTCTCAAGTTCAAACACACAGACAGATGTATAATCACATAAAATTGTCAGGCTAAGAACTTACCAGTTTCCCTGTATCACTGCCTTTCCATGTGGTGATAGCCAACTCCAGCAGATCAATGTCCAGGACACACACATAGTCTGAGGAAAGAGAAAGAGAAAGAGAGAGAGAGAGAGAGCGAGAGAAGGCGTTAAAACGGCAAACACATTCAGACGTAGTACACACGGTACAGTTAATTATGTGTCATACCTCGTCTCAGGTCCACTACGTCACTTTCACACTTATCAGAGAGATACATGGCAGAATCATCCAGGATAAACCTGAGGAGGAAATACCATCACAAACTTCAATAGCTAACTATTATGTTATTCCTAATCCACCCCCAACCTTGCGAGCAAAACATTTTCGCTGCACCCCTCGTGACAGAGAATAGAAAAAAATACAAGTTAATTTCCTGCAATTCTACACATTTTGCCATGGGGCAGAGAGAAGATTTAGTAATGTTATAACTATGGTGGTCTAGAGTTTTTTTTCCCCTCTGGTTGCACATGTGACATGCTGGTAGAAATGAGGTAAAACAGATTTTAAAGTTTGCCTGCATTAAAGTCCCCGGCCACTAGGAGCGCCGCTTCTGGGTGAGCATTTTCTTGTTTGCTTATTGCCTTATACAGCTCGTTGAATACGGTCTTAGTGCCAGCATCGGTTTGTGGTGGTAAATAGACAGCTATGAAAACTATAAATGAAAACTCTCTTGGTAGATAGAGTAGACCACACTATCTCAAGCGAGCAATACCACCATAGGGTGGAAGCAAATGTTTGCAGATAACTGATGATCAATGGGCTCCAACCCGATCGTTAAATCTATTTAATTACTACAAGTTTCGATAGTAAGTTAGTCTAGCAGCCAGCTAATAAAAAAAAAATGCTGACATGGCCTAATTAAGTGACCCCGACAGTTCCAAACGGCATAGATTATAATTATTATTTATTTTTAATTGGTACAAAAAGTGGGGCCTTTTTATTTTTTAAGGTTCACTGTTACTGTACCTGAGGTGAAAGGTGGCGGTGTCTACAATGATGTTACTGGAGAGAGAGAAGGATTCTGCTGTGAACAACAGCCTCAATGGAAGATACAGGGGCCTGGGAGACAGAGAGAGACAAATAAGGGCAGAGAAGGGAGAATTGAAAAATGTTATGTTCATAATTTATTATCTGCAGTTGTCCACATATGTCAATCTGGTGTGTGTGTGTACCTGTAGTCCACGGCGCAGGTGGCCAGGTGTGTGTGTAGGACGGTAATAACTGCAGGAGATGTGTAGCCCAGGATCGGGTCATCAATGACATCCAGAAAATCAACCAGCTGTCATGAAGAAAAACAGATTAAATCGATAAGACTCACTAACCAAACACACAACCACAAAGTCAAATCAGGTTAGGTGCCTCAACTTTAGTATTAATCCCTCATACCTGTTCGTGCCAGCTGTGATTGGTCTGTGCCATGCGATGTCGCATAGTGGCACCATTGAGACGAAGGGCAACCAGGAACTCCTGTAAAACACACAAACACAGAATTAAGTTAGTGATATTTCTTCAGCTTTCTTTCATCATAAGCACAGCTAACCTACAAGCACAATCAAAAAGGTGATATTTGAGAAGATATGCGTGTTACCTTGACGTTCCTCTGAGGGTCCAGGGTAATTTTGATGGCCGTGGATAACATCTGGACCTCAGTCTCCCTGCCACTCACACTGCTCACCCCCACCTCTGTGGGGTAAATGGTAAGGTCTAGATGCCCTGGGGGAGTGAAGCTGGGCATTTCCAACCGCCCGGGGACGGGGGAGTCTTTCACTACAGCTGTGAGGGGGAGGAAAAGAGTTAGTGACCAGAAAGGAAAGAAGTAAGTACTGTGTAGCTCAGATGGTAGAGCATGGCGCTTGCAACACCAGGATTGTGGGTTCGATTCCCATGGGGGACCAGTATGAAAATGTATGCACTAACTAACTGTAAGTCCATTTTGTTTATATATACAGGGAGTCAGGCTGATACCAAGGTCTCTTTCACAGCCGAGTCCTGTTTACAGAAATCATAATGACATACAGCCATAAAAACACAGTTACACAAAACAATTGCAATCAACAACAATACGTTCATTTAAAATCGCTTTACATTTTCCAATAGAAACCAAGACATCAAGCTTAAGGATTTTTTGGAACTCATTCCATGAATGAGGGGCATGATATATAAAAGCAGTTTTACCCAAATCAGTATGTACCCGTGGAAACTCTAAGGTTAACCAATCTTTGGAACGAGTTTTATAACCACCAATAACTCCAGGTTATTTTGGAGGAGAGATCATTTGGTAGGTTTTGCATTATAGCCTTATAGACACACATCAGCCAGTGTCTGGCCCTCCTGGAAAAGAGTGTCTGCTAAATGACTAAAATGTAAATGAAAACGTAAGGGCTGTCAGTCATTTAGAAGAGATTAGCTCATGATTAAAATATACATGATAACCCATGGATTATCACACTATTACAAATGATTAGGAAGGTACTACCAGAGCTAAACCCTGATAACACAGAGTAATTCCACTCACCTTTGTGGTAGAGCTCCACCCTCCTGCTCTCCAGGCACAGGAAGTTGAGATGAGGGTTGTTCTGATGCTGCGTCACGCTGAACATCTTCCCCCCTTCCAGGTCCAACAGGAGCTCCCCGTGACACCGGTCCTCCTGACTTCCTGACTCTCCCTGAAGGAGAAGAGAAACAGAATACTATTTATTTAAACAAGTGTCTTCCTTTGAAGCGTCATATATATATATATACTATATTCAAATCATTCAATTTGTGTAATACAAATTCCAAACTATTGAATGCAAATTACATTTATGTTGGCTCTAATATCGCTCATTCAAACAGTAAGGTCCAGTCAGGATTTGAACCAGGATCCACATTTTCTCCAGTCTATATCCCTAGCTAAACATTAATTGTTGATTTAGCTGGTTCATCAATGGCTCACCTTGCTGTCCGTCATGGCTTGGAGGCGGCCCTTTCCTATGACAATGGTGAGGGAGAGCAGGCTGAGGGCGTGGTTAGAGCGGGGCTCTGACTGCTTGCATCTGGTTGATTCACTGGCTGTGTAGAATTGAGCATCTTCCTCCTCTGAGTCTGAGTCTGAGAGACCAGAAATACCACAGTTGGAGAACTGCTGAGCAACCAGCAACAACACATTTCAGATGGTCTGCAGTTGCGCAACACATACCACTTGGCAAGCCATCTTAATCAGAGCTTTAATTAGATTATAGATGTCAACAAGTTGCTACCCAGATATTAGCCAATTCTGAACGAGTGTCTGACCAGTCTGAAGTGGTTTACAAGTCTCAGTATGGGGGGTCTCACCTAGTCTGAAGGCAGACTTGCAAAGCTGGAAGTTGTCATCGTCTTGGCGACGGTGTTGGGGGCTGTGGTCGCTCATAGGGTCTGAGGGGGGAGGGGCTTCCCACATCAACAGGTCATTATTGATCCTACAGGGATGGAGAGAAAGAGAGGAGGAGAGGGAGAGAGGAGAGAGAGAGGAAGAAGGAGGGGAAGCACAGAAAAAGAGAAAGTGAGTTTTGTAAAATGTTTACATTGACATATCAGTAATTTAGCAGACACTTATCCAGAGAGACTTACAGTAGTGAGTCATTCAGCAGACACTCTTATCCAGAGAGACTTACAGTATTGAGTCATTCAGCAGACACTCTTATCCAGAGAGAATTACAGTAGTGAGTCATTCAGCAGACGCTCTTATCCAGAGAGAATTACAGTAGTGAGTCATTCAGCAGACACTCTTATCCAGAGAGAATTACAGTAGTGAGTAATTTAGCAGACGCTCTTATCCAGAGAGAATTACAAATAAGCAAACTAGCAGACAAATAGACAGACCTGTTGTAGACGCTCTGGAAGGCCTGTTTGCTGGGCAGGAAGATGTAGGCCAGGGGCAGAGAGATGTCTACTACACACTGGCACTGAGAGACACACTGAGACTGGAACTGTTGCATCCCCTCTGGGTCTGCTGGGATCACCATCTGAGAGGGGGGGGGGGGGGCAATGAAATTAGATAGAGAGAACAGAGGGATGAGGAGGAGGGAGAATAAGGAAAGATTAAGACTGCGACTTTCGAAAAGTGGGAGGGATGGTAAGGTGATTGAGTGTAGGTGAAAAACTGACAATTGGTCCAGAGAGGGATGGATGGTCAGGAGTGAGAGAGGGATGGTCTTTTCTTCTATTTCTTCTATTGTGTTTTTGACTTTGTTTACTGTGTAACTCTGTGTTGTTTTTGTCGCACTGCTTTGCTTTGTCTTGGCCAGGTCGCAGTTGCAAATGAGAACTTGTTCTCAACTGACTTACCTGGTTAAATAAAGGTGAAATAAATAAAGAAAAATAAAAAATGGTCAGGGGTGAGAGAGGGTTGGTCAGGGGTGAGAGAGGGTTGGTCAGGGGTGAGAGAGGGTTGGTCAGGGGTGAGAGAGGGATGGTCAGGGGTGAGAGAGGGATGTAGGTGTTTGTGATTGGAGGGTGCGGTACCTCCTCAGTCTCGAACATGGTGCGGTTGGAGGAGAAGGGGGAACTGGTCTTCTCTCGGAGTTCACAGGGATTCTCAAACGACATGGACCCCAGGTCCCTCATCAGACCCATCCCTACCCCCCCTAACGCTGACCCTAGACCCTCTCCTCCACTCACACGCACTGACAGCCTGGAGAGAGAGAGAGAGGGAGTGAGAAAAAGAAAGACAGGGAGATGTATACTACACAGCTGTGGACTTGGTGAACAGTAGGTTGATGTGCAACATTGACTTCTGAAAGACATTCAATCCAAGTGACACAGCAAGTGGAACTCTCCTAAAACGCATGTTCCAGAAAAACACTCACTTGGCCATGGAGTCTTGACTCTTCTTGACTCTGATACAGGGGAAGGAGCCTCCCTCCCAGCCCTCATACGTTCCTGAGAGAGACAATGAACAAACAATTGCTTGAAATGTGAGTGTGACTGTGTGTGTATGTATATTTGACTGTGTGTGTATTCCACACCGTGCATGTCACTGAAGCTGGCCTCCAGTAGCTGTGTGAGGGAGCCGTGGTGGGGGCCAGAGGGTGCATTGGGATCCGGCTGGAGGTCAGGGCCCTCCTGGGAGCAGATATCCAGGTCACACAGCTCCAGCACCAGGGTCTCCTGCCGCACGGCCCTTTGGGTACGCGGGTGTCGGAGGGGGAGTGGCCGGAGGTCCGGGATGGGGAAGCGGAGCTTGAGGACGGCGTGGGGCGAGAGGAGGGAGAGAGAGGAGTGTAGCTCAACGCTCTGGGTCTGAGAGGGGGATGAGAGAGGGGAAAAAAATAAAAATAGGGGAGAATGTTTGAATAAAGAACCTAAACATAAAGCAAACCTGCAATTTAACTTCAATTGTGAGGCAGACATTTTAAAATCATTATCAACCATTATCAACCTGTGTGTGTACGGGTCCTCCTCCGGTCTGTGTGGGACAGTGGCTGCAGGCTCTGCTCAGAGGTTCCAGTCGACTCAGTATGTCCAGGTCCAACTCAGCACCCAGCTCTCCCAACTCTACCCTCACTACGCTGTCTCTACGCACCGCACGCTGCCTCCCCTGCGACACAGAGACATGCCAGTAGGAGGAAGTAGCAGGTAAACAGAGGCCACCAAAACAGACTGAATCAATGACATATTAGCTTTTGAACATGTTCAACTGACACAAACACGCACGCCGACACACAACATACACACTGTCCTAGTTTACCTTGCGCAGGTGTTTCTCCGTGAGACTGTAGTGTAGCTGTGCACAGGGTCTGGCTGTAGCTCCCACTGTGAACATCCCGGCACGCTGGAACTGGAGCAACTAGAGGGAGAGAAAAGAGGAGTAAAGAGAGGGAAGATGTATATGCTGGGCCATGCTAGCTCCTGCTTCCTGCTATGGTACACTGTATTATGTTGAGTGTTGTGTTAAAGCCCTCAGATAATCTCAAATAACAGCCCCTGTCCTACCTCAGTGTATTGGGGCTTGCCTGGCTCCCAGAGACACTCAAGCAGCTCTAGCCTACTGAAGGATAGGTCAGAGGTCACAGCACGGCAGTGGCGACCTGCACTGCGCATCTCACACGCCACCTGTACCGCTGCTCCAGTCATCCTGAGAGAGAGAGAGAGAGAGAGAGAGAGAGAGAAGTATTTATTGTTATGTAGGGCAGGCAGGTTTGTTGATTTATCTGAGGAGTGGTGGCCAACGCTGAAGAGGCTTTTGTGTGTTTGTACCTGAGGTGTGAGTGGGGGCAGGCTTTAGCGAAGCTATCTCTGAGGTGATGGAAGTCTCTCTCGCTGAACATGCTGTCTTTGAAGAAGGCCAGCTCCCGGAAGAACAACTGAGACACCTGGGTCAATGAGGACACTCCGTCCGCCCCGGGGTGTGGGTCCTGCTCCAGCAGGGTTAGGGTGAGCCCGCCAAGCGAGAGGCGGAGCAATGCCTCTGGTTTCAGGGCCTCTGATTTGCTACTTCGCCCTGGACGAGGAGGGATTAATAAAATGGGTCAGGAAGATGGATTGGATAATATAGTTTTCGTTACCTGTGAAAGGTAAGATGTTGTGAGTGTTACCTGATATTCTGCTACAATGGGGCAGGCTGGATAGTGATCCCGGTACAGGATAACGCCTGGGACCCTGTGGTAGGTCCTGGGCGTAGCTAGCCTGGCTGTGTGTAGACGACGCCATGCTGTCAGAGAGAGAGCTGCCAGAGCGCGCTGACGTCACACTGCTGGTCATACCAGGACCCATGGAGAAGAACATATCTGAGAGAAAGAGAGAGAGAGAGAGAGACAGAAAGAGAGAGAGAGAGAGACAGAGAGAGAGAGAGAGAGGGAGTAAACACGAAGAGAATATGCACTATGCTTCACATGTCTAGTTCAACCGATCTCTCAAAGAAATGTCAAGAATGCAAATTATGCAGCAGAAAACTATTGTACACGTGTCCTGCAGACTGTGTCAACGCATAGCTAATGCTGACCCGTCACCTCAAATTCACTAGCCTCCGCATTGCAATCCAACTCTTCAGCTGCCCTCCACTACCCCACGTACCCCCGTTCTCCAGACCGGTGAGGTAGGGCTCCATGTCAGGCTCTTCGTCCCAGTCCGGATATCTATCTACGGGGCTGGAGCTCAACTGTTTGCTCAAGTCCTCCTCTATCAGACGCAGGTCCTCAGAGTCCAGGGGACGGCTGCGAACCCCAGCACCACTGGCCTCAGGCTCTGGTAGGATAGACAGGGAGGACTCATACAGGTTCTGCAGTACACAGTGTGTATGAAGATGTGCATGGTTAAAAGACACTGGACGGTGGATCCAAATAAAGTGTGTTCAGTTAAGTGAGTTTTGTTCCACTGTCAATGACATTAGGATGTGGAACTAAGACACATACACTTAGTATACAAAACATTAAGAACACCTTCTTAATATTAAGTTGCACCCCACCCTTTGCTCTCAGAACAGCCTCAATTTGTCAGGCATGGACTCTATAAGGTGTCGAAAGCGTTCCACAGGGACGCTGGCCCATGTTGACTCCAATGCTTTCCACAGTTGTGTCAAGTTGGCTGGATGTCCTTTGGGTGGTGGACCATTCTTGATACACACGGGAAACTGTTGAGTGTGAAAAACCCAGCAGCGTTGCAATTCTTGACACAAACCGGTGCAACTGGCACCTACTACCATACCCTGTATAAAGGCACCCACATCTTTTGTCTTGCCCATTGACACTCTAAAAGGCACGCATACACAATCTATGTCTCAATTGTCGCAATCCTTCTTTAACCGGTCTCCTCCACTTAATCTACACTGATTGAAGTGGATTTAACAGGTGACATCAATAAGGGATCATAGCTTCCCCCTTGTCTGTCTATGTCATGGAAAGAGCATGTTTTGTATACTCAGTGAATGTGGAATGCAGGTGGGGAGGTAGAGGTAACCAGTTTGTTTACTCGCCTGTGTCGATGCAGAGGGCAGATAGAAGGTCGGTCATGTGAGCGATCTGGTCTGGAGAGAGCAGCAGGTGGAGGCAGCCCACCTTCCCATCCAGCTCCAACTGAAAGATAAGGAGAGAGAAATTGTTGTAATACTAGTGACAAAACAAGACAAAAACTAGGTTAAGCACACAGGAAGGAACTGAACCAAACCACTGACAGACGCACACACCTTAGGTCCAGGCAGCATGTCGTTCTGTTTGATCTTGACTGTGGTCTCCATGAAGCCGGAGCAGCTTCCGATGAGGAGGGGCTGCTGGGTGGCCGGAGGGGGGGAGGTGGGGGCGACTGGAGGGTCATCGTCCTCCTCATCCTCACCTTCTTCCTCTTCGCTGGCTGAGCCAGAGGTGTCAGCTCTTAAATGACCCTGAGGAGTAGAAAAAGATTACCAGGGTTAACCCTTAGCACCACTGCTTGGTAGAGTCTGTCAGCCCCTAGTATCATATTGCCTCTCACACTATAATGGTCATAATGACCATTGTTATGTTTGGAGGAAAATGGGGGGGGCTTGCAAGCCGAAGAACACCATCCCAACTGTGAAGCACGGGGGTGGCAGCATCATGTTGTGGGGATACTTTGCTGCAGGAGGGACTGGTGCACTTCACAAAATAGATGGCATCATGAGGAAGGAAAATGATGTGGATATATTGAAGCAACATCACAAGACATCAACCAGGAAGTTAAAGCTTGGTTGCAAATGGGTCTTCCAAATGGACAATGACCCCAAGCATACTTCCAAAGTTGTGGCAAAATGGCTTAAGGATAACAAAGTCAAGGTATTGGAGTGCACTGACCTCAATCCTATAGAACATTTGTGGGAAGAACTGAAAAACCGTGTGCAAGCAAGGAGGCTTACAAACCTGACTCAGTTACACCAGTTCTGTCAGGAGGAATGGGCCAAAATTCACCCAACTTATTGTGGGAAGCTTGTAGAAGGCTACCCAAAACGTTTGACCAAAGTTAAACAATTTAAAATGGAATGCTACCAAATACTAATTGAGGTCTTGGCTGATTTCTTTTGATTTTCCCATGTCGTCGAGCAAAGAGGCACTGAGTTTGAAGTTCTGACCAACTGGGAATGTATTGAAAGAAATAAAAGATGAAAGAAATAATTCTCTCTACTATTATTCTGACATTTCACATTCTTAAAATAAAGCAGTGATCCTAACTGACCTAAGAGAGGGAATTTTTACTAGGATTAAATGTCAGGAATTGTGAAAAACTGAGTTTAAATGTATTTGGCTAAGGTGTATATAAACTTCCGATTTCAACTGTATGTGAGTAGTTTATAAGTTAATATTAAGTCTCGTTAACAGGTGTGTGTGTGTGTGTGTGTGTGTTATATTGGGATCCAATGTGAGTACATGCATGTGAGAGTGACTGTGTACATTACATTTTAGCAGACGCTCTTATTCAGAGCGACATACATGTTCATACTTCTTTCGTACTGGTCCCCTGTGGGAATCGAACCCACAACCCTGGCGTTGCAAGCGCCATGCTCTACCATCTGAGCTACACAGGACTGTTGATAAGTGCCATGGTCAATGTAAACGGCGTGCTACCTGGGGCCCTCCAGTGGTTTCGTACAGCAGTTGAACAGAGCTGAGCTGGAGGATCTTGTGCAGGAAGGCAGGGGGCTGGTGGATGTCTACAGGCACCATCTGGCTGGGGTCCCTCACCGCCTCGTCACAGTACTCCAGCCTGCAGCACACCACACAGTGACCAAGGGGCAGAGAAGAGCACTCAGCACAATAAAGCTATTTTTTATTTATTTAACTAGTTAAGTCAGTTAAGAACAAATTCTTATTTACAATGACGGCCTACCTTCAGGGTCATCCGCTGGAGCTAATCAGGGTTAAGTGCCTTGCTCAAGGACACCGACAGGTTTTCACCTTGTCGGCTCGGGATTCGATCCAGCAACCTTTCGGTTGGCCTAACGCTCTAACCACTAGGCTACCTACCGCCCAATAAATCTATATAACCTTCAACCTCAGCCAAAACACCCACCATGCACAAATACACCATACAAGCTCTACCAAAGATAGTGAAAGGTTCTCTTTGGATCTATAGACAGATCCAGAGACAGTTTGGCTCAAGTCCCCCCCCCCCCCCCCATCTCCTTTCCTTTCTGACTTCTAAACTGGTCAAAGGTGGACAGACCACCACCGTGCGATGAGAACCAACATACCGTTTGATGTGCACCTCTAAAGCAACGCCCGTCTCCATGTTCAGGGTCTGGTGCTCAATTCGGATTATGGTGTCCAGGAGGGTGACTTTTATCCGACGCAGGACTGCAACACAACACAAACAGGGACATCCATTATCTCTAAAATGTAAAATTTACAAATCATGTAAAAAAAAAAAAAACTATCAGCCTATATCAAATCTCCCATTTCTCTCAAAAATCGTAAAAAAAAGCTGTTGCGCAGCAACTCACTGCCTTCCTGAAGACAAATAATAATGTATACGAAACACTTCAGTCTGGTTTTAGACCCCATCATAGCACTGAGACTGCACTCGTGAAAGTGGTAAATAACCTTTTAATGGCGTCAGACCAAGGCTCTGCATCTGTCCTCGGGCTACTAGACCTTAGTGCTGCTTTTGAGACCATCAACCACCATATTCTTTTGCAGAGATTGGAAACGTTAATTGGTCTACATGGACAAGTTCTTGCCTGGTTTAGATCTTATCTGTCGGAGAGATATCAGTTTGTCTCCGTGGATGGATTGTCCTCTGAAAAATCTATTGTAAGTTTCGATGTTCCTCAAGGTTCCGTTTTAGGACCACTATTGTTTTCACTATATATTTTACCTCTTGGTGATGTCATTCGGAAACATAATGTTAACTTTCATTGCTATGCAGACGACACACAGCTGTACATTTCGATGAAACATGGTGACACCCCAAAATTGCCTGCCCTGGAAGCCTGTGTTTCAGTAGTGGATGGCGGCAAATGTTTTACTTTAAAACTGACAAAACAGAGACACTAGTTCTAGGTCCCAAGAAACAAAGAGATCTGCTTTTGGATCTGACAATTAATCTTAATGGTTGTACAGTCGTCCACAAAAAAACTGAAGGACCTCGGCATTACTCTGGACCCTGATCTATCTTTTAACGAACATATCTGAAATGTTGTGTCCAAAAATGATGCAGAAAAACTAATCCATGCTCTTGTCACTTATAGATTAGATTACTGCAATGCTCTACTCTCCGGCTACCTGGATAAAGCACTAAAATAAACTTCAATTAGTGCTAAACACGGCTGCTAGAATCTTGACTAGAACCAAAAAATCTGAAGTGCTAGCCTCTCTACACTGGCTTCCTGTTAAGGCTAGGGCTGATTTCAAGGTTTTACTGCTAACCTACAAAGCATTACATGGGCTTGCTCCTACTTATCTCTCAGATTTGGTCCTGCTGTACATACCTACACGTACGCTGCGGTCACAAGACGCAGGCCTCCTTATTGTCCCTAGAATTTCTAAGCAAACAGCTGGGCTTTCTCCTATAGAGCTCCATTTTTATGGAATGGTCTGCCTATCCATGTGAGAGACGCAGACTCCGTCTCGACCTTTAAGTCTTTACTGAAGACTCATCTCTTCAGTAGGTCCAATGATTGAGTGTAGTCTGGCCCAGGGGTGCAAGGGTGAAAGGCAAGGCACTGGAGCGACAAACCGCCCTTGCTGTCTCTGCCTGGCCGGTTCCCGTCTCTCCATTGGGATTCTCTGCCTCTGACACTATTACGGGGGCTGAGTCACTGGCTTACTGGTGCTTTCCAAGCCATCCCTAGGAGGGACTTCTTGTCTGGTTTGTTGCCCCCTCGGGCTTGTGCAGTAGAGGGGATCTTTCGTGGGCTATACTCAGCCTTGTCTCAGGGTAGTAAGTTGGTGGTTGTTGATATCCCTCTATTGGTGTGGGGGCTGTGCTTTGGCAGAGTGGGTGGGGTTATATCCTGCCTGGTTGGCCCTGTCCGGGGGTATTGTCGGAAGGGGCCACAGTGTCTCCCGACCCCCCCTGTCTCAGCCTTCAGTGTCTATGCCTCAATAGTCTATGTGCTGGGGGGCTTTTTTCAGTTTGTTAAATCTGATGTTATTATCCGGTGAATTCAAGTATGCTCCCTCTAATTCTCTCTCTCCCACTCTACCTCCCCTCCTGGAGGACCTGAGCCATAGGACCATGCTTCAGGACTACCTGCCCTGATGACTCCTAGCTGTCGCAAGTCCACTTGGTCTTGCTGCTGCACCGGTTTCAACTCTTCTGCCTGCAGTTATGGAACCCTGACCTGTTCATCGGACGGGCCACCTTGTCCCAGACCTGCTGTTTTCCTCTCTCTCACACTCTCTCTCTCTCTCTCACACTCTCACACTCTCTCTCTCTCACACTCTCTCTCTCACACTCTCTCTCACACTCTCTCTCACGCTCTCTACCGCACCTGCGCTCTCTACCGCACCGCACCTGCGCTCTCTACCGCACCGCACCTGCGCTCTCTACCGCACCGCACCTGCGCTCTCTACCGCACCGCACCTGCGCTCTCTACCGCACCGCACCTGCGCTCTCTACCGCACCGCACCTGCGCTCTCTACCGCACCGCACCTGCGCTCTCTACCGCACCGCACCTGCGCTCTCTACCGCACCGCACCTGCGCTCTCTACCGCACCGCACCCTCTACCGCACCGCACCTGCACTCTCTACCGCACCGCACCTGCACTCTCTACCGCACCTGCACTCTCTACCGCACCTGCACTCTCTACCGCACCGCACCTGCACTCTCTACCGCACCGCACCTGCACTCTCTACCGCACCGCACCTGCACTCTCTACCGCATCTAAATGCCTGGCTATGAAAAGCCAAGTGACATTTACTCCTGATGTATTTACCTGTTGTAACCTCTACAACCACTATTATTTGACCCTACTGGTCATCTATGAACGATTGAACATCTTGGAGAAAGATCTGGCCTTAATGGCCATGAATTGTTATAATCTCCACCCGGCACAGCCAGAAGAGGACTGGCCACCCCTCAGAGCCTGGTTCCTCTCTTGGTTTCTTCCTAGGGAGTTTTTCCCTAGCCACCGTGCTTCTACAGTGGGGAGAACAAGTATTTGATACACTGCCAATTTTGCAGGTTTTCCTACTTACAAAGCATGTAGAGGTCTGTAATTTTTATCATAGGTACACTTCAACTGTGAGAGACGGAATCTAAAACAAAAATCCAGAAAATCACATTGTATGATTTTTAAATAATTCATTTGCATTTTATTGCATGACATAAGTATTTGATCACCTACCAACCAGTAAGAATTCCGGCCCTCACAGACTTGTTAGTTTTTCTTTAAGAAGCCCTCCTGTTCTCCACTCATTACCTGTATTAACTGCACCTGTTTGAACTCGTTACCTGTATAAAAGACACCTGTCCACACACTCAATCAAACAGACTCCAACCTCTCCACAATGGCCAAGACCAGAGAGCTGTGTAAGGACATCAGGGATAAAATTGTAGACCTGCACAAGGCTGGGATGGGCTACAGGACAATAGTAAAGCAGCTTGGTGAGAAGGCAACAACTGTTGGCGCAATTATTAGAAAATGGAAGAAGTTCAAGATGACGGTCAATCTCCCTCGGTCTGGGGCACCATGCAAGATCTCACCTCGTGGGGCATCAATGATCATGAGGAAGGTGAGGGATCAGCCCAGAACTACACGGCAGGACCTGGTCAATGACCTGAAGAGAGCTGGGACCACAGTCTCAAAGAAAACCATTAGTAACACACTACGCCGTCATGGATTAAAATCCTGCAGCGCACGCAAGGTCTCCTTGCTCAAGCCAGCGCATGTCCAGGCCCGTCTGAAGTTTGCCAATGACCAGCTGGATGATCCAGAGGAGGAATGGGAGAAGGTCATGTGGTCTGATGAGACAAAAATAAAGCTTTTTGGTCTAAACTCCACTCGCCGTGTTTGGAGGAAGAAGAAGGATGAGTACAACCCCAAGAACACCATCCCAACCGTGAAGCATGGAGGTGGAAACATCATTCTTTGGGGATGCTTTTCTGCAAAGGGGACAGGACGACTGCACCGTATTGAGGGGAGGATGGATGGGGCCATGTATCGCGAGATCTTGGCCAACAACCTCCTTCCCTCAGTAAGAGCATTGAAGATGGGTCGTGGCTGGGTCTTCCAGCATGACAACGACCCGAAACACACAGCCAGGGAAACTAAGGAGTGGCTCCGTAAGAAGCATCTCAAGGTCCTGGAGTGGCCTAGCCAGTCTCCAGACCTGAACCCAATAGAAAATCTTTGGAGGGAGCTGAAAGTCCGTATTGCCCAGCGACAGCCCCGAAACCTGAAGGATCTGGATGGAGGAGTGGGCCAAAATCCCTGCTGCAGTGTGTGCAAACCTGGTCAAGAACTACAGGAAACGTATGATCTCTGTAATTGCAAACAAATGTTTGTACCAAATATTAAGTTCTGCTTTTCTGATGTATCAAATACTTATGTCATGCAATAAAATGCAAATGAATTATTTTAGATTCCGTCAATCACAGTTGAAGAGTACCTATGATAAAAATTACAGACTTCTGCATGCTTTGTAAGTGGGAAAACCTGCAAAATCGGCAGTGTATCAAATACTTGTTCTCCCCACTGTACATCTGCATTGCTTGCTGTTTGGGGTTTTCTGGGTTTCTGTATAGCACTTTGTGACATCGGCTGATGTAAAAAGGGCTTTATAAATACATTTGATTGATTGATTGATTGATTGATTACTAAGCACATTGGTCACAAAGACACTAACAAGGGACACCAGTGATGTGATTTGAGTCCTTATCTCACAAGCTTGGACTTGACAGTACACGACAGAATCCACAGTTTGAAAATGACTGAAAAATATGTTATCTTCAGAAGGCACTATAACCAACCACAGGGGACAGTACAGGTACGATAATGACAACTTTAAAACAGGTGCACATTTTTCACTGCCACGCACACATGCAAACAAGGCCTACACAGTGACTCACCTGTCTCAATAGTTTGTGCAAACATCTCCAGGCCCTCCAGTGGAGCGGGCGGCTCCTCGGACACCTCAGGCGGGTCCTTTAGGCACTCCTGGGCCAGCTGCATGCTGGAGGTCATGCATGTGGACCAGCCCTGGGAGTCCAAACCCCCACCTACACGTAAACAAAAATAAGGCATGACTCAGTGACTGTAGTCAATGATAAGTGATGACTCATGGACATACTGTACTGTACAACATAATCATCTGCTAATTGGTTTGCAGCTGGCTCTGGAAAATGTTGAGCCTGGGATAGTGTAACGTGTCTTCTCTTCAGCTCTGACATTCGTTTACATCAAAGCGTTAGCTAGTACTAGTAGACAACTGTATTTGTCTTTGTTGACAATGAAATCCTAAAAGGTAGCTAGCTAATCAATGGTTACCACAACTTCCTTCCTGAACCTGAAAGGCTTGAGGCAGTGACGGGAACAGAAGGTAACAAACAACTCATTAGTCAGGCAAACTGGCTGTCAGGGTTAGACTTACTGGTCCTGTACTTGGGTCTGCATGTTATCTGAAGGCCTGAGATGACTAGGGTGCAGTGGTCGGTGACAAGAGCTGACCAGGGAATTGTCACTTCTATGCTGCTCACAAACCCATCCACAATCTCAAGTGGAGCCCCAAGAGACTCCAAGAGCTCGTTGACCGCCTGGGGGGAGGGAAGGAAATGGGGGATGAGAAATTAATAGAGATGAGTGGAAGATTATGTTGGAAGAAGAAACACTGTGTCCTACAATAAACAGAGGGTGGAAATGGCTTCGGGCAATGGTTTTGTCTGATGTGCAGATTGAAAGTGAGTGAGTTTGTGAGACCTAAGTCATATACAGTCGTGGCCAAAAGTTGAGAATGACAAGTATTGGTCTCCACAAAGTTTGCTGCCTCAGTGTTGATGATGGCAATTTGCATATACTCCAGAATGTCATGAAGAGTGATCAGATGAATTACAAAGTCCCTCTTTGCCATGAAAATGAACTAAACATTTCAGCCCTGCCACAAAAGGACCAGCTGCCATCATGTCAGTGATTGTCTCGTTAACACAGGTCAGAGTGTTGACGAGTATAAGGCTGGAGATCACTGTCATGCTGATTGAGTCATAATAACAGACTGGAAGCTTTAAAAGGAGGGTGGTTCTTGAAATCATTGTTCTTCCTCTGTCAACAATGGTTACCTGCAAGGAAACACGTGCCGTCATCATTGCTTTGCACAAAAAAGGCTTCACAGGCAAGCATATTGCTGCTGGAAAGATTGCAGCTAAATCAACCATTTATCGGATCATCAAGAACTTCAAGAAGAGAGGTTTAATCGTTGTGAAGAAGGCGTCAGGGCTCCCAAGAAAGTCCAACAAGCGCCAGGACCGTCTCCTAAAGTTGATTCAGCTGCGGGATCGGGACACCACCAGTGCAGAGCTTGCTCAGGAATGGCAGCAGGCAGGTGTGAGTGCATCTGCACGCACAGTGAGGCGAAGACTTTTGGAGGATGGCCTGGTGTCAAGAAGGGCAGCAAAGAAGCCACTTCTCTCCAGGAAAAACAGGAAAAATCTCCAGGGAATGGACTGCTGAAGACTAGGGTAGAGTCATTTTCTCTGATGAATCCCCTTTCCGATTGTTTGGGCCATCCGGAAAACACCTTGTCCGGAGAAGACAAGGTGAGCGCTACCATCAGTCCTGTGTCATGCCGACAGTAAAGCATCCTCAGACCATTCGTGTGTGGTTGCTTGTCAGCCAAGGGAGTGGGCTCACTCACAATTTTGCCTAAGAACACAGCCATGAATAAAGAATGGTACCAACACATCCTCAGAGAGCAACTTCTCCCAACCATCCCAGAACAGTTTGGTGACGACCAATGCCTTTTCCAGCATGATGGAGCACCTTGCCATAAGGCAAAAGTGATAACTAAGTGGCTCGGGGAACAAAACATCGACATTTTGGGTCCATGGCCAAGAAACTCCCCAGTCCTTAATCCCATTGAGAACTTGTGGTCGATCCTCAAGAGGCGGGTGGAAAACCACAACTTCTGACAAATTCCAAGCATTGATTATGCAAGAATGGCCTGCCATCAGTCAGGATGTGGCCCAGAAGTTAATTGACAGCATGCCAGGGCGGATTGCAGAGGTCTTGGAATAGAAGGGTCAACACTGCAAATATTGACTCTTTGCATAAACTGAATGTCATTGTCAATGAAAGCCTTTGACACGTATGGATTCAGTGTAACATGGTAACTACTGACAAAGATCTAAGAACGCTGAAGCAGCAAACTTTGTGGAGACCAATACTTGTGTCATTCTCAAAACTACAACCACGACTGTACTGTATATTTCAACTGAACTGCAGGGACATTGAATGAGGCGAGTTATTTCCCAATCAGATGTTGACAAAAAATATTTATCACAACTGCTGAGAAGTGAGGATATAGCCATGACTGTTGTTATACTCAAGTCCTGAAATTGCGAAATGGTTGAGGGTCGGGGTGCATGGGAACACACAAAAGGGACCAGTTGTTCCTTGACAGTTAAACTGTCTTACTACTTTGACGGACTCACCCAAACATCGATGTTGATTTCTTTGATGACGCCACTACCATTGTACAGGTCCAAACTCAGCTGTTCCAAACTCAGTCGTTCTTGCAAGAAGTGACCAAGGTAATGCTGTAAGAGGTACCGACAGGCCCGCTTCTTGATTGAGCCTGACCAGGGGAAAAGCCAGCGAGACATAGGGCCAGCGAGTTAAGGGTGAGGGAGTGATGAGGTGATGGAGGAAAACGAATGCGAAAACAGTCCTCTGCATAACAAACAAAATAAAGTGTACTAACGAAGAACGAGCTACAGGGCTGGCTTAGCTTAGCTAGCTAGTTAGAGGGGGCTAAGGAAGAGGGTAACCATCTCTCTGAAATCCTTTATGTCAGGACCACTGCGCCACCTTCCTGTTATATTTGTTGTTTCAGTTCCTATTTTATTTTCCTATTTTGTTGTATTTTTGTCGAAACTGGGCAACAGGTCATTTTGCATATCTCCCGTTTCGCCGTTTCTCAGGGTTGTTTATTGTTTTCATACGCGAACTGACGGTATGGAGGGGACGTCGCTGCGTCATTGCGTCAGTTGCAAAAGCCGAAAGGTAGATTTCTAAATACGCCATCTTGGGAAGGTCAAAATAAAACTGCGCTCGTTCCTCTGCCTACGCTTTGCGGTTACATGCTATGTTTTAGCTACAACGCTTGGATACTTATCGTACGTATCAGCTAACCACATTACCGTTCAAAACAATTGCGAACTCGGAAATCTCCGATTATCAATTCAAGGGGCTTTATTGGCATGTGAAACATATGTTTACATTGCCAAACCAAGTGAAATAGATTATAAACATATACAAAATTAACAGTAAACATTACTCTCACAAAAGTTCAAAAATAATAAAGACATTTCACAGTGTTGTAACTATGTGCAAATAGTTAAAATAAAAAAGGTCAAATAAATCAACATAAATATAGGTTGTATTTACAATGGTGTTTGTTCTTCACTGGTTGCCCTTTTCTTGTGGCAACAGATCACAAATCTTGCTGCTGTTATTGCACACTGTGGTATTTCACCCTATAGATATGGGAGTTTGTCAAAATTTGATTTGTTTTCGAATTCTTTGTGGGTCTGTGTAGTCTAAGGGAAATATGTGTCTCTAATATGGTCATACATTTGGCAGGAAGGCTCCGTTTCCATCTCATTTTGTGGGCAGTGCACACATAGCCTGTGTTGCAACACATAATAAATGAGAGACTGGGTTGTATCTTCTCTTGAGAGCCAGGTCTGCCTTCAGAGCCAGGTCTCAATAGCAAGGCTATACATCAGCGGCAATATTAGCATGTAAAGCAAGAAAGTGAGATCCATGCCAGCAAAGCCACTGAACAACGCTAAACAATAAATTACTTGCACTATAATGGTGACAAATGGTGCCCACAAACTGTTAGGGCCTACATAAAGCTGTCCCAACAGCAGTCCCAACACCTTACCACTGCTACACCTTGCTATCAGCTGAGCCTTGTCTGGCAGCGAAACAGTTAATTCAGCCTCATTTACTGCCTTTAAAAAAAGCATAGCTAATATGGCTGACTTGCTTAAACAAATGTGGTTTCTACTGACAATTGAGATGTACAAACTATGGCTTAAGGGGACACCAAGCGGATAAGAGGAAATCTGTAATTTCAATTAAGACATTAATGAGCGAGCTAGGACGGACGTAGTCAATATAACTATTTGTTCAGCACTTTTGAAATGTACAGTGACAGAATTCTGAACATGTGCCGTTCTTACAGTGTTCTCCCTGTACACCAAGTCAGAACTGTAGGATAAATAAAGGGGGAATATAAGCAGACAATGAAAGCTCTTACAACATTCGATGATAACATTTCTCTAAAACAGTTTATAGGCTACATGTGCACCACCAAGTCAGAACAGTAGGCGAAATTAAGAGGGGAAAATAGACACAATTATTAGGGTGAGGCACCTGGGCTACTAACAGCTTACTACACAGCATAAACTTAGTATTACTTTCTTAGCTACAGTATACATATCTCCCAAGCATATTACATCATATATGCAGCAGCATACAAGACATTTCTGGACTCACTTTGTTGTGCTGTGCTCACGTGAACAGGAAGTAGGCGCAGCGGTCCTTCGTGGGCAAATTTTGTCATCAAACTTTCATCAAAGTCTGGCATTCTCTGGATTGATGGTGCTTTCAAGACAACTGGGAACTCGAGAAAAAAAAGGTCAAATCATGATGACGTCAGTGATATTCAGGTTGTAGCTCAAGAAAGAGGCCTGACTTACAATTTCCGAGTTGGATGACCGTTCAAAATGTGTTTTCCCAGTCAGAGTTCCCAGTTGTCTTGAACTCACTGAAGACAGATTTCCCAGTTCCGAGTTAACAGTTGCTTTGAGTGTGGCAGAAATCATGCTGGATTGACAGCATGGACAATGTTAAATGTTTCTAATTTTAAGCTTGGAAAAGAGACCCTTAAACCAAGACTTGGGACCACACAGCCACGTCACTGAATAGCAGGCTAGTGATTGGTTTTCAATGCTTGCAGTTAGCCACTAATTCCTTCCAAACCAGTCATTGTTGAATTTACAATTTCCAACTTGTTGTGTAATGTTTAGAGAACATAACCAACCCCTACGCTCCGTATTTTCCGCTGGCTGCCCCACCACAGAAAGCACTGAGCTAGGCTGAAACACCTGCATTTTGGAACTGCCTTACTCAAGAAAACAAAAAATAGATCATGTTTTTATGGGGCTTTATTAGCTAAGTGATATATATATATTTTTTTTTTGTAAAAATGTGGGTAAAATAACGGATTGCCACTGGGAACAGGCAGTGGCTCGGCTGGTTGATGTCCTTGATAATCTTTTTGGCCTTCCTTTGACATCGGGTGCTGTAGGTGTCCTGGAGGTCAGGCAGTGTGACCCCGGTGATGCGTTGGTAGACTGTACCACCCTCTGGAGAGCCATGCGGTTGCGGGCGGTGTAGTTGCCGTACCAGGCGGTGATACAGCCCGACAGGATGCTCTCAATTGTGCATCTGTAAACATTTCTGAGGGTCTTAGGGGACAAGCAGTGAACAAAAGGACTTGAGTTTCTGTATGTTATCACAATCACACCATGAGTAGTTAATCATATAGCGTACACCGTCCGCACCACCCTCTGTAGTGCCAGCGTTGTGTCAGTAACCAAAAGGTTGCTGGATCGAATCCCGAGCTGACAAGGTAAAAATCTGTAGTTCTGCCCCTGAACAAGGCAGTTAACCTACTGTTCCCCGGGCGACGAAGAAGTGTATGTTGATTAAGGCAACCCTCCGCACCTCTCTGGGGGTTGGGTTAAATGTGGAAGACACATTTCAGTTGAATGCATTCAGTTGTACAACTGACTAGTATCCCCCTTTCTTCTTCCCAGAGAGTTCTTTATTCCTGTCTGCGTGATGAACTGAGAACCCAGCTGGCTGTATGGATGGGGACAGTATTTTCCGAGAGAGCCATGATTCTCTGAAACAGAGTATGTTACAGTCCCTGATGTCTCTCTAGAAGGAGATCCTGAGCTCGTCTATTTTATTGTCCAGAGACCGAACATTAGTGAGTAATATACCCGGAAGCGGTGGATGGTGTGCACACCTCCTGAGTCAGACTAGAAGTCCACTCCGAATACCTCTTCTCCGCTGGTGGCGACTTGGAGCAGCCTCTGGGATAAGTTAAATTGCCCTGCGGGTTACGAACAAAGTATCCAATTCGGGAAAGTCGTATTCCTGGTCGTAATACTGGCGAGTTACCGCCGCTCTGATATCTAATATTTATTTCCGGCTGTATGTAATAACACAAAAAATGTTCTGGGCTAATAATGTAAGAAATAACACACAAAAAATAAATACTGCAAAGGAGCTAGAATCAGTGCTGCCATGTCTGTCATTGACATCTTTTGTTGATGTGTTCTGCAAACTGCCTGCTATATTGTGGATAAAGAGTTACCTGTCTAACAGAACACAGAGGGTGTTCTTTAATAGAAGCCTCTTCAACATCAGGAATTCCCCAGGGCAGCTGTCTAGGCCTGTTACTTTTTTCAATCTTTACTAATGACATGCCACTGGCTTTGAGTAAAGCCAGTATGATATATGTATGTGGATGACTTAACACTATACACGTCAGCTACTACAGCGACTAAAATGACTGCAACACTTAACAAAGTGCTGCAGTTAGTTTCAGAAAGGGTGGCAAGGAGTAAGTTAGTCTCAAATATTTCAAAAACTAAAAGCATTTTATTTTGTACAAATCATTCACTAAACCCTAAATCTTGTAATAAATAATGTGGAAATTGAGCAAGTTAAGGTGACTAAACTGCTTGGAGTAACCCTGGATTGTAAACTGTCATGTTCAAAACATATTGATGCAACAGTAGCATAGATGGGGAAAAGTCTGTCCATAATGAAGTGCTGCTATACCTTCTTAACAGCACTATTAACAAGTCAGGTCATACGGGCTCTAGTTTTGTAGCACCTGGACTACTGTTCAATCGTGTGGTCAGGTGCCACAAATAGAAGCTTGGGAGAATTGCAATTGAATCAGAACAGGGCAGCACGGCTGGCCCTTGGATGTACACAGAGAGAAAACAATAATATGCACATAAATCTCTCCTGGCTCAAAGTGGAGGAGAGATTGACTTCATGTTGAAAGCACTGAGCTGTCTGTTTAAACTACTAGCACACAGCTCAGACACCCATGCATACCCCACAAGACATGCCACCAGAGGTTGACAGAGCTCCTATGGCAAATAGGAAGCTCACATTTTTCCAAACTCAACAGTGAGTTCAACTCCTACTTCCCTGACATTGAAAACAAGTCTGCCAAACTTGACCTGGTGCGTAAACCAAATTTTGGTCAAATGTACACCTAATCTAGGAAACGCCAGTCGCACATGCATGAGAGGGTACTTCAGGTGGGTCAAAATGTTTTAGGGGTACAGTACCCCAAAAAGTTTGGAAACCACTGGTCTAGAACTACATTGCCCTTGCTCAGTAGCTTCCGGGCCGCACGCAATTGCATTTGCCAGCGCAGAGCGCACCTCCGTGGTACATGTGGCATCAATTTGAAGAGAGCTGGTGTCAACCTGACAGTTCAGCCAAACTGATTGATTGATTGAAATACCATAAACATTGGTTGACTAGACTATTAAACACAAAAGCTGCCATAAAGACATGCTAGCCAAAGTTAACGTTAGCTACAGTAGCCCTACCTCGGTCAAGTTGGACACATGTGACCACTGCCAGGTTGTGGTGCAGGATTATTATCTATCCTAATGCCTGGTCACTTTACCCTGCCTTCATGTACATATCTACCTCAAATACCTTATTAATATCTATCCTGATGCCTAGTCACTTTACCCTGCCTTCATGTACATATCTACCTCAAATACCTTATTATTATCTATCCTGATACCTAGTCACTTTACCCTGCCTTCATGTACATATCTACCTCAAATACCTTATTAATATCTATCCTGATGCCTGGCCACTTTACCCTGCCTTCATGTACATATCTACCTCAAATACCTTATTATTATCTATCCTGATGCCTGGTAACTTTACCCTGCCTTCATGTACATATCTACCTCAAATACCTTATTATTATCTATCCTGATGCCTAGTCACTTTACCCTGCCTTCATGTACATATCTACCTCAAATACCTTATTATTATCTATCCTGATGCGTAGTCACTTTACCCTGCCTTCATGTACATATCTACCTCAAATACCTTATTATTATCTATCCTGATGCCTAGTCACTTTACCATGCCTTCATGTACAACTTACAAATCAATTGTACGTTTCGTTGTTCCTCAAGGTTCCGTTTTCACTATATATTTTACCTCTTGGTGATGTCATTCGGAAACATAATGTTAACTTCCATTGCTATGCGGACGACACACAGCTGTACATTTCAATGAAACATGGTGATGCACCAAAATTGCCTGCCCTGGAAGCCTGTGTTTCAGACATAAGGAAGTGGTTGGCGGCAAATGTTTTACTTTTAAATTCTGACAAAACAGAGATGCTAGTTCTAGGTCCCAAGAAACAAAGAGATCTGCTTTTGGATCTGATAATTAATCTTGATGGTTGTACAGTCATCTCCCAAAAAACTGTGAAGGACCTTGGCATTACTCTGGACCCTGATCTCTCTTTTAATGAACATATCAAGAATATTTCAAGGATAGCTTTTTTCCATCTTCGTAACATTGCAAAAATCAGACATTTTTGGTCCAAAAATGATGCGGAAAAGCTAATCCATGCTTTTGTCACTTCTAGATTAGATTACTGCAATGCTCTACTCTCCGGCTACCCGGATAAAGCACTAAATAAACTTCAATTAGTGCTAAACACGGCTGCTAGAATCCTGACTAGAACCAAAAGATTTGAACATATTACTCCCGTGCTAGCCTCTCTACACTGGCTTCCTGTTAAGGCTAGGGCTGATTTCAAGGTTTTACTGCTAACCTACAAAGCATTACATGGGCTTGCTCCTACTTATCTCTCAGATTTGGTCCTGCCGTACATACCTACACGTACGCTCCGGTCACAAGACGCAGGCCTCCTTATTGTCCCTAGAATCTCTAAGCAAACAGGTGGAGGCAGGGCTTTCTCCTATAGAGCTCAATTTTTATGGAATGGTCTGCCTATCCATGTGAGAGACGCAGACTCCGTCTCAACCTTTAAGTCTTTACTGAAGACTCACCTCTTCAGTATGTCCTATGATTGAGTGTAGTCTGGCCCAGGGGTGCAAGGGTGAACGGCAAGGCTCTGGAGCAACGAAACACCCTTGCTGTCTCTGCCTGGCCGGTTCCCGTCTCTCCATTGGGATTCTCTGCCTCTGACCCTACTACGGGGTCTGAGTCACTGGCTTGCTGGTGCTTTCCATGCCATTCCTAGGAGGAGTGCGTCACTTCCTGTCCGGTTTGTCGCCCCCTCTGGCTTGTGCAGTGGAGGGGATCTTTCGTGGACCATACTCAGCCTTGTCTCAGGGTAGTAAGTTGGTGGTTGTTGATATCCCTCTATTGGTGTAGGGGCTGTGCTTGGCAGAGTGGGTGAGGTTATATCCTGCCTGGTTTGGCCCTGTCCGGGGGTATTGTCTGGGTATTGTCGGAGGGGGCCACAGTGTCTCCTGACCCCCCCTGTCTCAGCCTCCAGTATCTGAAGAAATTTCCCCCTCGGGGGATCAATAAAGTACCTATCTATCTATCTATCTATCTATCTATCTATCTATCTATCTATCTATCTATCTATCTATCTATCTATCTATCTATCTATCTATCTATCTATCTATCTATCTATCTATCTATCTATCTATCTATCTATCTATCTATCTATCTATCTATCTATCTATCTATCTATCTATCTATCTATCTATCTATCTATCTATCTATCTATCTATCTATCTATCTATGCTGCAATAGTCTATGTGCCGGGGGGCTAGGGTCAGTTTGTTAAATCTGATGTTATTATCCGGTGTCTTGTGTGAATTTAAGTATGCTCCCTCTAATTCTCTCTCTCTCCCACTCTACCTCCTCTCCCGGAGGACCTGAGCCTACCCGGAGGACCATGCTTCAGGACCACCTGCCCTGATGACTCCTAGCTGTCCCCAGTCCACCTGGTCGTGCTGCTGCACCGGTTTCAACTCTTCTGCCTGCGGTTATGGAACCCTGACCTGTTCATTGGACGTGCCACCTTGTCCCAGACCTGCTGTTTTCATCTCGCTCTCGCTCTACCGCACCTGCGCTCTATTGCACTGAAAAACCAAGTGACATTCACTCCTGATGTATTTACCTGTTGCAACCTCCACAACTACTTTTATTATTATTTGACCCTGCTGGTCATCTATGAACATTTGAACATCTTGGAGAAAGAACTGGCCTTAATGGCCATGAATTGTTATAATCTCCACCCGGCAGAGCCAGAAGAGGACTGGCCACCCCTCAGAGCCTGGTTCCTCTCTAGGTTTCTTCCTAGGTTTTGCCTTTCTAGGGAGTTTTTCCTAGCCACCGTGCTTCTACATCTGCATTGCTTGCTGTTTGGGGTTTTAGGCTGGGTTCCTGTATAGCACTTTGTGACATCGGCTGATGTAAAAAGCGCTTTATAAATACATTTGATTGATATCTACCTCATATACATTATTATTACTATCTATCTTGATGCCTAGTCACTTTACCCTGCCTTCATGTACAGTACACATCTACCTCAAGTAACTTGTACCTCTGCACATTGATCTGGTACTCTCTGTATATACTGTAGCTCCATTCTTGTGTATTTGATTTATTCCTCTATTTTATATTTATATTTAAACTCTGCATCATTGGGAAGGACACGTAAGCAAGCATTTCACGGTAAAGTCTAGACCAGTTGTATATGCCAAATAAAATTAGATTTGATTCGATTTTTAGCGCCCAACACACCTACTCACTCCTTGAAGGAGAGCTCTCCTTGTACCAGAATTGCCCTGATTCCTGTCAACCTTACCTCAACCACTTTGCCCACATGGGCCACAGATGTAATGCTGCAAAAATGTGTAATGAAAGAAATTAAATGAAAGCTACATTTTTGTTGGCTGTGTCTGTTGATGTTGGGTGCTAGCCTCCCTCGCCTGTCCTGCAGTGATGGTTCAGGAGATAACCACCACCACAAAGCCTGGAGTATCTACTTTGGCTATTCAAATTGAATTTCCTTAATGGTACAAGCAAATGAGACAAACCAGACCATGGTCTATGGTGCAAATTTGAGTTCTAACACATTAATAACTGTCAATATGATGTCTATAGATGAGAGGCATTTGTACGGTAGGTTGTTTTTATTGTGAATGTTTGACTTTTATATAATAATATTATCCATAAACACCTTATTCAACTTAACTCACCCTGTATTATGTCTAAACAGTTATGATAATTCTATCCAGTAATAGTGTCTATTGCAATGCCTCAAATCATCCACAAACATCATCCATATAAATTAGAGAACACATTCCTGTGAGTATTGTTCTGATGTAGCCTCTCTTGTTCCATCAGAAGAACCTTCATTCTGTGCTGCCTCGCCCTGACCACCCTGACTTTTAGTCTGTGTGTGCTCCTGTTCCTGCAGGATGTGTGCAACACTGTCCATCTCCTCTCCATGGTTCTCCTCCTGTCTGCAGGCTGCCTGGCTGATAGCCTGACCCACAAAGGAGGTGAGGGCAGCCAGCCCGATCAGGTACCCGTCCTCCCGATTCCCCTCAGCCCACGGGACGTCGTGGCTCAGCTGCACACTGCTGGGCGACGGGGTGGTCTTCCCAAAGTCTATCATCCAGATGCTGGCCTTACTGGTCCAGTCATGGACAAAGAGGAGCGAGCTGCCAATCACCTGCTAGGTGAACCCAAAACATTACTGTATGACTAGTTCTGCGGCTAAATATGTTATTAAGAAGGAGAGGGAGGGTTGACTTGTTTAAGTGGTAAATATGAACTGACCTCGTGGGCTTTGAAAAATGGGGATTGCTTCAGGGCTTCATCCAGAGCCTGAAGTCTGGAATAGTAGGCCTTCTAAGGGTGAGGAAGAAAGAGTACAGGGTGAAAAGGATATAAATATTTCAGATAAATTATTATAGGTCTGTGAAACCTGTATGTTGTATATAATGTAGGTGATGTTGATGGTGAATGACTGACCAGGATGTGTAGATGACTCTTGGTGAAGGAGAGGAGGGCCTCGGTGACCTGGGCTGGGGTGAGCATCTTCTTAAAGTCCCGCTGTACACTGCCATTCTCCATCTAACATGGACACACAGGGACAAACACAGACTAAGGCCTGGATTAAAGTGTCAATAGGCGATAGCGGACACTCTAAACCACCAACCACGCCCATAGCTGATATTTTAGCGGTGTCTGAGGTGGAACTGCGTTCAATCTGTCAAATCGGTGATTAGCTGCTCTTGTGATCTCTGCCACGAAGCCACACCGTCCCACTAAGCAATAGAAGTTCAGAACGAGAAATTGTAGGCTTTATAGAATAATGACGCTCAAAATGAAAATCATTCAACAAAATAATAAGGATTTCTATCATCCTAATCTCACATTCCAGTGTTCAAACTTGTAAACAAAGCGGAACTGATTGAATCGGGCCCTAAAACCCTGGGACTATTGTAGACCACTAACAGCATACATAACCCCAGCATATATAACCCCAGCATACATAACCCCAGTATACATAACCCCAGCAAACAAAACCCCAGCATACATAACCCCAGCATACATAACCCTAGTATACATAACCCCAGCATACATAACCCCAGCAAACAAAACCCCAGCATACAAAACCCCAGCATACATAACCCCAGCATACATAACCCCAGCATACATAACCCCAGCATACATAACCCCAGCATACATAACCCCAGTATATATAACCCCAGGATACAGTACATAACCCCAGTATACAAAACCCAAGCACACATAACCCAAGTATACAATGCATTCAGAAAGTATACAGACCCCTTGATTTTTCCCCATTTTGTTACGTTACAGCCTAATTCTAAAATAAATCGTTTTTCCCCCCTCATCAATCTACACACAATACTCCATAATGACAAAGTAAAAACACGTTTTTAGATTTTTTGCAATTTGATTAAAAATACAAAACTGAAATATCACATTTACCTAAGTATTCAGACCCTTTAGTCAGTACTTTGTTGAAGTACCTTTGGAAGCGATTACAGCATCGAGTCTTCTTGAGTATGATGCTACAAGCTTGGCACGCCTGTATTTGGGGAGTTTCTCCCATTCCTCTCTACAGATCCTTTCAAACTCTGTCAGGTTGGATGGGGAGCGTCTCTGCACAGCTATTTTCAGATCTCTCCAGAGATGTTCGATCAGGTTGAAGTCTGTGCTCTGGCTGGGCCATTTAAGGACATTCAAAGACTTGTCTCGAAGCCACTCATGCATTCTCTTGGCTGTGTGCTTTGGGTCATTGTCCTGTTAGAAGGTGAACCTTCGCCCCAGTCTGAGAGATCTGGAGCAGGTTTTCATCAAGGATCTCTCTGTACTTTGCTCCGTTCATCTTTCTCTCGATCCTGACTAGTCTCCCAGTCCTTGCCACTGAAAAACATCCTCTGAGCATGATGCTGCCACCAACATGCTTCACCGTAGGGATGGTGCCAGGTTTCCCATCTCCACAGAGGAACTCTGGAGCTCTCACCTCCCTGACCAAGGCCCGTCCCCCCCGGTTGCTCAGTTTGGCCAGGCGGCCAGCTCTAGGAAGAGTCTTGGTGGTTCCAAATGTCTTCCATTGAAGAATGATGGAGGCCATTGTGTTCTTGGGGACCTTCAATGCTGAAGAAATGTTTAGGTACCCTTTCCCAGACTTGTGCCTAGACACAATCCTTTCTCGGAGCTCTAGGAACAATTCCTTTGACCTCATGGCTTGGTTTATACTCTGACATGGAGTGTCAACTGTGGGACCTTATATAGACAGGTGCGTGCCTTTCCACATCATGTCCAGTCAATTGAATTTACCACAGGTGGACTCCAATCAATTTGTAGAAACATATCAAGATTGATCAATGGAAACAGGATGCAACTGAGCTCAATTTTGAGTCTCTTAGCAAAGGGTCTGAATACTTATGTAAATATGATATTTCATTTTTAATTCATTTGCTAAAAACCTGTTTTTGCTTTGCCATTATGGGGTATTGTGTGTAGATTGATGAGGGAAAAAAACGATATCATCAATTTTAGAATAAGGCTGTAACGCAATAAAATGTGGGAAAAGTCAAGGCGTTTGAATACTTTCCAAATTCACTGTATATAACCCCAGTATACAGCGGGTGAAATAAGTATTGAACACGTCACTATTGTTCTCAGTACAAATATTTCCAAAGGTGCTATTGACATGAAAGTTTCACCAGATGTTGGTAACAACCCAAGTAATCCATACATACAAAGAAACCAAAACAAATAAGTTCAGAAATTAAGTTATGTGTAATAATGTGAAATGACACAGGTAAAAAGTATTGAACACATGAAGAAAGGGAGGTTCAAAAAGGCATGGAAAGCCAAGACAACAGCTGAAAATTATCAGTAATTAAAAAGCAATCCAGCCCCCTGTCAGTGCAAATTAATATCAGCTGGTTCAGTCCCAACTGATGGCCTACAAAAAGGTCTCATTGCCAAGGTGTCACACAAGACACATCTCATGATGGGTAAAAGCTAAGAGCTGTCTCAAGACATTCACAACCTAATTGTTGCAAAACATAATGATGGCATTGGTTATAGGCGCATTTCTAAGCTTCTGAATGTTCCAGTGAGCACTGTTGGGGCCATAATACGGAAGTGGAAAGACAATCATTTCACCATAAATTTGCCTCGACCAGGTACTCCTCACAAGATTTCTGACAGAGGAGTGAAAAGAATAATCAGAAGAGTTGTCCAAGAGCCAAGGACCACTTGTGGAGAGCTTCAGAAAGACCTGCAATTAGCAGGTACTGTTGTCTCAAAGAAAACAGTAAGTAATGCACTCCACCGCCATGGCCTGTATGCACGCTCACAGCGCAAGACTCCATTGCTGAAAAAAAAAAAAGCATGTTGAAGATCGTTTAAAGTTTGCTGCACAACATTTGGAAAAGCCAATATAGTGTGGTCAGATGAGAACCAAAATTGAACTGTTTGGATGTCATAATACACACCATGTTTGGAGGAGAAATGGCACTGCACATCACCCTAAAAACACGTTTGGAGGTGGGAACATCATGGTGTGGGGCTGCTTTTCAGCAAATGGTACTGGCAAACTTCACATAATTGAAGGAAGGATGAATGGGCAAATTTACGAGGAGCACCTGGTCGAGGCAAATTTATGGTGAAATTATTGTCTTTCCACTTCCGTATTATGGCCCCAACAGTGCTCACTGGAACATTCAGAAGCTTAAAAATGCGCCTATAACCAATGCCATCATTATGTTTTGCAACAATTAGGTTGCGAAGGTCTTGAGACAGCTCTTTGCTTTTACCCATCATGAGATGTGTCTTGTGTGACACTTTGGCAATGAGACCTTTTTGTAGGTCATCAGTTGGGACTGAACCAGCTGATATTAATTTGCACTGACAGGGGGCTGGATTGCTTTTTAATTACTGATAGTTTTCAGCTGTTGTCTTGGCTTTCCATGCCTTTTTGCACCTCCCTTTCTTCATGTGTTCAATACTTTTCCCCTGTGTCATTTCACATTATTACACAACTTAATTTCTGAACTTATTTGTTTTGGTTTTGTATGGATTACTTGGGTTGTTACCAACATCTGGTGAAAATTTCATGTCAATAGCACCTTTGGAAATATATTTACTGAGAAAAATGGTGACGTGTTCAATACTTATTTCACCTGCTGTATATAATCCAGGGAAGTTAGTAGCCTGAGAGACAGAGGGGTCGAGAACAGTCAGGACTTTTAAAACATCAATGATGAAGTCAATAAATAAAGTCTTTGGACAAAATATTATTTTTGATCTGGATCCTGATTTCTTCCGTTATCATTTAGCCAATCGAAGGACAGCAGAAGTTTGGGTGTTGAAGCCGTGTCTCTCACCATGAAGCCCTCAATCCTGAAGCCTAGTGTGGAGGTGGAGCTGGTGTTATCCCTCCACTGCAGGTAGCGCCACTTCGTCACGCCTCTCTGCTCGTGTTCCTCCACCGTGGGAGCCGACGGATCTAGTTTTACCATCTTCTGGTACATATCAGTCCGCAGGGTGTGCTTGGTGTGTGATTTGGTTAATTCCTCCTCCTGGTATGTCCTGGGAGAAACCATTATGGGCAATAGTAGTTAGTAGTTTATGTTACATTCACACACACACACACACACACACACACACACACACACACACACACACACATTATGTTCTTCTGTCCTTGTGGGGACATAACATTAATCCTGCTTTCCCTCAAATTAATCCTGTTTTCCCTAACCCCTAAACCTTACCCTAACCTTTACCATAACCCAAACCCTAAAACCTAACTCCTAACCCTAATTCCAACCCTACCCTAATTGTAACCTTAACCCTAACCCTAACAGCCTTTGTCCTCATGTGGGGATACTTTTCCTTGTTTTACTATCCTTGTGGGGACCTTTGTGGATTTTACAGTAGGTCCCCACGAGGATAGAAGAACCAACCCACCCCCCACACACGCACACACACAGTCTTGCACAGCTAACCATGTGGGGACATACAATTCAGTCCCATTCAAAATCCTATTTTCCTTAACCCCTAAACCTAACTCTAACCTTAACCCTAAACCTAACCCTAACCCGAAAACCTAACCCTAAATGTAACCCTATCTCCTAACCCTAACCCTAAAACTAACCCTATGTCCTAACCTTAACCGTAAACCCCCTAGGAATAGCATTTGACCTTGTGGGGACCAACAAAATGTCCCCAGTTGGTCAAATTTCTTGTTGGTTTACTATTCTTGTAGGGACTTCTGGTCCACACAAGTATAGTTAAACATGTCCACACACACACATACACACACAGTACCTCACGCCCATCTTGCAGTCCATGATGACAGGGTTCTTCAGGCCACTCAGTAAGTCCTCCAGGCGGATGTAACTGTTACCCCCCCTGTTGACCGAGCCATGGTACTGTGGTACAAATGGACGCAGGGGGTCAGCCATGAGGGCCTGCAGGCACACAGCCTCCACCTCACTGAAACGCTTCAGCACCTCGCCCCTCTCACTCAGCTGGAAGTTACCTAGCAACACAGAGGCAGGGGAGAGATGTGATAGAGTGAGTTATACAGCACACATAAAATGCTATAGTAATGTGTTTGTGTTGTTGAATGGACACATGCCTTGATGTCCTGCTAGCTGGACCCATGAGCTCTGCCGACGCACTGACCACTGCATCATGGTCAGGAAGGTCCTCCAGGAGCGACACTGGAGTAAAGAGAATTTCCATTGTCATATGCACTTAATATATCATCCTTTCTACTGTCTCTCTCTTTAGCTTCTTAATGGGCAATGTGGAAGAACTTGAGTCAAAATACTGTAGGCCTAGACTAAGAGTAGTGGGAAAACTCTGGTGGAACACCCATCACCCTCCCTCTCCGGTCTCCCCTATCTCCATCAGTAGGACCCATGCAAATCCTATTCAAATGTGCCCAGCTCAAGGTTCGCTTTCAAACTCATGCAAATCGCAGACAGCAGTTAGACAGAGAGGTGTTGAGAATGGGATGGAATAAAGGCATCAATGGAAAAAATCGCTAGAGTTACATATATTTTTGACGATGTATCGATTTGATAATATGCAATATTATTTTTGCGCTAGTTGGCTGTACCTGCACCAAAATGTCAGTATTTATCCTTCATAGCTTGTTCTCCATATTCTTTTTCAATAGGGAGCCAATTTGTTTTCAGAACTTTAATTTCCATGACTGATCAAAGCTAGTTTTCTTATGCTCTCTCTTGTCTTTCTGCAGCAGACATATGGTGAGCAATATGTTTGGACCATGGAATCAGAATAAAATCACAGAATATAATCACAGAACCATGAGAATCGCAATTCATATAGTATCGGCACCTAAGTATGGTGATAATATCGTATCGTGAGGACACTGGCAATTCACAGCCCTAATATTTACAGTGTAGGCTTACAGTGGATGAAACCAGTGAGATATTGTCTATTTGAAATATTATCTCCAAAAGTATGGTGTATCTAGTCGGCCTACACTCTTTCTCTTTTCACGTTCACTTCTCAATCTCACCCTCCTCATGGAGCTCCTCTTGCTGGCAGTGTCCTCTCCTTCGCTGAAGACCTCATCGCTCTCAGCTGAGGAGCAGTTGTACGAGGAAGAGGAGGATGAGGCGGAGGAGTGCATGAGCATCCTGGAGAGGATGGGATGGGGGGAAGGAGACCAGCGGGGTTCACTACAGCTCCCCTCAGAGCTCAGGCTGCTGGCACCTTCCTTCTCTCTATCCCTGACACTTTCTCCTTCCGTCTTTCTGTCCCCTGATCTTTCTCCTTTAATCTCCCTGTCACCTGTGCCCTCTCTGTCCATCTCTCTGTCCCCTGTGCCCTCTCTGTCTATCTCTCTGTCCCCTGTGCCCTCTCTGTCCATCTCTATGTCCCCTATCCTCTCAAGCTCTGTCTCTTCATCACCTGTCTGCTCTGCACTATTCCTCTCCACGCTCCTCTCATTCAGCACACCTCCATCTTGCATCCCCTCTTCCTCTTCCATCTTTCTCATCCTCCCTGACCTGCTCCATCTCTCTCTTCTCTCCATCTTTCCCCATCCCTCTGTCTTTGCTGCTGGTATGCTCCCTCCTGACCTCTCCCTCCTCCTCAGTCTCCATCTCTCCTTCTCCACCCTTCTGTTCATCCTTGAATCCTTTACTCTTTCACTCTCTGACCCCTCCTCCTCCTCTACATGTTCTTTTCCCCTCTCTTCTCCCCTCTCCCACACTCCACTGTGACATCTTCGAATATCCACCAAAAGGCCTTGAGTCACATGCAGTTCAAAGCCTGGTTCTGTGTCTCCCAGTTGCCTGGGTCTTTCTTCTGGTACTCCGTCATGGTCTTGTAGTTCCAGACTGTTAGATGGTGAGTCTGGGCTAGAGAGAAGTTTGGTTTGGGGTTTCACCACACTAAACACACTGTGTGCCCTGTCACCAATGGGCTGATGTTGGTTGACATCATTCAAGAGTCCAAGAAATCCATCATCATTGACATCATCATGTTCTCCGTTCCCCAACTCTCCTTCCGTCTCCTTTTCTGTCTCAACATCCTTCATTTCATCCAGAGCTGGGGTTGGTGTGCTGTCCATCATTCCCAGGTGAGTTATCCTGATGAGTCCACTCCAATGTTAGTAGGCCTAGTCCTCTTTGTTAGTCTTAGATGAGTCTCCTGAGTAGAGATGATATGTTCCGTATGTGAAAACATGTTTATAAAATCATATACATCACAAAACACACAGGCAAATTAAGGTATTTGAATGACTAAGAATATAATTCTTAATTAAAAATGTTTTTTCCCAAACAAGAGACATGAATAACCTATAGCTACAATATATATATTTTTTTAAACACGTACAGGACTGACAATGCAATGACAATGTCTAGTTAGGTGTTGCAATAAGGATTTTGAAATACTGATAATAAAAGTTGCTTGCAGTAGCCTACCTTGTATATCCAAGGTGGACCCTGGACCCTAAGGGTTCATTTAGTCCATAGAAATGACACCTGTACAGTCGATGGACTGTAGTAGGATAGGATAGGCTCTAGCTCTGTCTCCCTGCGTTATAACTGATGTGGCAGTATTTTGCATGCTGTGACGCAATAAAGTTGTCAAAACATTGTGGTGAGTGAGTGAGCGTGACTGGCAGCATGGCAGTGAACTGCAGGTTGACAGGAGTCTCTTGTTTGTGTGTTACTTAGGAAATGCATCTGCGTCATCTGAATACGGTACTCTGTCTAGTATCCAAATACAGAGGGGTTTTACTAACAGGCCTATGCTACTACAGGACATTTAAAAACATCTTAGGTGATTTAATTAATTACATAAAATCAAAAGGTATACACTGCAGTTTTTGGACAGATTGTGCTGTGAGCATTTTTTTGAGTGAAATAATGATAGAATGCGAAATGTAGGATGTAAATGCATAAATGCTATACAAACACCAATAAAAACATTTGTAATATTTATTAAATGAAAATTATGAGGATAACATGGGAGACATAGGAATGTTTGTCAGTAACATGCAAATATAAAGGCTGGATCTAATTTCTTGCAATTCTACACATTTTGCCATGGGGCGTAGAGACAAATATGCAGTTTTAAAACACGTTTACAGCAATTCTACACATTTCGACACAGAGAGAAAAAGTAGCAATTTTATAAAAAAATGTAATGTCATTAGCTGCCGGGGCCCTAAGCGACCACTTATGTCTCTTATGCCTGGAACCGGCCTGCAAATATTTGAAAATGAGGTAGACACTTTGTTTGTGTTGTCATACACCCTGGATGTTTCATAATACTGAGATCATCTGATATAACCCTTACTCCATTTGTGCAACACTGTAGGTGGAGGCCTATGGTGAAATATTTGAATATTTTCATGAATTATCACACAACTTTAAATAAACTAAATTTAAAGGACACTAAAAGTAGTACATTCATTTTAAATGTAACAAATATTCCTATTGTTTTACAGTAACAAAGTACGAGGGCCCCATCTGAAGGTAATACTTTGGCGCCACCTATTGTTCATTATGCCACTGGACATTTTTTATTTAACTAGGCAAGTCAGTTAAGAACAAATTCTTATTTACAATGATGGCCTTAGTGACAGTGGGTTAACTACCTTGTTCAAGGGCAGAATGACAGATTTCTACCTTGTCAACTTGGGGATTTGATCCGGCAACCTTTTGGTTACAGGCCCAATGCTCTAACCACTCAGCTACCTGCCGCTCCATTGGAGCTATTCTTCAGGATATCACACAGGTTGAGGTTCCAATCCCAGTCAGTGTGCTGGGGATGCTGTCTGGCTGCTTTGCGGTCTCAGATGACCCTTCCAATTCTGGGTCAAGAGACATGCCCATATTCCCCAACCCTCCCTCAGCAAAGATTTCTTCTTCTCACTCTGAAACCTTCAATAAAGCTAAGATGTCACCGACAGATGTGGCAGCTCTGCTCCTAAGCAACTTTGCAGTATTTCGGTTTTGGGAGTTATTTCTTACATTATTAGCCCAGAACATTTTTGGTGATATTACATACAGCCAGAAATAACTTCTGGATATCAGAGTGGTGGTAACTCACCAGCATTACGACCTGGAATACGACTTTCCCAAATTGGATCCTTTGTTGGTACCCCCAGGGCAATTGAACTGTTTCCAGAGGCTGCTCTATAACGCCACCGGCAGAGAAGAGGTATTCGGAGTGGACTTCTAGTCCAACTCAGGAGGTGTGCACACCATCCACCGCTTCCGAGTATATTACTCGCAAATGTTCAGTCTCTGGATAATTAAGTAGACGAGCTCAGGGCAAGGATCTCCTTCCAGAGAGACATCAGGGATTGTAACATACTCTGTTTCACAGAAGCATGTCTCTCTCGGGATATAATGTCTTCGTCCATACAGCCAGCTGGGTTCTCAGTACATCACACAGACAGGAATAAAGAACTCTCCTGGAAGAAGAAAGGCAGGGGTGTATATTTAATTATTAACTACTCATGGTGTGATAACATACAGAAACTCAAGTCTTTTTGTTCACCCAACCTAGAATATCTCACAATAAAATGCCAACCATATTACTCCCAGGAGAATTATCAACATACACTTCTTCGTCACCTGAGAAACAGTAGGTTTAACTGCCTTCTTCAGGGGCAGAATGACAAATTTCTACCTTGTCAGCTCGGGATTCGATCCAGCAACCTTTTGGATACTGACCCAACGCTCCTACCCTCCAGGCCACCTGCCGCCGGGTGTGTACACTTCATGATTAACTACTCATGGTGTGATTGTGATAACATACAGTAACTCAAATCCTTTTGTTCACCCGACCTAGAATACCTCACAATCAAATGCAGACAGTATTACCTCCCCCGATATTTCTCTTCATTTATAGTCACAGCCGTGTATATTCCCCCTCAAACCGATACCACGACGGCCCTCAAAGAACTACTTTATGCAAACTGGAAACCACATATTCTGAGGCCGCATTTATTGTAGCTAGGGATTTTAACAAAGCAAAATTGAGGAAGTTCTACCAACACATGACTGTAGAACTCACTCTGAGAAAACATTGGACCATTGCTACTCAACTTTTTGAAATGCCTGCAAGGCCCCTCCCCTGCCCTCCCTTCGGCAAAACTGATCACGACTCCATTTTGGTCCTCCCTTCCTATAGGCAGAAACTCAAACAGGAAGTACCCATGCTAAGGTCTATTCAACTCTGGTCTGACCAATGGGAATCCATGCTTTAAGATTGTTTTGATCACATGGACTGGGATACGTTCCTTGTAGCCTCCGAGAATAACATTGACTAATACACGGACACAGTGACTGAGTTCATCAGGAAGTGCATAGGAGATGTTGTTCCATTGTGACTATTAAAACCTACTCAAATCAGAAACCGTGGATAGATGGTAGCATTTATGCAAACCTGAAAGCGCGAACCACCCCATTTAACCATGACAAGGTGACTGGGTATATGGCCGAATACAAACAGTGTAGTTATTCCCTCCATAAGGCAATCAAACAGGCAAAACATCAGTACAGAGACAAAGTGGAGTCGCAATTCAACGGCTCAGACACAAGACGTATGCGGCAGGGTCTACAGACAATCACGGACTACAAAGGGAAAAGCAGCCATGTCACGGACACCGACACCTTGCTTCCAGACACCTTCTTCGCCCACTTTGAGGATAACACAGTGCCACCAATGTGGCCCGCTACCAAGGACTGTGGGCTCTCCTCTGTGGCCAACGTGAGTAAGACATTTAAACGTGTTAACCCTCGCAAGGCTGCCGGCCCAGACGTCATCCCTAGCCGCGTCCTCAGAGCATGCGCAGACCAGCTGGCTGGAGTGTTTACGGATATTTTCAATCTCTACCTATCCCAGTCTGCTGTCCCCACTTGCTTCAAGATGTCCACCATTGTTTCTGTAAGCAAAGGTTACTGAACGAAGAAAGCAAAGGTAACTGAACTAAATTACTATTACCCTGTAGCACTCACTGTCATCATGAAGTGCTTTGAGAGGCTAGTTAAGGATCATATCACCTCTATCTTACCTGACACCCTAAGCCCACTTCAATTTGCTTACCGCCCCAATAGATCCACAGATGATGCAATCACTATCGCACTGCACACTGCCCTATCCCATCTGGACAAGAAGAATACCAATTTAAGAATACTGTTAATTGACAATAGCTCAGCATTCAACACCATAGTACCCTCCAAGCTCATCGTTAAGCTCGGGGCCCTGGGTCTGAACCCCACCCTGTGCAACTGGGTCCTGGACATCCTGACGGGCCACCTTCAGGTGGTGAAGGTACGAAACAACACCTCCACTTTGCTGATCTTCAACACAGGGGGCCCACAAGGGTGCATGCTCAGCCCCCTCCTGTACTCCCTGTTCACCCATGACTGTGTGGCCATGCCTCTAACTCAATCATCAAGTTTGCAGACGACACAAAGGTAGTAGGCCTGATTACCAACAATAACAAGACAGCCTACAGGGAGGGGATGAGGGCCCTGGAAGAGTGGGAACGGCAACTGCACCGCCTGCAACCGCAGGGCTCTCCAGAGGGTGGTGCAGTCTGCCCAATGCATCACCGGGGGAAAACGACCTATCCTCCAGGACACCTACAGCAACCTATGTCACTGGAAGGCCAAATTGATCATTAAGGACAACATCTGAGTGTGGCCAGTATCATCTGGAGAGCCCTGCGGTTGCAGGCGGTGCAGTTGCCGTTCCCACTAAGCCACGGCCTGTTCACCCCGCTATCATCCAGAAGGCAAGGTCAGTACAGGTGCATCAAAGCTGGGACCGAGAGACTGAAAAACAGCTTCTATCTCAAGGCCATCAGACTGTTAAATAGCAATCACTAGGCGGCTTCCACCCGGTTACCTTAGAGTCTGCTGCCCTATATACACAGACTTATATACTGGCCACTTTAATAATGGAACACTAGTCACTTGTTTACATATTTTTGCTTTACTCATCTCATATGTATATACTGTATTCTATTCTATTCTACTGTATGTTAATCTATGCCGCTCCGACATTGCTCATCCTAATATTTATATATTTCTTAATTCTATTCTTTTACTTTTTGATTTGTGTGTATTGTTGTGAATTGTTAGATACTACTTCACTGTTGGAGCTAGAAACACAAGCATTTCGCTACACCCGCAATAACATCTGCTTAATATGTGTATGTGACCAATATAATTGGATTTGATTTGATTAATATCTGTTGTCCATCTCCCCCTCCTGGATTCTTCCTCCTGGCTCAGATGGGATGCTGTAATCTGATGAGTGAATAGCACACCCAAACACAACATCATGATATAGGAATCACACAACACATGATACATCTCACACAGGTGTGTGTACAAGTGTGTACTTACCTGTAGTGTCATCCTGGTAATCTTGCAGGTGTTCTCGCTCTCGTCCGTCCCAGCTAGCCTCTGATGAAGACGAATCCTATCTCTCACCTCATACACACACGGCCAAACAAACACACACACACACACATGAACACACAGAAAATACTAGAAAGTACCGTGACTAATGTCTCTGAAGAAATGTTTTGGACAGGTACGAGATGAGGTAGCTGAAGAGGAGGAAGACACTGAGGAAGAAGAAGATACTGGCCACACTCATTACTGACAGTGTTGGGAAGTTGTACAGGAAGTACCTGATGAGCGGAGAGAAGAGGGGGATTAGTTCATCTGTACTCAATGGATGTGAAATAACACAAATTGTATTAATATTTTATCTTAAATCTAACCCTGAGACACAAAATGCCTGTATTTGCAAAATCCCCCATAATTAAACAATAACTAAACAAGAAGACAGGCAGTAAACTGAACATGAAACTGATATTATTACACATGCCAGCACAAGTTATTTCTCCTTTAACTGTA
Source organism: Thymallus thymallus (assembly GCA_023634145.1). Lineage (NCBI taxonomy): Eukaryota > Metazoa > Chordata > Actinopteri > Salmoniformes > Salmonidae > Thymallus > Thymallus thymallus. The sequence goes on along the minus strand of CM042384.1, from coordinate 24,287,642 downwards.
TAAGGAATATTTCTTCACAGACTTCAGATGTGTTGAGTAATATTTTGAATGTTGAAATATTTCAAAATTTGGCATCAAGTCTGATCCAGTCTCTTCACAATAGGATATTACACCATTTCTTGTCTCTGTAATGGATTTTAATTCAAAAATTAATATTTATTAATATATTATGAATATGTTTTTATTATGTATATGTTCAGTCCTGTAGATCCGCTCACCATTGTTCCGTCGTTATTTCAAGCAACAATGGCCGTGTTCGAGAGCATCAAAACGATGGCTACTGCCGACTGACTGATCTACAAATCACTTGTCAATAACTACTCATTGTAGATCGGTTAGGCAGTCACTATTTACCCATGATACATTGCGGGTTTGATCCCTTCGAACACAGCCATTGTAACCATTACGTAACCATTATTTGGGGCGGTCTTCTGATTTGTTGTCGCATTTATAGGTAACTGGGTAAACAAACATCCCGTTTTATAATCGCACCGTCCACCTTCCGTTGGACTATTTCTGCTCTACGGACAGACGGGTCAACATGGACGTCGGATTTCGCCACCCCGTTCTCCTTTGCCTAACGCTGGCGGTTTTGGGCTCGGTTATGGCCGATTTGGATGGCCCTTTGATGAGGGCAACCGGGTCTGCCGTCCGTTTGTCGGATAACGACCCAGGTTTGAAGAAGGCATTGAAGTTTGCAGAAGAGCGCTATAACAAGGGGTCCAATGCGATGCACGTTCGCAGAGTTAGCAAGATCCTCTCTGCCAGTAAACAGGTAGACTACATTCTTGTGAAAATGTATATTTGTTTATTAAAAAATCTCATAATAACTTGTTCTATGTAAATAGGGATCTGTTATTAGCCTATTTCATTTCGTGAGATAATGCCGCTGCCTACGTCAGAGCGCACCAACATGTTCTAGTGCGTACCAACATGTTCTAGTGCGTTTGAACTGCATGACATCTGTATAGCTCAACTAAATTGTATAGGCCTTTAACTCTACTGCAGCCCAACAAAGCACCCTAATAATGCTTTCAGTTAAGTTTTCCACATGATCAACTAAGCCTACAATTAAAACAAATCTGCTATTCATACTGCCTAATGACCAGGGGCGGACTGAAACAATAATTCAGGCCAGGAATATGACTCCATCCCAGGCCACTCTGTTCACGCAAACCACCAGACCGCACATTTTTTAGGCTAACTCTATTTGTTGATGTAACGGGTACAAAACTAGTTATACATTTGGCCAGTATGTTCATCTGGGAAGAAAGTTATCCACATGACAAAATACAAAAATACAAACATTTGGGACTGACTAGCAAGTAGCCTATCTGAACACTGAGTTTTCAAGGTATGCTATGGCTATGGGTGCACCCTCAAAAACCCACTAGGAATACAACAATCATAGCACATACAAATGTACAAGGCTAGACACACAACAATTAGCCTACACTTAAAAAGAGAATGAGATATACAGAGTTAGCTCATATGTTCAAATTATTATCTTTATATTCAAGCATCAAGCATATCAAACGTATTAACTTCACACACACATCAACTGAACTTGAACATAAGCTACAACAATGTAAGTATAATACAAAAGTCGAAAAAGCACTCCTATACACATGTAGATTACAATGTTCACTCACTGGTGTCCATAAAGCAAACAGCACAAAAATAAACATCAGTTGAGAACAAGTTCTCATTTACAACTGCGACCTGTCCAAGACAAAGCAAAGAAGTGCGACAAAAACAACTGTTACACATGGGATAAACAAATGTACAGTCAATAACACAAAATAAAGATTAGGAAGGTAAGGCAATAAATAGGCCAAAGTGGTGAAATAATTACAAATTATCATTAACACTGGAATGATAGATGTGCAGATGATGATGTGCAAATAGAGATACTGGGGTGCAATTTAGCAAAAATAACAATATGGGGATGAGGTATAGGGTGGGCTATTTACAGATGGGCTGTGTACAGGTGCAGTGATCGGTAAGCTGCTCTGACAGCTGATGCTTAAAGTTAGTGAGGGAGATAGGAATCTCCAGCTTCAATGATTTTTGCAATTCGTTCCAGTCAATGGCAGCAGAGAACTGGAAGGAATAGTAGCCAACGGAGGTGTTGGCTTTGGGGGTGACCAGTGAAATATACCTGCTGGAGTGCATGATACGGGTGGGTGTTGCTATGGTGACCTGGAGCCAGTGGGTTTGGCGTCGAATATGTAGTGAGGGCCAGCCAACGAGAGCATACAGGTTGCAGTGGTGGGTTGTATATGGGGCTTTGGTAACAAAACGGATGGCACTGTGATAAATGAAATCCAATTTGCTGAGTAGAGTGTTGGAGGCTATTTTGTAAATGACATAGCCGAAGTCAAGGATCGGTAGGATAGTCAGTTTTACGAGGGCATGTTTGGCAGCGTGAGTGAAGGAGGCTTTGTTGTGAAATAGGAAGACTATTCTAGATTTAATTTTGGATTGGAGATGATTAATGTGAGTCTGGAAGGAGAGTTTACAGTCTAACCAGACGCCTAGGTATTTGTAGGTGTCCACATATTCTAAGTCAGACCCGTCGAGAGTAGTGATGATAGTCCGGTGGGCGGGTGCGGGCAGCGTTCGATTGAAAAGCATGCATTTAGTTTTACTAGCATTTAGAGCAGTTGGAGGCCACGGAAGGAGTGTTGTAGGGCATTGAAGCTCGTTTGGAGGTTTGTTAACACGGTGTCCAAAGAGGGGCAGGATGTATACAGAATGGTGTCGAATGCGTAGAGATGGATCAGAGAGTCACCAGCAGCGAGAGCGGCATCTTTGATATATATATATATATATATAGGTGGAAAGCATGGCCAGCTGTAGCAAAATGCTTATTGAAAATTTGTATTATCGTAAATTTATCGGTGGTGACAGTGTTTCCTAGCCTCAGTGCAGTGGGCAGCTGGGAGGAGGTGCTCTTATTCTCCATGGTCTTTACAGTGTCCCAGAACTTTTTGGAATTAGTACTACAGAATGCGAATTTCTGTTTGAAAAAGTTAGCCTTTGCTTTTCTAACTGACTGTGTATATTGGTTCCTGACTTCCCTGAAAAGTTGCATGTCGCAGGGGATATTCGATGCTAATGCAGTACACCACAGAATGTTTTTGTGCTGGTCAAGGGCAGTAAAGTCTGGAGTGAAACAAGGGCTATAGCTGTTCTTAGTTCTACATTTTAAAGAACAACCAGGTATCCTCTACTGACGGGATGAGGTCAATATCCTTCCTGGATTCCCTGGGCCAGATCAATTAGAAAGGCCTGCTCACTGAAGTGTTTTAGGGAGCTTTTGACTGTGATAAGGGGTGGTCGTTTGACTGCTCCAGCTTTCCTTTTCTGACCATCCATTTCGCCGTGCGACTTGTCTAAAATGTTATCCGTAGAGAAGCAGGTAGACTGTTGCTATGTGCATCGCAGAGAGACCTGATGTCATTTTTGGCGCGTGGGGACACTGCAGCGAGAGAGTGAGAGACGCGCCTGATGCTTGGATTCCCCGTCAACTCATTCCTGCAGGCCAAATCGACCCTCAGGCCACCGGGAAATGTCCCGGTGCTCCCGACGGCCAGTCCGCCACTGCTAATGACTATAGCCTGTAAGGCCTCACTGTATCCACATTACATTTTAGGTCCACAGGAATAATGCCAGTGGGCTATGACTCCTATGCTTCAAGCAGTGTTGGGGAGTAGTGGACTACATGTAGTTCAACTAATCTAACTACATTTTGCAGTAGTTTGGTGGTAGTCTAGGTAGTGCATTTGAGTAGTTAATTACTTTTTTGCCATGTAGCTAACTACTTGAACTACACAATACTTTTCTTGCAAAAATAAAATATAGGTGATTAGGCAAGAATTTCCTTTCTTTATCGACATCAGACCTGCCTAATTATCACTTGAAACAGTTTGTATTTAATAGGCTGTTAAAAATTCTGTTAACATAATATGACCCCAAAGTGATCTATTCTTGCAATTTGTAGTCTGACATTTCAGATTTACATATGATGATTTTTCACAAAGTAGTTTGGATGTAGTGAAGTTACTTTTTTCAGAGTAACTTTAGTTCAGTAAACTATGTTTCTTAACGGTACCTTTTTAGTTTAGCTTAACTTCTTTCAGTGTGAAGTAATTGGTAGCTTGGTAATCTTTTCAGTGACTTCCCCGACACTGGTTTCAACAAACCTATTGTCTCAGCTAGTCAAGCTGAATTAGAGACCTGTAATTGATCATAATCAGCCCGTTTAGCTAGGCCTATAAATGTCGTAATTACTGGATTGGTCTTAAAAGTGACATCAGCGAAATTGTAGGCTAGATGTCAAAACAACAACCGCAGAGTTGATTATTTTTATTTTTCAAAAAGGCCTACCTTCACTGTGTATTGACTGTCTTGTAGCTGGTGAAGGGTATCCGATACAGCATCATGGTGGAGCTAAGTAACACCCAGTGTAAGAAGGCTGCCAGACTGAGGACCTGTGACTTCTACCCCGAGGAACACAACCTGAAGGTGAGGCCAGTATGTGTGTGTGTGGATCTGTTTGTTTTTCTGTCTTGGGATGATAACGGTGTGGGTTGTTGGAGGGAAAGAGTGTTACAGAGAAAGTACAGCTAAACTAATATCAGAGACCTCCTCATCAAATAAAATAAACCCCCAAAGTTTTGCAATAGTGAACATTGGCAACATCTAAACCACTAATATAAATTAACTGGAAACGCTGAAGAGTGTCCCAGTATCAAGGCCATTGTGTGTATCTGGGTCCACTGTAGGCTATTATTCTGTCTCTCCCTTCCACTTGTCATGTGACCAAGACCTTGAGATAAATAACTTCTCATGACTTTGATTTGACACACTGTTACTGCAGCTATGTGCCCAACCAGACAAGTACTGTTCCGCCTGCTGTTTTCATGACTTAGCAGAAACTTAAATCAGAAATGTCTCCAAGGTCAAGGGAACAAAGTGTTCATAGTGTTCACCCCTCTGCTTCACTTCTGTATTGGTTCAGAAATAGACTGTTGTTGACGGAGGAAATTAGTCTTATGTTTACATCAGGCCACAATCAAAGGATGTGTATGTGCTGTACCATTCCCATGCTATTAAACGTTTCATTTAATTTGACGTGAATCATTTCTCTAAAGCGCACATAACAATGCATTACTTTCTAATACACTGTTTTATAAACAAGTCATGAACACAGCAGCCCAATAAAATGAACAAAGATTATCTCACTAACCATGTTCTCTCCACTGATGTGTTCTCTGTCAGACGGAGGTGTGTGTGTTTGAGGTCTTGGACATTCCCTGGGAGAGCAAGTCCACCCTGCTCAAACAGAAGTGCCAGCCAGCAGGTTAGTGTCATAGGTTCAACTGTGGGAACTAAACTTACCTTTTGTGCATTTATTTGTTTCAGGATTGTTTCTATAAATACTTGTAGCTACATCTAATTGTTGTTCATGATTCTTGCTTTCCAGTTGATCCCAAACCAGTTGAGACCAACAACGTAGAATTTCTCCCCCTCTCCACCAGCAAACCAGCTCAGGTTATAGAAAACATAGCGCTTGTTGTATGTGTGTTTGTTTTCTCTTTTATTCTGTATGCGTATATATTTCATTTACTTGTCAATAATCAACTTCTCTTTTGTGACAGGAGTCAGTGGATTCCGTGGAGCTTCTGGGTCATTTCAAAGAGTTCATGGTCAGATACAATAGGACTTACAGCAGCCAAGAGGGTGAGAGAGAAATGTCAATCCATAACTACACAATACCATCCAGCTCCACAGATGACAAGGTAAAACATATAAACATAATGTTTTTGTCTGACCTCTGACCTTTGCTGCTACAGAGGCTGACCGGCGGCTGCGTATTTTCCATGAGAACCTGAGGACCGCTGAGAAGCTCCAGTCTCTGGATCAGGGCACAGCCGAGTACGGGGTTACCAAGTTCAGCGACCTCACAGGTGTGTGAGAATGCAGATTAACAAGCCTAACGCAATTTCAGAACAACTGCTGAGCGTGCCGAAGAGCTCACTGTCTGCCCCTCTCTGGAGCAACAGCCCATCCTGTGTGTGATTCTGTGACAGTTTGAAACATGTTCCCTTGCGAAGAGAGCTAATCTGTTGAGTAATTCCACTTCTACATAGCTGATTTAGAGCCCTGCGTAGGCATGAATTTTAAGCCCGAGCTCTACCCATGCGTGCGACGTTCAGGCCCCACCCTACCAACGGCCGATTACTTCTGCAAAATTTAAGGCCTGGCTCGAAACCCCAAATCAGAAATAACCTCCTCCGTTAGTAAATCCATTAGCTGCTCCTCTCTGTCAGTCACTCGCTCCCTACGCGCATCTCCCTCTGCATGCACTCTTGAGTCTCTCCTGACTTGTATTTGACGAGGTTGAACTTCTGACACCATGTTATGGGCTTTAATCAGATATGACTATACTGCAGAAGAACATGAGCAAATGGCTCAGCTTCAAAATGTTAGTGATCAATTTAATGATACCCGAGCCCTGACCGTACCCTAGCTATTTATTAAAAAACAGACCCTACTCTGCCCTAACCCAATGTATAATGTTTGGTCCCGTCGGGCTTGGGTCGGGTAGCAGAGCTCTCAGCTAGTTACACAAAGCTACAGTACAACTGCTCTGCTGCACACTGTAAATAATTCTTATCTCTTCTTCCTCTATCCTATTCCTCTCCTTCCTCTTCCTCTTCTCCCTCTACCCTCTTTTCTCTCTCCCTCCAGAGGAGGAGTTTAGAACTCTGTACTTGAACCCCCTGCTGAGCCAGCAGAACCTCCAGCAGTCCATGAAGCCTGCAGCCATGCCCCGCGGCCCCGCCCCGCCCAGCTGGGACTGGAGAGAGCATGGAGCGGTCAGCCCCGTCAAGAACCAGGTAGGACTGGGTTTAGAGATGGTCTTACAGACTGGAGATGACTACAGGCATGACTGTACATGTATATGATTGTATTTATGATTGGGCAAATAACAACTTAAAAAGGCTTTATATAGCATTCATAAAGTTTTTATGACTCTGCTTAACTGCTTCACTAAACATTTACAGGTACGAAAAGTCATACTGTAGACAATTGGAACATGTAAAATGTGGAGGTAGGTAATGCCTGTGTGTGTATGGCTGATTGTGTGGTTTGTGTTTGTATTGCAGGGCATGTGTGGTTCTTGCTGGGCATTCTCAGTGATAGGCAACATCGAGGGCCAGTGGTTCGCAAAAACTGGGAAACTAGTGTCTCTCTCTGAGCAAGGTAAGCATTTGTAGGTATCATATACTTACCTGTACAAGAGGACAGTTTCCCTTTTCTCCATCATTGAATTGATTGGTTCAATGCCCTGTCACTCACAGAGCTGGTGGACTGTGATACTGTGGACCAGGCCTGTGGGGGCGGGCTTCCATCAAATGCATATGAAGCTATCGAGAAGCTGGGTGGTCTGGAGACAGAGACTGACTACAGCTACACCGGCAAGAAGCAGAGCTGTGACTTCACCACCGACAAAGTCACCGCCTACATCAACAGCTCTGTGGAGCTGTCTACGGACGAGAATGGTGAGTGGGAGGAGAAAGAGAGAGAGGGTAGGGTACACAGAGATAAAGACAGTCGAGTGAGCGAGAGGGTAGGGTCCACAGAGATAAAGACACTGATGATAGGTAGAGGGTTTGGATGAAGATTGAACAATACGCTACATATGGAGGAGGGTTGGCTTCATGTGTTAATCTTGGTTTCCTTCCCTTTTTATGTTTAGAAATCGCTGCTTGGCTGGCTGAGAATGGACCAGTATCTGTGGCCCTGAACGCCTTTGCAATGCAGGTAACAGGCATCACTTCTGAATTGATTGATACTTAAATTAGCATCACTAAAACACAATGAACAATGACTAGTATCTATATATCTAGCCCCACCTGCCTTTCTCTTCTCGTTTGTCCTCAGTTCTACAGGAAGGGCGTGTCCCACCCTCTGAAGATCTTCTGCAACCCCTGGATGATTGACCATGCAGTGCTGCTCGTAGGCTATGGAGAACGTGAGATTGACACTTAACTACTCATTTACCTTACATTAACCTAGCGTAATAACAACACTGATGAGTCAGAATGTGTGAGTCATGTGTGTCTGGTTGTTTCTGTGAACAGGTCAAGGCAAACCTTTCTGGGCCATCAAGAACAGCTGGGGAGAGGACTATGGAGAACAGGTAAGAGAAAGCTGTCACACTGAACCTCTATGACACGGCGTTATGTGGGGATTTGCAAACAAAGTGTATTGATTTATAATGCATTCATAAAACCTACACTCTTAGAAGAAAGGTGCTATCTAGAACCAAAAATGGTTATTTGGCTGTCCCCATAGGAGATCCCTTTGTAGAACCCTTTTTTTGGTTCTAGGTAGAACCCTTTTTTTGGTTCCAGGTAGAACCCTTTTGGTTCCATTTAGAAGCCTTTCCACAAAGGGTTCTACATGGAACCCAAAATAGTTTTACTTGGATCTAAAATAGCTTCTATGGGGACAGCCACAAACCCTTTTGGAACCCTTTTTTCCAAGAGTGTAGTCAGGCCTGAACTTTTGGAACATGTGCAAATAAAAGTTTTGACGTGTATTTTTGTGTTCATTGACTGACATGTCCTGTTGCCTGTTCCTACCCTCCAGGGTTACTACTACCTGTACAGAGGATCCAGGCTCTGTGGGATCAACAAGATGTGCTCGTCTGCCATTGTGAACTAGGCGATATGACACACACACACACACCTTACTCCAATAGGGGAGGCAGTATTCATTCATACCTCACCTCATTCTTCTTTACCAAAACAAACCAGCTCTGATGACGTTATAGTTTCAAGGTAGTACTGATCTTTTGTTGTGATTTTACTATAGGTTTCTACATTATTTAATCTAATACTGAACAAAAATTATCTTGGCAAAGGACAAATGCTCACTAACAGGGATGTAAACAAATGTGTGCACAAAACTTTAGAGAAATAAGCTTTTTTGTGCGTATGGAAAATGTCTGGGATCTTTTATTTCAGCTCATGAAAGATGGGACCAGCACTACATGTTTGTATTTTTGTTCAGTATAATAGTATTTTAGAATATTTTAATTTAATTGTTGTTTTAGGCAGAGGTAAATTCAGTCATCTATCTCTTTACAATAACAGAGTCTAAATGATTGACTTCAGTCATGCTTTTTAGTGTCCGTTATGTTCCCCTGAATGTGACCACTCTCTGTGCTGATGCTCTAGTGTAGAATTAATGCTTGTGCATTTTTGCTAGTTTCCCCTCTGTTGTAACATGTTCAGTGCAATACCACTTAATGTACATCTCTGCCCTTAGTTTACAATGTACAACTTCACTGTACAAGTACTTAGAAGGAATGGGTTTGCATGGTTTCTGAGATTTTAAAAGGATCATACATTGGCGTATGTGTAGCATATTTACTGTGTCACATATTGCTGTGCTGTGTAACTAGTCAAACTAAGGTTGAATAAAAACATATATCATTGGTGAACTGTCATTTCTGAAGTAAATATACTCTGTATGTTGTCTGGCCTATTGGAGAAACAAATACTATCTATTCACAGCAACATTCAGGTCTTGAATGCACCCCAGACAAGGAAAATTATAAAACTACAGACAGAAGGGTTAGTTCTAAATATCTTTGCTAGCTTCAACCCTTTGCTACAACTCCCATAGTGCAACTGGGGTGCAGGAAAGGAAGCGTTTGGCATTTCTTAGTGGCTATAAACGCATATTTGAGAAAGATAATGTATTTTTCATAGTTTGCATGCCATTTGACAATCCAGAATCTTTGACCTACATTAAAGATACACATTTTTACATGTTCAGATTTACAAGGTATGTAGCAAGTGGCTAAATTCAATTGTATGTGCGTGCTAACTTAATTTAGCTAACGTTACCAAGAAATATCTAGAAATGCGTTGTTATATAATATCATATGGTCTAATCTTCTATAATTTCATAACATAAGAGCTAGTATAATTCTGACCATTAGCTGTTTTTGTACGATACAGGCTTTTTTTGTTTACTTCGCTAGCCAGCCAGCTAGTTTGGACAGCTTGGCTCAAACAAATTTTATGGCATCAAGTCTTTCTGACTGAAACCGTTCATTCAGCTTCATTTACTGACTTTTTAAAACCATTGCTGATTTGCTTAAACAAATGTGGTTTCTGACTCATTGTGGATTTGTGTAAGTCAAGAACCGCAATGTCCTTCATTAATAACAAACGCCAACATGACTTTTGAACCATACACAAACATTATTGCATTTATGTTCAGTAAATTCACAATGTTTGTTCTTATATCATTAACACTTAGTTTTAAGTGCAAGCAAACGAGCTGCGACGAGGTTGGCCTATTCGTTCAGCACTTTCAAGATGGACATACAGAAATACAGATGTTTGAATGGGAAGAGACCGTCACTGGCAAACATGGTTACAGACCGAACAACATTATATAGAAAAAACATGAGCTAATTTATGCAGCAGCATACAATACATTTTTGGACTCACCATTGTTGTAATGTGCTCACCTGAACAGGAAGGTGGCTCGGCGGTTCTTGTGGACAATTTTTATAATCAAAGGTGCTTTCAAGACAACTGGGAAATCTGGGGGGGGGGGGGGAACAAGGTTGAATCATGATGTCAGTGATCTTCAATTCGGAGCTCTAGAAAGAGTCCCGAGGTCCCGGCTTGGAATTCCAAGTTGGATAACCGTTCAAAACTTATTTTCCCATTCGGAGCTTGTTTTTTTGCGACTTCCCAGTTTTCTTGAACTCACTGAAGTCTGATATTTCCCAGTTCCAAGATTCCAGTTGTTTTCAACATGGCAGAAATCCTGCTGGATTGACAGCATGGCCAATGTATTCAACCTTTTCTGGCCCATGGTGTTGCGAGTGAATGTTTATCATTTTAAGCTGGAAAAGAGACCATTTCAGACGGCTGTTTTAAATCCTTATACCCAGACTTGGACCACACACCCTCTCCACCGAATAGCAGACAGGGGAAGCAAAATAGTGATTGCTTTGCAATGCTTGCAGTTACTGTAGCCACTGATACCTTCCAAACCACTCATTGTTGAATTTGCAAATTTCCGATACCTTTTATCTACAATTTATCTTCATATGATAAGGTTTGAAAAGGATTTGCCAGTAGTTTGTCGACGTGATTCACGATGATGACTGCTTGTCTAGCTTGCACAACTAGAGAAGATTACCAACGGCCTACGCTCTGTATATTCCGCTGGCTGCCCCTCCACCACAGAAAGCACTGGGTAGGCTGAAACAACCTACATTTTGGAGCTGCCTTACTCAAGACAGAGACCATGTTTGTTTGTGGATTTATTAACTAAACATATATAATTTTTTTTACATTGTTTGCCAACTGATATGTGAACTGAATTAATGCCAAAATAGCATGCTTAACAGGTTGGGCTCATAAAACCTAGCGGTCAAACAAGGAAATGGTTCCAATCGTTTTCCCACCATTCATTTTTCCCATAGGGGATTTTAGAAACACTTAAAACAAGGGCTGTGTTTTGTGTAGGCTTACCCTGGCGTGACATTTTGATAACTGTGCAAATCTCTCTAGGACCAAGGTATATTTGCCTATATTTAACTGCCAAAAGTGAAATACTAACTAGCTGCTAATGTGGCTATCATAAAGAACTACAAATACCATGATAATCTGGACGAGACTGCCGAATCGAAACAAAGGTAAGAATCTCTGGATTACCTAGTTAATGTTAGCCAAATGTAGCAATTAATAAATTGGCTAAATGTCTTCAAATTGACAAGTCTGTGAACCATCTTGTGCAAGTTTTAAATGAACACGTTCAGGAGCTTGCAGGGATTTGTATTCTTGCATGATAATTAGCATTTTTGAATCTGAGAGTAAATAGAGCCGAATATATTGATAAGACACGTTGTCCAAGAGAGATTTACATGGTTATCAAAAAGTCACGCCAGGGTAAGCCTACACGAAACACAGTCCTTATTTTAAGTGTTTCTAAAATTCCCTATGGGAAAAATGAATGGTGGAAAAACTATTGGAACCATTTCCTTGTTTGACCGCTAGGTTTTATGGGTATTATGACACCTCCATTGTGGGGCTCTATTCTGACCTCCTCACATACTGCTTGCTTACAGCTGCACTAGGGTCGGACAGCATTCCTGTGTATATTAAAACACTGCAATCCAGGGATGAGAAATGCATTGTACTCCGAATTGTCCCATTATCGCAATTGTTACACACAGAAGATTCAACAGCGTTACATTAAAATTACTTAAAAGTTCCCATCCTCTTGCTTTATCCACTGACCCTATCTGTTTGGTAGAGTGGCTGAATGAGCATATCAGGAGGGCAGACATCTAGGCTACAATCTTTGTTATGTGTGTGTTCAGTAAAACATCCTTCATGTCTGACAGGACAGTAACCAGAAGATTCCGACCCAACTGTTACGCTTGTTTACACTGAACTGCATTGGGGTCAGAACAGCATCATGGTTAGATTGAGACACAGCGCAGCCCGTGTGAGATATGAGTCCAAAAACGTACATCAGTGCAGGGATGGGCCATTCACAAATGGCCGTGGTGGCTTCTGCTAGCTAGCATGAGGACGAAAAGGGCAGTTATTCGGATTAACTAGCAGTATTTCAATCTTTTCAATTGATCAGTTTGGATAAAGGTAAAGTTTGGAGTACAGTGGCATATCCCATCCCTGCATTAAGGTATGTTTTCCAACCCATACCACGTCCCATTCTCACTTGCTTTTACAGGCTGTATCACAACCGGCCGTGATTGGGAGTCCCATAGTGTCGTCCGGGTTTGGCTGGTGTAGGCTGTCATTGTAAATAAGAATTTGTTCTTAACTGACTTGCCTAGTTAAATAAAGGTTAAATAAAAAATAAAAATAATAATAATAATTAACAGTACCAAGAATTAGAACAGGTCATGGTAGAACTAGTTAAAGTTCATCATCTCCGTGGTCCTGGAATTCTCTCGTCAACTTTTAAAGATTTGATGTTATAGTCAGGTTGGTGGAGTAAACACTTGGTCGATGTAAATATCATAGAAAAGTGTAATTGTCTTTAGGACAGCTGTTTTTTAGTTATGAAATTTGTGTTTCTTTACGTAATATGTAATTGTACTGTATGTGTGTATAGTTTCGTTCAATGTTGTACTACAGTATGTGAGTTGTTTTGTCTGAAACGTTGTTCCCCCTGCTGCTGTTGGACCAGGTCTCTCTTGAAAAATTTATATTATCTCAATGATAAAAATCAGTATAAATAAATGTTCAATAAATCCACAGCCAAGGTTCGGAAGAGCACCTGATGCGCCTTCAGGTGGTACTGGACGCGCTCAGGCAAGCCGGATTGACAGCGAATCCCAAGAAATGCAAGCTGGGGTTCGAGTAGGTGGAATACCTGGGGTATTTGATCGAACGTCAAACCCTAGGAGAGGAAGGTCTAGGCGGTTCGTGACACGTTCCCTGCACCAAGACACAGATCAAGTCCTTCCTGGGGCTGGCGTGATATCACCAACTTTGCGGCTATAGCCTCCTCCCTTAACGATTTGACCAAGGCCCGCCTCCCAGAAACAGTGAAGTGGTTGGATGAGGCCGAAGCGGTGTTCAGGCGCCTGAAGGACGCCCTGTGCTCCCATCCGATTCTCATGGCTCCCGATTTCCAGGTACCGATGCTGGTGCAGACGGATGCCTGCGACACAGGACTAGGGGCTCTCCTGTCCCAGGTACACAATGGAGAGGAACACCCCATCATGTACATAAGCCGGAAGTTGATTCCCCTGAGATACTAAGTACTTGATTGTTGAGAAAGAGTGTCTAGTGGTGAAGTGGGCACAAGACACTCTTAAGTATTACCTGTTGAGCACCCACTTCACCCTGGTCACAAACCATACTCCCCTGGTCTGGATGGCCAGAGAAAAGGACATGAACGTTCGAGTCACCAGGTGGTTTTTGTCTCTTCAACGCTTCTCTTTTTCTGTTGTGCACAGGTCACGGGTGAAGCATAGGAACACGGATGCCCTATCGAGAATGGAGACCTATATCGCACTGATGACCGCCCCCCTCTCCGACAGGGCCAGTTTGTGCTGTTCTGTGAAGGGAGTAGTACACAGCAATGTACGAGATCTTCAGTTTCTTGGCAATTTCTCGCATGGAATAGCCTTCATTTCTCAGAACAAGAATAGACTGATGAGTTTCAGAAGAAAGTTATTTGTTTCTGGACATTTTGAGGCTGTAATCAAACCCACAAATGCTGATGCTCCAGATACACAACTAGTCTAAAGAAGGCCAGTTGTATTGCTTCTTTAATCAGCACAACAGTTTTAAGCTGTGCTAACATAATGATCAAGCCTTTTAAAATGATAAACTTAAAAGCCAACACAACGTGCCATTGGAACACAGGAGTGGTGGTTGCAGATAATGGTGCCTCCTGTACGCCTATGTAGATATTCCATTAAAAATCAGCCGTTTCCATGTACAATAGTCATTTACAACATTAACAATGTCTATAATGTATTTCTGATCAATTTGATGTTATTTTAATGGACAGAAAAATTGCTTTTCTTTCAAAAACAAGGACATTTCTAGGTGACCCCAAACTTTTGAACGGTAGTGTATGTGTGTGGACACCTGCATGTCGAACATCTCATTCCAAAATCATGGGCATTAATATGGAGTTGGTCCACCCCTTTGCTGCTATAACAGCCTCCACTCTTCTGGGAAGGCTTTCCACTAGATGTTGGAACATTGCTGCGGGGACTTGCTTCCATTCAGCCACAAGAGCATTAGTGAGGTCGGGCATTGATGTTGGTTGACTAGGCCAGGCTCGCAGTCGGCCAGGTCAGGGCTCTGTGCAGACCAGTCATGTTCTTCCACACCGATCTTGACAAACCATTTCTGTATGGACCTAACTTTGTGCACGGGGGCATTGTCATGCTGAAACAGGAAAGGGCTTTCCCCAAAAAGTTGGAAGCACAGAATTGGCTGGATTGTCATTGTATGCTGTTGCTTTAAAATGTTCCTTCATTGGAACTAAGGGGCCTAGCCCGAATCATGAAAAACAGCCCCAGACCATTACTCCTCCTCCACCAAACTTTACAGTTGACCCTATGCATTGGGGCAGGTAGCATTCTCCAGGCACCCCCCAAACCCAGATTAGTCTGTTGGACTGCCAGAGTCGAATGGTGGCGAGCTTTTCACCACTCCAGCCGATGCTTGGCATGGTGATCTTAAGCTTGTGTTAGACTGCTCGGCCATGGAAACCCGTTTCATTAAGCTCCCAACAAACACTTCCAGAGGCAGTTTGGAACTCGGTAGTGAGTGTTGCAACAGAGTACAGACGATTTTTACACGCTTCAGCACTCGGCGGTCCCATTCTGTGAGCTTGTGTGGCCTACCACTTCGCAGCTGAGCTGTTGTTGCTCCTAGATGTTTCCACTTCACAATAACACCACTTACAGTTGACCAGGGCCATTGTACTGCTTTGTTTTTCTATGGAGATGACTGTGTGCTTGATTGTATACACCTATCAGCAACGGGTGTGGCTGAAATAGCCGAATACACTCATTTGAAGGGATATCCACATACTTTTGTATATATAGAGTAGCTTCACATATAGAAGTAACACACCAGTAAACCCGATTTTGTCATCACTTCCATTACCATGGTAATTGCAAGGCCACCACACTTGATAAACAATTGACACACACACACTGATGAAGGCACAAGCTGAAAGCAGTGTGTGCAAGACACATTGCCTGGAAAGGGGGAAAATGTATGTCAACAAATCTTCAACTGCCACTGAATCAAGTGAGTGCTGGCCCCTTTTTTAATAAAACATTTCACAGACGAGCCCCAATCGGAAGAGAGAACGGATACACCGCAGCCCAGGGAGGAGAGGGTAGAGGAGGATGGTGGGAGTGATCACACTACTGAGTCAGAGGATGATGAGAGCGATCTCTTCGTCAACACCAACCGTTGTAACGTCCACTACAGTGAGGATGAGAATGAGAAAGAGGAGATGCCTCCTCAGAATACACTGCTGCTGAAGAATATAGATAGATAGATAGATAGATAGATAGATAGATAGATAGATAGATAGATAGATAGATAGATAGATAGATAGATAGATAGATAGATAGATAGATAGATAGATAGATAGATAGATAGATAGATAGGTACTTTATTGATCCCGGTGGGAAATTTCATGAGTGGATTACACTCTCCCACCCCATGAATCCAATCAAACATAGAACATCCTGCCGTGAAAAAAAAAACGTATTCGGGGGTTGGATTTAGCACCCCATGGACATAATGTAGGTTAAGTATATCATACTTATGCCACCTGTCCTAGAGAGGAACATGATTATGCATTGCTAAACTATGCTGAAAAATAGGTTAATTGTGGAAATATTGAACTGGTCCATGACACTCTGACTGAAGACTGAAAAGGTTGTGTCATAAAAAAATAAAATACAATAAAATCTTTATTGTGGTCTTTCATCAGAAAAATACTTACAATATAATTAACCCAATGAGTCCCATTGCAACGCTGGACTTAAACATTGTGTGTTTAAGCTACAGACTTCTGTGATAGTTACATCACAGACTTTTTTATCCAGTGTGTCTGATTCAAAATGAAATAATCAAAAATTAAAATGGTTTAATGTTCAGGGAAACATTGAAAAGTGCACAACATTTGTCAGAGAGGTTAATTTACACATTTATTTACTCATTCATCTGTTGGTTTCAGATAAACAAAACACAGATTTAACTCAGCCATGAGACAGTGGCAGTGGTTAAATCAGCAAAATGTATTCATAGAAACATGTTTGTTGCACCTCACGAGTCTGACTTTGCTCATAACTAGCATTCAAGCCCAAAAAACTGAGCATGAGAGCTCCTGCCCACAGCATGGGACAAAAACCTGTTGTGGAATGCCAGGAGGTCTCATGCTCAGCGACGTTGGCTTTCTCTGCTGGGAGTACACGGGCTGGGCACCCCAATGATGATGGCTCCAAATAGAGGTAATTAGGGGAGAGTGCCAACCAGCCATGCAGGCCACATAAAAGGAGAACCTTGTCACACCGCGAGGGGAGACAGAGAGACAGACACGGAGCAGAACCTGAGAAGAAGGGCTGAGCCAAACCTACGTTATTGCGTTGTTATGTTTATTTTGTTGCCTAGTAAACTCGTGTTTTCTAACTAGAACCTCCCTGTCTGTGTTAATCTCTGCACACTCAACCCAACACCCCACAGATTACCACACTGCTCAACAGAAGGCAGTTGAGCAATGTATGCAATATGGCCTTCACAGTGACAGTCATTACATTTCACTGTGTACCAAGTAGGTCATTCTGGTTAATATTTCAATAAATACTTACATACTGTCACAAACAAACGTTTCTTCAACATCAGTAAAAACAAACAACATCCAGTATTTCTCTCAAACGTAGGTCCGCATTTCTCACATTGTTGGGCCTAATTACAGGGCTATTCTCAGCTGGTATTATACCTTACTTGATCACCATTTTATTATTTGAGTCAGTTTTAAAACAACCAGTCTAGTTTTTCCTCAGGTTTCTCTCATTGTTGGGTTTACAGTAATAATAGGTTTACAGTAATAATCGGTACTGTTCCCCATTCTCATGCTCTTCCCCATTGTCAAGTGGCAGCACACCTTCCCTATAGTCAATCACCATCATATGTCAGTTTTACATAATAGGGAAGCCGGTCAGTGAATACCTCTCTATGAAAGCCTTGCATCTTCCCCATTGTCAAGTGGCAGCAAGTAGGGGTCCTACGAGTGCTGCAGCACCTCCTGATGAATCATATAAACATTTCCTCAGAATTTCCATGCTTTCATTGACAATGACAGATCTACAGTGTATTCGGAAAGTATTCAGACCCCTTGACTTTTACCACATTTTGTTATGTTTCAGACTTATTCTAAAATTGATTAAATGTTTTTTTCACCCCTCACCAATCGACAAACAATACCCCAAAATGATGAAGCAAAAACATTCAGATCCTCTCAAGCTCTGTCAGGTTGGATGGGGAGCGTCGCTGCACAGCTATTCTCAGGTCTCTCCAGTGATGTTTGATCGGGTTTAAGTCTGGGCTTTGGCTGGGCCACTCAAGGACATTCAGAGACTTGTCCCGAAGCCACTCCTGCATTGTCTTGGCTATGTGCTTAGGGCCGTTGTCCTGTTGGAAGGTGAACCTTTTGCCCCAGTCTGAATTCCTGAGTGTTGAGGAGCAGGTTTTCATCAAAGATCTCCATGTAGTTCTTTAGGTGTCTTTTGGCAAACCAAGCAGGCTGTCATGAGGCTTTTACTGAGGAGTTGCTTCCGTCTGGCCACTATACCATAAAGGACTGATTGGTGGAGTGCTGCAGAGATGGTTGTCCTTCTGGAAGGTTCTCCCAAATCAAATCTAATACATTTTATTGGTCACATATTTAGCAGATGCTATTGCGGGTGTAGCGAAATGCTTGTGCGTAACCATTATTAAAGTAATTGTAAACAAAGGTTTCTGTACCAAATATTAAGTTCTGATTTTCTGATGTATCAAATACTTATGTCATGCAATAAAATGCAAATTAATTACTTAAAAATCATACAATGTGATTTTCTGGATTTTTGTTTTAGATTCCGTCTCTCACAGTTGAAGAGTACCTATGATAAAAATCGGCAGTGTATCAAATACTTGTTCTCCCCACTGTACATAGGACAACAGCCTCTAAGGTGCAGGGTTGGGTAACCGGGTGGTAGCCGGCTAGTGATGGCTATTTAACAGTCTGATGGCCTTGAGATAGAATCTGTTTTTCAGTCTCTCGGTCCCAGCTTTGATGCACCTGTACGGACCTCGACTTCTGGATGATAGTGGGTTGAACAAGCCGTGGCTCGGGTGGTTGATGTCCTTGATGATCTTTTTGTCCTTCCTTTTACATCGGGTGCTGTAGGTGTCCTGGAGGGCAGGCAGTGTGCCCCCAGTGATGGGCAGGGCTCTCACCCTGGAGAGCCCTGGGGTTGCGGGCGGTGCAGTTTAAGCTTTTCAACTTCTCCACTACTACGTATAAAAACCTGTTTTCGCTTTGTCATTATTAGGTATTGTGTGTAGATTGCTGAGAATTTGTTATTTTATTTAATCCATTTTAGAATAAGGATGTAACAACATGTGGAAAAAGGGAAGAGGTCTGAATACTTTCAGAATACACTGTTTAGCTAACATTTCTATGTGAATTTGGTTGGGTCGCCCAATAAGTTGCATATGGCAGCTTTAAGTCAGTTTTATACCAGTTCAGTCAGTGATTATCTCACTATAGAGCAGAATTTTCAGAACTACCCCATGGATCCGTCAGAAGTTCCTGTCCTTCGTTGTCTTTCACACTAAACGGATCTATCAGAAGTGTTTTCTTTTTCTCCTTCTCCATTCTTAGGATGGTGTTGCTGCACTCTGTCTGGTTCCTCATTATCTCCGGCCACAGCTTCATCACCTGAGCAGGGCTGCGTTTGTGTACCAGTAAGATAGTGTGGTACGCACACCGCTCTTCCCCCTCTTTCTTGGGGAAGTCGAAGGTGAGGAAGGCGGGGTGGTGGATGGGATGGACCCCGAGCCTGTGGAGGCACATGCCCACATAGACATCATCAATGGGGTACAGGTGAACTCTCCGGGAGATACGGTTGAGCCGCAGGGCCAGCTCCCCTGAGTACACTACCCCTCCCCCACCCCCGTACGCCGGGTACAGCCCGTTATAGAAACTAGCAGGAACAAAGTACTTGGTAGAGTTGACTCTGTTGGGGATGGCCGCTCCTATCACATCCCCTACCATAAATCCCTTCATAACCTCTGACCCAGGCCCCCCTGCCTGGATCGTCTGCTGCTGGAGGTAGTCTAAGAGAGCAGGGGTCCGCACCAGGACGTCGTCGTCCCCTTTAAAGACGAAGCGTGCCATGGAGCAGTGGGCGGAGAGCCAGTCCCACAGCAGCACGTCCTTCAGGGTGAGGTTAAAGAAGGAGTCGTGGAAATCCCACTGGAGGATGTCCCTGTACTGGCGGCTTTCCTGCTGCAGCAGCTCGCTGACGTCCACCCGGGGCTTTGCATGGTTCTTCCCCAGGAGGAAGACCCTCCGCACCACCCCGCCCTTCCCCGTCGCCCCTGCCACCCACCCCGCCCGGCCCCATGTCTGCCGGATGGCCTGACGGTTCTCAAAGTTTAGATCCTTGGTCTTGATGGCCAGCACTAGGCGAGGCCCCTGTCCCTTCCTTAGCCCATGCCCACACAGTTTAGCAGGCTCAATGAGGACAGGGTAGTCCCTGAAGTGCATGGAGCGCACAAACATCTGCATCTGCAGGGGAAGCTCTGGGAAATCCTCCATTTGAGGCGTTAAGTTCCCGATCTCAGAGAACCCTGCACTCAAGGTGGGGAGGGAAAAACCTAAATAGTTTTTACTATTATTATTATTATTATTTGTATCAAGATTGTCATTGTACTCTCTGCTGGACATCAGGATGGGGTTGTAATGGCGGTCAATGTGTAGCTGGAGCCGGTTCCAGAGGGCCCCCCCGTGGGGCTTGGGGTCCCAGAAGGAGCTGGTGGGATGGGGGGCCAGGGAGCCATTTCTGGTTAACCCTGGTGCAATGAAGTGCTCTGGTAGAGTTTCTGGGATAGGGTTAGCGCCGCTTGGGCCTGTGGTGGTGCTAGTATCAAAGCACACAGCCAGGGTGACGTACACACAGAGAGATACCACCAGGACACAGGGAGCACAGCACAGGCATAGGACCCGCCGCCACCACCACTGCCAACGGTATCGCAGCATTTATCTACAGGAAGAGATGGAGCGAGGGAGAGAGAGCAGGCAGTGGAGAGGTGGACAGATACATTTGGAGAAGAGTGGAGAAGAAATGGGTAAGAGTTGTAGGGAGAGAGAGGGAGGCATGATAAAGGGAGTGAGAGAGGAGGGGAGGTGAGAGGTGGGAGATTTTATTATTGCAATCTTTTGTCACTTAAGTCAATACAGCTACATCACTAACTAAGAATGATGACTAGGGCCCTGTGTTTTGGACAACCATGTGGCACACTTTTAAATACGATCAATCACTTAAATATACATATCAGTCATTATCGCAATGACTCTTCAGTGAGTGTGTGTTTGTGCTGCATGTGTCAGTGCGAGTGGGCCTTTGCCTGAGGAGAGAGAGTGTGGCATTTCATCAAGTATAAAATATTGACAGACAACTGACTAACTAGATAGCCAATTCAAAACCTAACTTGTAGCAGTTATGTCGCTAGCTAACTATATCTAAGCATTAATGTCGTTGTCGCCTTTCCACCGGCACTACACCGTTAGAAACCTGGGATTCCACTCTATTAAACAGTTGCCACGTAATTGTGACAAATGTTAGCAATATTAGAAGAATAGCCTAATTGACAAATAACTTGCTGTGCAGTTATTTGTAATACATTGATAGCTCCTGAAACATGAATATTTTTACCTTATATACACTGAGTATACCAAACCTTAGGAACACCTTCCTAATATTGAGTTGCAATCCCCCCTTTGCCCTCAGAACGGCCTCAATTCGTCTGAGCATGGACTCTAAAAGGTGTCAAAAGCGTTCCACAGTGATACTGGCCCATGTCTAGTTAGATACCTTGATTTGAAGTAGCCTACCTTATCCATGTGATCCCTGATTCATTTCATGAACCCTTATGTGAATAATCAGAGGTTTCTAGAGCATAATGTAGTTTGTGAACATAGTCGACTTAGACAGCTCCTGACCTTATTCCACCCCAAGTCAAGCACTGCCATTTATAAGGATGTAACAAACGTGGCATAAAAAGTGCGATGTCTATTGGGATATGCAGTGGAAAATAAAGTAAGGATATAGCTTCCTTATCAATAATGAAATATCAAAATATGATATGATATGATATTCTAAATTACATTGATAGCCTATTAGGCACATCTGAGTACTTCAAAATTATTAGTACATTTGACCAAAACCTACCTTGATTTTCCCTTTTGAAACTAACCTTTTCCCATATGACTATTATATGCTGATATAAGCGTCAATTTTGATTTGTATCCATCGCGTGTACAAATTGATATAAAAACTACGTTGCAAAAAAGTAAATTATATAATCAGATAATAGGCTATAAAATAATGGTATGATATTTTCTTTGGTCTTCTCAGACGATCCTGAAACCAAATTATCCCTTGAAGTGTTCTCCGCCGTCACAAACTTCTGTGACAGAGCATGTTGGATGAGCAATACTTTACCTACAGTACTGTATGCAAAAAAACAAAACCGTTGCAGGTATATAAATGAAGGACACTCCCCTCAACTATCAGAAACGAGAACAGAGAGATATCTTTACCAATCGATCACTCCGTTTCAATCAATCATCACCATACATTTGTTACTGTTGTTTATTTACTTTAAAGTCCCGCTCCATTTTTGCACTTTTCCCGTTGAAAAACTATAATTCAAGTATACATACAGTAAAGTAGAGTGAGCAACACAGTGTTTTTCACAACTGCGAAATTCAAGGCGTTGGTCTGATGGTGCACTCTCATGCTCTTTTTACGGAAACAATAGAGCACCACAGTATGAATCATAATATCCATAAAGACTAGCAATGAGAAACACACTTAACAGGCTCAAAACAAGAAAGCCATGACTAAATCAACTATATAAACGCCCTTCTGGTCCTTATGTTGGTTCATGTTGGGCATATTAAGGAACCCCAGTGGGCAACTGTGTGATAATCCACTTGTTATAAAACCTGAAGCCCATGTGAAGAAGGGTTACCACTTGGAACCCCATCTAGGATAACCAGAAGGGGGTGTCATGGCAAATAGTGTCCCCTTCTACGTCACAGTGGGATTCAATAAAGTATTAGGGTCCGTTGCTATATCAACGGTGTGATGACCTAATGATTAGAATTTTCGAGATCATTACAGACTAAATTACATTACGCAAACAAGGTTGATTTCCGCGACAATTTCGCTGTTTAAACAAGTTTTGTTTGGCTAATCAAATTAATTCAAACTATTTTTGGGTACCTTGTTAACATTACAACATTAAATTAATGTCTTAAACCTTGCTACGTTTCGGAAATGTCAAAGAAAACGTGAAATCTGCTTGACACGCTAAAGTTACTTACCTTACAGATCACAAAGTCAGCTAATTTCCACTCCATTCATATGCACATTTTTATTCATACACTGGCTTGTCTGGCTGTCATGTTTTCATTTTAACGTGCACTTCCCTTATCCACAATAAAATAATATATATCGACGTCATATATAATGTCCTCCAGGCTATATGGACGTCATATTGTACAATTTGAGTCTCCCCTGTCATATTTTACATTTCTTAGCAGATTAGGATAATGCAGCCTCATGTTGTGGAAGGGAGGCTAATAAGCAAAGCCACTTGCATTTCTATGTCTAACATTAGGTAACATAAGCGATTACAACGTACAAGCAGCCTACATGTGTTGTGGTGACAGTTACTATAATCCATAGGCTAACGTTATGATAGAGTTCTCAGATAACATCTACGATCAATCTCCGTTTTACTTGGTCTTGTAATTGATGTACAGTGGGGAGAACAAGTATTTGATACACTGCCGATTTTGCAGGTTTTCCCACTTACAAAGCATGTAGAAGTCTGTAATTTTTATCATAGATACTCTTCAACTGTGAGTGACGGAATCTAAAACAAAAATTCAGAAAATCACATTGTATGATTTTTAAATAATTAATTTGCATTTTATTGCATGACATAAGTATTTGATACATCAGAAAAGCAGAACTTAATATTTGGTACAGAAACCTTTATTTGCAATTACAGAGATCATACGTTTCCTGTAGTTCTTGACCAGGTTTGCACACACTGCAGCAGGGATTTTGGCCCACTCCTCCATTCAGATCCTTCAGGTTTCGGGGCTGTCGCTGGGCAATACGGACTTTCAGCTCCCTCCAAAGATTTTCTATTGGGTTCAGGTCTGGAGACTGGCAAGGCCACTCCAGGACCTTGAGATGCTTCTTACTGAGCCACTCCTTAGTTGCCCTGGCTGTGTGTTTCGGGTCGTTGTCATGCTGTAAGACCCAGCCACGACCCATCTTCAATGCTCTTACTGAGGGAAGGATGTTGTTGGCCAAGATCTCACGATACATGGCCCCATCCATCCTCCCCTCAATACGGTGCAGTCGTCCTGTCCCCTTTGCAGAAAAGCATTCCCAAAGAATGATCTTTCCACCTCCATGCTTCACGGTTGGGATGGTGTTCTTGGGGTTGTACTCATCCTTCTTCTTCCTCCAAACACGGCGAGTGGAGTTTAGACCAAAAAGCTCTATTTTTGTCTCATCAGACCACATGACCTTCTCCCATTCCTCCTCTGGATCATCCAGATGGTCATTGGCAAACTTCAGACGGGCCTGGACATGCGCTGGCTTGAGCAGGGGGACCTTGCGTGCGCTGCAGGATTTTAATCCATGACGGCGTAGTGTGTTACTAATGGTTTTCTTTGAGACTGTGGTCCCAGCTCTCTTCAGGTCATTTACCAGGTCCTGCCGTGTAGTTCTGGGCTGATCCCTCACCTTACTCATGATCATTGATGCCCCACGAGGTGAGATCTTGCATGGTGCCCCAGACCGAGGGAGATTGACCGTCATCTTCAACTTCTTCCATTTTCTAATAATTGCGCCAACAGTAGTTGCCATCTCACCAAGCTGCTTGCCTATTGTCCTGTAGCCCATCCCAGCCTTGTGCAGGTCTACAATTTTATCCCTGATGTCCTTACACAGCTCTCTGGCCTTGGCCATTGTGGAGAGGTTGGAGTCTGTTTGATTGAGTGTGTGGACAGGTGTCTTTTATACAGGTAACGAGTTCAAACAGGTGCAGTTAATACAGGTAATGAGTGGAGAACAGGAGGGCTTCTTAAAGAAAAACTAACAGGTCTGTGAGAGCTGGAATTCTTACTGGTTGGTAGGTGATCAAATACTTATGTCATGCAATAAAATACAAATTAATTATTTAAAAATCATACAATGTGATTTTCTGGATTTTTGTTTTAGATTCCGTCTCTCACAGTTGAAGTGTACCTATGATAAAAATTACAGACCTCTACATGCTTTGTAAGTAGGAAAACCTGCAAAATTGGCAGTGTATCAAATACTTGTTCTCCCCACTGTATATAGCCTACTTTCTTCGTTCCTTTTATAGATGAAAGTGTGCAATACTGCCTTATCTAGGAAAGTGGAAAGGGTCATACTAGTCAGTTGTACAACTGAATGGATTCAACTGAAATGTGTCTTCCGCATTTAACCCTCTGAATCAGAGAGGTGTGGGTGGCTGCCTTAATCGAAATCCATCTAGACACAGAATAATACAATAGTCAGGCTTAACATATCAGTTAGACCAAACGTTTTGTTGGATGAAAGCTGGCGACCTCGAGTGCCGTGACAGTACCCCCTCCCTGACGCGTGGCTCCAGCCACAGGACACGGACCAGAGAGATGGTCCCGGGGACCAGGAGTGGGCTGATCGCTTCTGCTGAGAAGCGGGAACCTGTCGAGCCGACTGAGTCATGGGAGCCTGGCGAGCCGGCTGAGGCATGGGAGCCTGACCAACCGGCGGAGGCATGGGAGCCTGACCAACCGGCGGAGGCATGGGAGCCTGACCAACCGGCGGAGGCATGGGAGCCTGACCAACCGGCGGAGGCATGGGAGCCTGACGAGCCGGCTGAGGCATGAGAGCCTGACGAGCCGGCAGAGGCATGGGAGCCTGACGAGCTAGCTGAGGATCCCCGGTTGCTCCGACAGTGGCACCTGGACCCAACATCACCAACAAAAATAAAAAACACTCCCTGATACTCCCCTTTGGTGAGGCGTTATTCTGTGACGTGTACTCTGGGAGTCGGGAAGCAAGAACAGGGAGTGGATTTAATAAGAAATAATACAAGGAACAAAACAAGAAACACGAGTAGCGTACAGACATGAACACTGGAACAGAGTCAATAACGCCTGTGGCAGATGGTGCGTGTAACGATGGTGAGAGGTGTGCGTAAAAAGCGGTTAAACACCATAAGGCCAGTGACCAATATGCAGAAAAGTGTCCAGAATGTCCACTCCTGCATTCCACTCACAGGAGGAATTGAATAGTAGCCCGAGACACCTGGATCTTCCTGTGGGGAAGTCTGCTCTCTTAAGTGTGTTAATGCTAAACCGACAATAATATCCCAGCCAGTAGTATCCCAGGTAAAATTGAACTGAAAGGAATATTTATTTGTGGCTGTACCATTTTAATGTAGTTGAATTGATGTGTGTCTCTTCTGTTCATTGCTTTCTAACTCCATATAATAACTTAATATAGATTATCTACTCTTTCCCAGCCACATGGAGAGCATGTCAATTACAACTGCCAGAAGTGCCTATCCTTCTACAATGAATTTGTGAAACTTAACCCAACCCAGTCGACCGCTTTGGAACAGATCACAAAGGAGCAGAGTGCCTCACACTTGTGGCATGACTCAAGGAAGCTTTGAGTTACTGCAAGCTCAGCCAAGAAGGTCCCTGTCAGGGAATCCACCAACCCAGTTTAGCACTACATTTGCACTCTGTATATAGATTTTCTATTGTGTTATTGACTGTATGTTTGTTTACTGTGTAACTCTGTGTTGTTGTTTTTGTCGCACTGCTTTGCTTTGTCTTGGCCAGGTCGCAGTTGCAAATGAGAACTTGTTCTCAACTGACCTACCTGGTTAAATAAAGGTGAAATAAAAAATAAAAAAAATAAACCCTGGTAAGTCTCTCCAGGAACATCTGTATCCCAGGTTCCGAGGGAATGCAGCCACACGCTACGGGAAAGATAATGAGCTGATGGCCTCCCAGTAGCTGGAAGACTGTGGAAACTCTGTGGACCACAGAGGCACTGTTGTCAGTGTTGAAGAGCCGTGGCTATCAGCAAGCCCTGACGGACTGCTCAACTCCAATTAGCCGTTGGAGATCAAGTGTCCTGTTATGGGAAAGGGCTGAAAAGGCAGCAAGAGACAAGCCTGTATGCATTCGACAGAGGGCTTTGTTCCTCAGCAGGGTTTTGGAGAGAGGTGCTGCTGGGCACAGGTAGTGGCTTAGTAGTTGTGATCACTTCAAGATGGGTTTGGGTATCCTTCTCTGAAGGCTTATCCATTCCTTCTATCTGGTTGGCCAATCCCCATTTTTAATTTGGTGAACACTTGAGCCTGTTGTGTCAACTGTTAAGAAATCAGTTTGCCTTGTTAAACAAGTCAATGGACAATTAATATCAAAACCGTACAATAAAACACCATACTGCATGGACGCTCCTAATAATATTTAATAATCATAATAATTAATAAATGTTTTATTGAGTTGTAGAGGAAATAAATGGTGCTATTGTGAGACTGTTGCTTAGATACAAGAACAAGAGGGAGACATAATGAGAGCAGACTGCTGACTGCCTGACCAACACCCCACGCTAACCTGTCACTGATGACTGCCTGACCAACATCCCACGCTAACCTGTCACTGATAACTGCCTGACCAACACCCCACGCTAACCTGTCACTGATGACTGCCTGACCAACATCCCACGCTAACCTGTCACTGATGACTGCCTGACCAACACCCCACGCTAACCTGTCACTGATGACTGCCTGACCAACACCCCACGCTAACCTGTCACTGACAACTGCCTGACCAACACACAACGCTAACATGTCACTGATGACTGCCTGACCAACACCCCACGCTAACCTGTCACTGATGACTGCCTGACGAACACCCAACGCTAACCTGTCACTGATGACTGCCTGACCAACACCCCACGCTAACCTGTCACTGATGACTGCCTGACCAACCCCCCAGGCTAACCTGTCACTGACGACTGCCTGACCAACACCCAACGATAACCTGTCACTGATGACTGCCTGACCAACACCCAATGCTATCCTGTCACTGATGACTGCCTGACCAACACCCAACGCTAATCTGTCACTGATGATTGCCTGACCAACAGCCCACGCTAACCTGTCACTGATGACTGCCTGACCAACACCCAACGCTAACCTGTCACTGATGACTGCCTGACCGACACCCAACACTAACCTGTCACTGATGACTGCCTGACCAACACCCAACGCTAACCTGTCAATGATGACTGCCTGACCAATACCCGGCACTTCTTCACAAGTGGAGCAGCGTTTGGCTTCCCTGTCACTGATGACTGCTTGACCAACACTCCACGCTAACCTGTCACTGATGACTGCCTAACCAACACCCCACTCTAACCTGTCACTGATGACTGCCTGACCAATACCTGACACTTCTTTACGAGTGGAACAGCGTTTGGCTTCCCTGTCACTGATAACTGCCTGACCAACACCCTGCACGTCTTCACGAGTGGAACAGCGTTTGGCTTCCCTGTCACTGATGACTGCCTGACCAACACCCGGTGCTTCTTCACAAGTGGAGCATTGTTTGGCTTACCTGTCACTGATGACTGCCTGACCAACACCCCACACTTCTTTATGAGTGGGGCATCGTAGCCAAGCCATTTTTCTGGGTAGGGATGCTCCACTGCAGGCTTCTTGTCAAAGAAGTGGTAGGAGCACACAAAGGGACGTGTTGGTGCTTTCTTTAGGTTCAACGCTTTGAGCCAGAGCAACATAGACTCTGCGTCTTTAGAAGGTAGATTCAGGTCGTATGGGGCTCCACAGGTACATTCAAATCGACATAGAGGTAGATGTTAAAAACATTGCTGTTGTAAAAACTGCCTTCTCTTCATCCAATTATTGTGACAGCCTCGTACTGAACATATAATTAATTTGTTCTTGAGTCTTATCTTGGTGTCACTAATGGTGTTTCATGATTGCGTGGAATCTGCAAACATATTTTTTTCCTGTTGTCTTTCCTGCCTTGTTAGAGCAGCCAAAATACTCTACAGAAAATGACCAGGGTGATGAATCAACTAGTTTTAGGCACTGTTATCATGCATTTTGCAGTAGCCACTCGGCTGTTGTTGTCAGAAGAATTCATGTGATGGTCTTCCAACATGGCCACCAGGGGGCGTGACTCGTCAACTGCAAGCCCTCTATAAGGCATGGTATAATTCAATGGCTTTGAAGTTCATTCTTACATGTTCTATATTTGAGCTGCTTTTGAAAGAAAAAGTCTAATTAAAAACATTATTGGCATTGTTCTGTTACAGTTGTAATATTACTTACCTTCAGTTACTTACCTGTTGTGTTTTGCCCTCTGGTGGTGATTTTGGATATATTTGTTGGATTATTAGAGCAGTAACCTGTCATGTGACCTGTAATCAGGAAGTTAGTCATTCTTACCTCATGCTTAGTTCTGTTCACAATCTTTATCCATCTCCTAACGTTTCATGCCTTTGGAAGCTTTTTCAGTATGTATCAGTTTCCTTTTGCATATATCTTTAAGTTAATATCATTATTTGTACAGTTTGGAATGTTTAATAATCTTTATAAAGTAAGATTACACATGCTATTTAATTGCTATGTCATCCTATGCTAGTTGTCATTGAGACTATTTCACATTACTCAGTGTAGCTGCAGTCAATTGAGAGATTTGCCTATTGTCAAAATAGATACACCTTTCTGTTTCTTATGGAGACATTGTTGTCTTTGTAGTTTTCAGTTTCACACTTTCTTCATATTATTAAACCATACGAACATGGACATCGTGTTGACGGCTTGTTGATATGAAGGCGTTTATCTTGCTGTCAAAATATGCCCAGTAACGCATACGGAGGACAGTGGGCTGATCCTCCGTACTGATGGATGGGTTAGCTATGTTAGCAATTCAAATGTTGAACAATCACGGTGTGGAAAGCTTTAGAGACTTACCCAGAAAGATTCACAGATGTAATCGCTGCCAAAGGTGCTTCTACAAAGTATTGACACAGCGGTGTGAATACTTATGTACATAAATTACATATTTCTGTATTTCATTTTCAATAACATTAAAAAAGTCTAAAACATGTTTTCACTTTGTCATTATGGGGTATTGTATGTAGATGGGTGAGAATTCAAGCTGTAACACAACAAAATGTGGAATAAGTCAAGGGGTATAAATACTTTCTGAAGGCACTTTATGTGTTCACTAGAGTCCATTTGCTCTGCGAGATGAGTCCTCTCTGGCTGTGTTAAAACAGCCACCCTAAGAACCCAAATCAGATTTTTTTTCTATACCCAATATTATTTTCTGACTGTCCACATTCAGTTTTACATGTAACCCATATTATATTATAATTCACACTGATATAGCCTCTGAAGTAGCACACAGATGCAGTGCTAATTTCCTGTCACTGCGAAGTGTGTCTGAGTTTGGGCGTGCGTGTGTGAGACCACCAACATGTCTCCTAATTATGCCTTTCGTTTATCTATTTGATGCTTGTCATAAAATAAAGAAGTGATGGAGCTTAGCCCAGTAGAGTGGCAGATCAGATGAATCATGCCAGCAATATGCCAGGCAATAAAAATCGTACTTATTCAAAATGTTGTTCCATTTCCAAACCACAATAAGGAAGGAAATAATTTTGTGGGAAAACCTGTTTGATCTATAAAATGTAAATTAAATCAAATGTTATTTGTCACATGCGCTGAATACAACAGGTGTAGACCTTGCTGTGAAATGCTATCTTACAAGCCCTTAACCAGCAATGCAATTCAAGAAAAAGAGTTCAAGAAAAAGATAAAATATTTACTAAATAAAAAGTAATAAAATAACAATAACGAGGCTATATACAGGGACTACCAGTACCGAGTCAATGTGCGGGGGTACAGGTTAGTCGAGGTAATTTGTGCATGTAGGTAGGGGTAAAATGACTATGCAAAACATTAGGGAGGAGGGGGGGGGGTCAATGTAAATAGTCCGGGTGGCCATTTGATTAATTGTTCATCAGTTATGGCTTGGAGGTAGAAGCTGTTAAGAAGCCTTTTGGTCCTAGACTTGGCACTCTGGTACTGCTTACCGTGAGGTAGCAGAGAGAACAGTGTGACTTTGGTGACTGGAGTCTTTGAAAGATTCTTGGGCCTTCCTCTGATACCACCTAGTATATAGGTCCTGGATGGCAGGAAGCTTGGCCCCATTGATGTACTGGGCCATAAACACTACCCTCCGTAGAGCCTTACGGTCGGATGCCAAGCAGTTGCCATACCAGGCGGTGATGCAACCGGTCAGGATGCTCGATGGTGCAGCTGTAGAACTTTTTGAGGATCTGGGGACCCATGCCAAATCTTTTCAGTCTCCTGAGGGAGAAAAGGTGTTGTCGTGCCCTATTCACGACTGTCTTGGTGTGTTTGGACCATGATAGTTCGTTGGTGATGTGGACACCAAGGAATTTGAAACTATCGACCTGCTCCACTACAGCCCCGTCAATGTGAATCGGTGCGTGTTCTGCCCTCCTTTTCCTGTAGTCCACGATCAGCTCTTTTGTCTTGCTCACGTTGAGGGAGAGGTTGTTATCCTGGCACCACACTATCAGGTCTCTGCCCTCCTCCCTATAGGAGGGTCCTTAGCTTAGTCATGAGCTTTGTGGGGACTATGTTGTTGAAGGCTGAGCTGTAGTCAATGAACAGCATTCTCACATAGGTGTTCCTTTTGTCAAGGTGGGAAAGGGCAGTGCCTTTCAAAGCACTTCATGGCTACCGACGTGAGTGCTATGGGGCGGTAGTCATTTAAGCAGGTTACCTTCGCTTTCTTGGACACTTGCCAGTTGGTCCGCGCATGCTCTTGAGTACATGTCCTGGTAATCTGTCTGCGGCCATGTGAATGTTGACCTGTTTAAAGGTCTTGCTCACATCGGCTATGGAGAGGGTGATCACACAGTCGTCCGGAACAGCTGGTTCTCTCATGCATGCTTCAGTGTTGCTTGCCTCAAAGCGAGCATAGAAGGCATTAAGCTTGTCCGGAAAGGCTCGCGTCACTGGGCAGCTCGCGGCTGGGTTTCCCTTTGTAGTCCGTATTAGTTTGCAAGCCCTGCCACATCCGACGAGCGTCAGAGCCAGGTGTAGTAGGATTCAATCTTAGTCCTGTATTGACGCTTTGCTTGTTTGATGGTTCGTCTGAGGGCATAACAAGATTTTTTACAAGCGTCCAGATTAGCTTCCTGCTCCTTGAAAGTGGCAGCTCTAGCCTTTAGCTCAGTGCGGATGTTGCCTGTAATCCCTGGCTTCTGGTTGGGATATGTAAAGTACGGTCACTGTGGGGACGACATCGTCGATGCACTTATTGATGAAGCCGGTGACTGAGGTGGTATACTCCTCAATGCCGTTGGATAAATCCCGGAACATATTCCAGTCTGTGCTAGCAAAACTGTCCTGTATCGTAGAATCCGTGTCATATGACCACTTCCGTATTGAGCGAGTCACTGGTACTTCCTGCTTTAGTTTTGGCTTGTAAGGAGGCATCAGGAGGATGTGACATGCTGGTAGAAATTTGGTCAAACGGATTTAAGTTTGCCTGCATTAAAGTCCCCGGCCACTAGAAGCGCCGCTTCTGGATAAGCATTTTCTTGTTTGCTTATGGCCTTATACAGCTCGTTGAGTGCGGTCTTAGTGCCAGCATCGGTTTGTGGTGGTAAATAGACGCCTATGAAAAATATAGATGAAAACTCTCTTGGTAGATAGACAGCTTATCATGAGGTACTCTGCCTCAGGGGAGCAATACCTCGAGACTTCCTTAATATTAGACATCGTGCACCAGCTGTTATTGAGAAATAGACACACACCCCCACCCCTCGTCTTACCAGACGTAGCTGTTCTGTCCTGCCGATGCACGGAAAACCCAACCAACTGTATATTATCTGTGTCATCATTCAGCCACGACTCAGTGAAACATAAGATATTACAGTTTGTCCAGGTGGTAGGATAGTCTCGAACGGAGATCATTCAGTTTATTTTCCAATGATTGCACGTTGGCCAATAGAACGGATGGT
The DNA here is from genome assembly GCA_023634145.1 of Thymallus thymallus. Lineage (NCBI taxonomy): Eukaryota > Metazoa > Chordata > Actinopteri > Salmoniformes > Salmonidae > Thymallus > Thymallus thymallus. The sequence continues at coordinate 24,254,596 of CM042384.1, read as the reverse complement.
AGAGGTAGGTTACCCACAATTGACTCATTCTCATCATTCTACACATTCTTTAGGGAATCTTCTGCATTCCTTTTTTAGGGTCACTTAGGCTTTATGCCTCACAACTGTTTTTTTTTGTTTTTTTTAAGATGCATGTGCTTTTTACCTCAACAAAGTCTGTTGTAGGTATAACTCAAGTGAAAAGATGTGATGTTCATCAATGATAAAGTATATTTTATATTACTGGAACCGATAAGACAATAAAATATTGCCACCCAGTGACTAGAAGTTTTCAAAGCCTGTTTTGCTGGCTGTATAAGGCAGAACTATGGGTTTGATAGACAGTCATCAATAGGCAGGTAAAAACAGCTTCTGACATAAGCTTTAGAATCACCCTTACACCTTGAAGCTCATGAAGGAGGAGGCCTCTTTTTTCTGACAGAGAATGACAACACTTTCAAAATGGTAGGAATAAAGATTTATTTTCAGATGAAGAGGTGGTTTGGATGTTTCTTTTTCTTTTTTACAAGTACGTTTGATAAAACTTGCAAAATACTTCTAGCATATCCCAAGAATGGAGACATGAGAAAAGGGGATTTATTGCTGAATGTTAAAATGAAGACACTTCACTGAGTGGAAAACGATTTGCTTGCTGCTTTTTCCATGCACCCAACTACCTGGACCACTAGGACATGCAGGGGGGTGGGGTGAGAGGAGAAGGGGAGGAGGGAGGAGGGTGTGTGTGCGTGCGTGCCTGCGTGTGTACGTGTGTGCGTGTGTGAGTGAGTAAATGTGGAAGGTAGGAAGGATTCGTTGCAAGGGAAGGAGGTAAGGGGGATTTTACAATTGAACTACCTCTAGAAGCACACTACCCTCACTGGCAGTATCCCACATTGCAAATCCCAGATTGAATACATTAATACTAAGAGAAACTAGCCAGAACTTTGGGCCATGAAAATAACATGTATTTCTCTAAGTGATATTCCACAATAATCCTCTGAATTCATCAACGGAGTTGGTAGTAATTTTTTAAGGTCCTTATTTTTTTTAAACAATTGTGATACATGCATCTCCTGCGAGACTCGACTGGTAAAGGGGCACATTTATATTTTCATTTAAAAACAACTCATTTTGTCTTTAGGTAGAGGAGCAGAACACTCTCTCGGTACTCTCTCTGTCCATTTAATCTCAGTATTTCTGAGGTGAACCCTTTCTGAGGAATGCCTGTGACCCATAACGGAGTGGACAAGCTGTTGTCCTGTGTAAGTCTAACATTTCCCATGATAATAGGTTATGTTATACTCTATGATGTCATTGTCAAGATGGGGGGGGGGGGGGGGTCGGACAGACACATATCAGATCAATCAGTCAATATGACCAAGCAAGGTGTACGTATGTTAATAATAAAGGTACAGGAATGCAAAAAAAAGGATGCAATAATCAATAATATCATACCGTCTGTTGGCTATGATTAATAATCAATAATATCATACCGTCTGTTGGCTATGATTAATAATCAATAATATCATACTGTCTGTTGGCTATGATTAATAATCAATAATATCATACCGTCTGTTGGCTATGATTAATAATCAATAATATCATACCGTCTGTTGGCTATGATTAAAAAAAGACAAACTGAACAGACTCAAACGTACTGCAGTCAGTCAGTCACCGCAAGTGAGACTTCGCAAAAATGAACCAAACAGCAAACCAGTGCCATCACCACTACGAGCCAATGCCGTCGTCGACATCATCACAGAACAAACCCATGTCATTACACTGTCATAGAACAATCATCTAACAGATTTTGGCATTTTTAAAACCCTACTTTTTTTTTTCAAGTTTCAAGAGTTTCCAAAACTCCTTACTAAAATCACATGAAAACAGACAAGGACGAGGGACATAATGGATCTGGCCTATGGACCATGGTGGCTCTTGGGAAATTGAGTATTTTTCTTGATGGGTTGTGAAAGTCCTGAGACACAGTGCGGCTTTAGTTAAGCTGCTGGCATAGGAACGGGGGAGGGCAGTCCATGTAGGCCAGAATCAGGCTGGATTGACTGGATTGGTTGAATTGGCAGCTCCCTGGCCAATGAATGCTCATGGAAGGAGGTTTTACGGTGCAATGGAGCTTCTGGCAGCATGAGGATTGGCCGGTTGAGTATGTCAGTTTAACAGTGACCACACCCTCATAGCTGAATGGACACACTCAGGGCTCCTCTGATGTGCCCATGACCAGACTACAACTCATCATGGAGCACACACACACACACACACACACACACACACACAGACACACACACACACCACAACCGTCACCTACACTCACTCCCATTTAAAAACCCTGAATACCTGTGCAGGTACCTTGGATCCACCTGCATTCCTCTGAAACAATACACATACGATGACAGGCGGGCCGATGATGACATGAATAACTGATGTAAGTTTGTTGGAGCGACTAATCAACAACTAGCGCATCACTTCCTGTACCAGGACAGGACACCACATCCAGTTGCGTCTGTGATAAATGTCCCCTGTGAAAAAACAACTGCGTGTGGATCATTCTCATGTAAACATAAACCTTTACACAGGAGTGATTCATATTGCATGATGACAGAATCATATCACAGTTCAAACAGTGAGATCCTAAATCAGGGGAAGTCAAAGTAAAGAGGTCTATAAAATGAGGAGTCTGTATTAGAAAGGCTACAAAAACTCAACTGGACCTCCGACTTCAGCACACAGCAAAAGGCACCACAATATTATTCTATTATCTAACTCGTGAAAAAATTGGCACGGAATAATTGTTCTCTCTCATAATGCTGTAAATCAAAAACGTACATATAAATATTTTTCCCCTATAAAAAAAGTATTTGCTGATAGCTAGTAGACAATTTTTGCTGAAATGAAAATAAATATTTCATTTGTTTAGAATATCTGTCTGTTATACAAAATAAAAATATTTCTCCTAGGTGCATGTCTCTACTCCACTGTTGTCTTTAGGTGGGTCAAAGGGGTTGGGGTTAGAGGTCAGTGGTCAAGTTGGGCGGGTCTTAAAGGGGTGCGTTGTCATGTTTCGAGGAGCGTGACTGGGGGGTTTTACTGTGTCCGTTGCTACGGGTGCTTGGCCGCCCCTGCGGCCGGTGAGTCTGTATGTCAGTGGTGACGCCAGGGGCAGTAGATGATCTGCACCCACGTTCGCACAGCTCCATGTTCATGTTCTGCATACTGAGGAAGGGCGTGCTCTCCCCGTGCCCCTCCTCTTCCTCCTCCTCCTCTGATTGGCTGAAGCTCTGAGAGCTGTAGTCCCGTAGGCCCATTTCCCGCTGGGAGATGTGTCCGTTGAGGCGGTTCCGACGCGGGCGCCGTCGGCTCCTGATTGGCTCGCGGGAGGAAGCGTACTCCTGCGTGGTCTCGTAGGCCTCGTCATCAGGGAGACGGTAGGGGCTGGACGGAAGGCTGCCCGTGCTCTCCGTTAGGTAGGGTCGGCATGGGCGACGTGGCTGCCGGTACAACCGTCCATCCTGCAGGGACAGAAACAGAGATGAGATCAGATACACAACGTCTCACATGAGATACTCTAATCTACAACTAACAACATCGTACACTACCCACTTTAATCTACAACTAACAACATCGTACACTACCCACTTTAATCTACAACTAACAACATCGTACACTACCTACTTTAATCTACAACTAACAACATCGTACACTACCCACTTTAATCTACAACTAACAACATCGTACACTACCTACTTTAATCTACAACTAACAACATCGTACACTACCCACTGTAATCTACAACTAACAACATCGTACACTACCCACTTTAATCTACAACTAACATTGTACACTACCCACTCTAATCTACAACTAACATTGTACACTACCCACTCTAATCTACAACTATCAACATTGTACACTACCCACTTTAATCTACAACTAACATTGTACACTACCCACTCTAATCTACAACTAACATTGTACACTACCCACTCTAATCTACAACTAACATCGTACACTACCCACTTTAATCTACAACTAACAACATCGTACACTACCCACTTTAATCTACAACTAACATTGTACACTACCCACTCTAATCTACAACTAACATTGTACACTACCCACTTTAATCTACAACTAACATTGTACACTACCCACTCTAATCTACAACTAACATTGTACACTACCCACTCTAATCTACAACTAACATCGTACACTACCCACTTTAATCTACAACTAACATTGTACACTACCCACTCTAATCTACAACTAACATTGTACACTACCCACTCTAATCTACAACTAACATTGTACACTACCCACTCTAATCTACAACTAACATCGTACACTACCCACTTTAATCTACAACTAACAACATCGTACACTACCCACTTTAATCTACAACTAACATTGTACACTACCCACTCTAATCTACAACTAACATTGTACACTACCCACTTTAATCTACAACTAACATTGTACACTACCCACTCTAATCTACAACTAACATTGTACACTACCCACTCTAATCTACAACTAACATCGTACACTACCCACTTTAATCTACAACTAACATTGTACACTACCCACTCTAATCTACAACTAACATTGTACACTACCCACTCTAATCTACAACTAACATCGTACACTACCCACTTTAATCTACAACTAACAACATCGTACATTACCCACTGTAATCTACAACTATCAACATTGTACACTACCCACTCTAATCTACAACTAACATCGTACACTACCCACTTTAATCTACAACTAACATTGTACACTACCCACTCTAATCTACAACTAACATTGTACACTACACACTCTAATCTACAACTAACAACATTGTACACTACCCACTCTAATCTACAACAACACTATAAGGAAGTGGAAAATATGACTCATGAATCACAGTTGTAAAATGGTCTGGCCTGCTTTCTGCCGTGTGTAGCCACTAGTGAGTGTAGCAGCAGGGTCACCTGGGGGCATCTCAGCAGGGGCTGGTCGTCCTCCCGGTGGTAGGCTGTGGCGGCAGGCAGCAGGGCGAGGGCGTGGCCCGTGTTGGGGGAGGTGATGTGGAAGGTGGGCACCTGGGGGGACAGTGGGGGGTAGTGGAACTCGACAGGCGACAGACGGGCTGGCGTGGTCAACGCTGACACATACCTGTGGGGAGGGGAGAGGGGAAACAGAGACACAAACAAAAAAATTGGTTCAGAGGCCCAAAACTGAGACAGTAGGAAATAACTCATTGTGTTTTTTACATCTACAAATCTTTGGCGAAGATTCACACTAGTCGTCTCACCTGTCGCTGTGAGGTGAGTCTCTCAGAGAGTCGTAGGAGTCTCCATACTGCAGGCTGGCTCCCTCAGAACAGCCCCAGTAAGCGGCCCTTCGTGCCCGTGCCTCCATGCAGGTCGGGCTGCTGCATTTACTGGTGCCCACAGATGAGGAGAGTGCCCCTGACTGGAAGTCTGAGTTCATACTGTCTGTCCTCTCTATACTCCACGTCCTCTCCTCGTGTCTACAGGGAGAGAGAAAGAGAAAGAGAGACGGAAGTACGTAAGGAGAGGGCTTTGTGAAATTTCTGATCCGCAGAAATGCCCTGATGTGTGTGTGTGCGCGTGTGTGTGTGTGTGTCTCTATGTGTGTGTATATGTTTCTGTGTGCTACTACAGCACCTGGAGTTTTGGGAGACTGTAGATGAGTGGTGGGATCTGGTAGACATTCGGCTTCCTGCATAGTTTACGGCTTCTTCTGGTCCATGTTGTACTATGCTACACTCTGTGGTAGGAGCGTTCTTTGAGATGTACTAAGAAAGGAAGAGAGAGGGAGAGATATGCATTGTGGGAGCTGTATAGGCATGGGCGATATGGCAATCTGTCCCTCTATCCCACGGCTTGCAGACAGTCCTGGCTCTAGGCATATGCTGTGTCAGCAGGCTTCAGGCCAAACTGGAATAAGGACGTGTTATAACACCCCTTAAAACAAAACAAATGTGTTTCTGAGCCTGAGGTAGTTTGTAGGCCCTGTACACACTAGGTTTGTACAACTGGTATACAATGCATATGACAAAACAATTGAAGGTTCGTCTGCACAAACATTTTCACACAGTGGTTTTCGAGAAACAATGGTTGTATAAAAAGAAATGTGCAAACAAACTATCTGTAGTGTAAAAGAAATATCCATTGTACCACAACCGTTGTGTCAAATGTGTTGTACATCATTTGTACAACCTGAGTGTGTACCGGGCCGTAGTGACTCACGTCGACCATGGGGATCTCCTCAGGGCCCGGCCCGGGGTGATTGGGTCCGTTAGCCAGCATGCGGTTGGGCTGCTCCACACACTGGTTCTGGTTGATATTTTGGTTCAGGTGGCCATGCATCTTCTTCCTCTGCTTCCTGTAGGACATACGCAAGAAAAAGTGTAATGAGTTATTGTTCTAGAATACATTGAGAAAGATAGTTGATAAGGAAAGATAGTAGATAAGGAAAGATAGTAGATAAGGAAAGATTGTAGATAAGGAAATCAAGCAGTTAGGGAAAGACAGTAGATAAGGAAAGACCGTAGATAAGGAAAGACCGTAGATAAGGAAAGATAGTAGATAAGGAAAGATAGTAGATAAGGAAAGATAGTAGATAAGGAAAGACGGTAGATAAGGAAAGATAGTAAATAAGGAAAGATGGTAGTTAGGGAAAGATAGTAGATAAGGAAAGATAGTAGTTAGGAAAAGATAGTAGTTAGGGAAAGATAGTAGATAAGGAAAGATAGTAGATAAGGAAAGATAGTTGACAAGGAAAGATAGTAGATAAGGAAAGATAGTAGTTAGGGAAAGATAGTACTTAAGGAAAGATATTAGATAAGGAAAGAGGGTAGTTAGGGAAAGATAGTAGATAAGGAAAGATAGTAGATAAGGAAAGATAGTTGACAAGGAAAGATAGTAGATAAGGAAAGATAGTAGTTAGGGAAAGATAGTACTTAAGGAAAGATAGTAGATAAGGAAAGAGGGTAGTTAGGGAAAGATAGTAGATAAGGAAAGATAGTTGATAAGGAATATAGTAGTTAAGGACAGAGAGTAGATAAGGAAAGATAGTAGTTAGGGAAAGATAGTAGATAAGGAAAGATAATACATAAGGAAAGATAGTAGTTAGGAAAAGATAGTAGATAAAGAAATATAGTATATAAGGAAAGATGGTTGATATGAAAATGCAAATAAATGCAAACAGTGTGACAGTTATTTTACAAATGATGTTCTGTATGTCATCAAAATATCTGGCTTCAAACATGAATAAGTTTTTATATATAATTAGTTTGTAAAGCTCATCTAAGAAGTCTGAAAGCTTAATTTGCGACTGTGACGTTATAGCTGTGATCCAGTGACCTGGGCCTCCTGGGCTCCGTGAAGAACTGGTTGAAATTATTTCATAATGACGCCATTTCAATGGGCTCTGGGTGGGCTCTGTACAGTACCAGTACTTACTTGGTTTTGCAGTATGCCACCACACAGACCATGCCCACTACCAACAGTGCCACACAGATGCCTGTGATGGTCAACACCCGTCGCTGGTACAGCTCCTCTGCCTCTGTGAACAAACCACACACACACACACACACACACACACACACACACACACACACACACACACACACACACACACACACACACACACACACACACACACACACACACACATACGTGTGAGCGCTACTCTATGGGAATAATCAAACAAAAGCTAACTCAGCTCCTCCCCTTTCCCTCCATATTCTGACATCGCTGACCTCTGACCTCTAACCTCCCTGAAAGTAACCAATCGTCTTCCTCCTCCACCTTAGTAGTGCTAGCCTTAGACAAACCAAAAACTAACCGTGATGGTACCAACCCTGTAGGTTAACAGTGGCTTAGCCACAACATAGACTGTTTCAGTTAGGGTTCTTATATTTGTCCTGTTTCACACATGTTCAAGTGTGTAACAGTTCAGTTTACAACATCCAACTGTTTACCTGTAGTAGACTCTTTTACTGGCAATACTAGCTTCTGTAGGCTTACTGTATGTCAAGTTTAAACAATCTCTCCGAAACTAGGCCTCATCCTACATAGACCTCCATGTTGCAATGTGTGTTTGGTCTGGATTCCCCCTCTGCTTTCCCTATTTGCACTAATGTACCATAATGTCTATGGAATGTATGTCAAAGAGGTCTAAGTACACATGCCTGTAGGATGGAATCAGATGATAATCATAAGAAAAAAAGCATTTTGGAGCAAAAACACCACAATGGTTTGCGGATATTCATAAAACTCACCGGCAACTAAATAAACACCTGTAAATTGACCAGGGAACACACGGATATATAGAACTCACAGATAACTCACAGCATGAGAGTTATCATTACTTGCAAGGTTTAATGTGGTTTTCTGATCGTTTGTGTCAGATGAAAAGCGTCTAGAATCTCTGTTGTCATGGTGAAGCTTTATGAATACCTCCCTGTCAGGTGTTCTGATGGCTTTTAAGTGACCATTGAGCAGAAGGCTCGTTGTGACGGAACATTGTCAGCAGATAAGTCACAATGACAGAGAAAAACAAACAGAACATGGGAGAGAGAGGGAACGAAAGAAAGAAAGAAAGAAAGAAAGAAAGAGAAAGAAAGAAAGAAAGAAAGAGAAAGAAAGAAAGAAAGAAAGAAGAGACGGCCAGACGGTAGAAGAAGAGGGGCTGGGGAGGTGTGAGGTGGGGGTGTCTAAAATGGGGTGGTGGTGGGGGTTTTAGTGCTAAAGGTAGGGGGACTGGGATGCTGTCTAGAGAGCCTTAGCCTGGCATTGTATGTGTGTCACAGAAGAGGGGACTGATAGGGAATGGAATCAGTGGTTGGCTGCTACTGAAGGAGCTTGGTCACTATCACTTGCAGGAGCCTCTGATTCAATGCCAATCAACTGGGGAATTAAGGACCTACCACAGCTGGCTGTCTCTATGGAAGATTCAGGGATTCTGGCTATTGTCTCAGGTGCGGTGTTACTGATATATAACCTCTCCAGTTTGTCTCTCTGTGACTCAAAAGCTTCACTCATAATGTAGCCTCATATCTTCTGCTTCTACAGTGTCTTCCTCTCGATCATCAACATGCCCGTGGCTTTGCTGTCTCCCTCTCTCTACGGTAACATAATGAAGTGTACTACGAAGCTTCATTTCTAGGTTTTCTATAACTGAGGGAGAGGGCTAGCATGCATGCAGAGGGACAAGCGTCTTTGGACCAGGTAGGTTAGTGGGCGAGTGACAGATCGACAGATCAGAGAAGAGTTATTGGTTCTAGAGAGATGGTAGTAGTAATGCGTGACTGTGAGAGGATCTTGGCAACTCTTAAAATTAACAATGTACATTCAAATGAATAATTGTTCCATACCCATGAATTCAATTCCAAGATGCTCTGCCAACGCAGAAAGTTGGACAAGGTGAAAAGGAAAGAGAACAAGTTTCAGATAGTGATTGTCTACATTGGAACATATATATATATATATATATAGATAGTAGATACTGAACCATGAGGTTAGTATGGAATCTTTCCGTGACATATAGTAATAATCGTGACTGGCAGGTGCCACGTCCAGTAACAGACAGACAACGCGGACAGCCGCAGCTCTGTGACCGAAGAAACGGAAAGAAAGAAGCATAACTAATAAAAGAGAGAGGGAAGCAGACAGGAGACATACAGAGACAGAGACAGAGACAGAGACAGAGACTTCACTCACTGCCATATTTACTAGACCTAATTTCTGGGGTAAACATATTTTTTTGGTGGACAAAAAAATAAAAAAATAAAGCAAGATAAAAAGCAGTGTTACTTTCCAACGTTTTGGAGATTAGGCCGGGTGGCACAGAAATTGGAGCAGCTTTGTACATCGACAGATTAATGACACATTCTAATTGTGTCTCTCATTGTTTCTTGTGTTTACTAAAAATAGTTTTTTTTATCACATTGTCAACCTATAGCTCCGTCTTTTATCTGAAATTATTATGATAAAATATGACAGTGTTTCTGTTATACAGTGTGATCACCAGTAGAAAAAGGTGTGCCTTCCCTGATAGAACAGCCTGGTCTCATAGACTAGACGTAACATAGCAAATATAAACCCAGGACACTCAAATTTGTATGATATGTTACGTTTGGCATGATTACATAAGACAGAAGATAACTTAACTCATAAACTAAAAGTAGAGTAGTTGGTCAGGGTGTATGGATAGGCATATAACAAGAACATTTAGCAACCCAAAGGTTAAGTGTTCAAATCTCATCACGGACAGCATTTTAGCAACTTTGCAACTATTTACTACTTTTTAGCATGTTAGCTAACCCTTCCCTAACCCTAACCTTAACCCTAACCTTAACCCTTTAACCTAACTCCTAACCCTAACCTTAACTCTAACCTTAACCCCTAGCCTAGCTAACGTTAGCCACCTAGCTAACGTTATCATTAGCCACCTAGCTAACATTAGCCACAACAAATTGGGAATTCGTAACATATCATTTGTTTTGCAAATTCATTACATAAAAACGTAACATATCATACTAATTGGGGTGTTCCGGATTTACGTTACGTAGAAAAGAGACTGATCATTGCAGGATTAACCAAATATAATATATACAGTATGTACTGTAAATATTATGTAGTATGTATATATATATTTATATTGTGCTCCCAATAGCTGTTCTCTAGGCTTTAAACCATCAGACATGTGGAGAACGATGACAAACTAGTTCAAAGAATGGTGACAAACTAGTCCCAGCTACTATGCTATTTCCACTGTATAAGTCTTCAATGGAAAAGAACCGGTCACACAGGCAGACATATCAGAGCCTGGTAAACAGGACATTGATGGGGCAAACAAACTAAACACTTGAACAATTTGAATATCAGAACGGACTTAGGATGAGCTCTCAGGAAACATTATGACAATGGGTTATCGGTTGCCCATCTCTCTGGATGAAACATTATGACAATGGGTTATCGGTTGCCCATCTCTCTGGATGAAACATTATGACAATGGGTTATCGGTTGCCCATCTGTAGCAGTACCACTTCTCTACTTCACTAAAATCTAGTCAGAACATCACAGATAACTGCCGGTCTTCGTATCAAGCATTGCATCAAGCCATCCACGCTGCATATCAGGTGCATCCTGGATATTACATTCACAGTATCATCATCCAATCTCTACTGCAGCATACTGTGTAGAACATGATCAGGAGGACATGCACAGGGACCTATGTGTTAACTCTGTTTCTCTGCATGGGCCTCTATCCGTTATGGAGGGCTCTACTGGTTAACTCCCTCTGTGTAAAGGACCAGCTCCAGGTAGTGCAGCAGAGGAAGGTGAGAGTAATGGCAACAGTAAAGGGGTGGACACAGAGGCATGCACATACCCACCCCCCCCCCCCCCCACACACACACACACACACACACACACACAGGTAGGTATCCCCCTCCAGAGCATGCAGCAGTGTCCCAATGAGAGAGACAGATAGAGAGAGACAGACAGACAGACAGACAGACAGACAGACAGACAGACAGACAGACAGACAGACAGACAGACAGACAGACAGACAGACAGACAGACAGACAGACAGACAGGAGGAGGAAATGAACATACTGTAAAAACCTGCCATGACGGATTTTTGACAGCGATCACCTGTATAGTCATTTGGACACCTGATGGGGAAACAAGCCACAAAAGGAGAGGAGGGAGGGAGGGAGGGAGGGAGGGAGGGACACAAGAGAGCAGAGAACATGGAGTTAGAGGTACAGAGAGCGTTATCAAAGACAGTACAGTATGAAGATATGCAGAAACGGCTTCTCCAATAAAAATCCCAGATCACACTTGTAGGCGATGTCATGGCAACGTTTGCTAGCAAAGCTCATGCATAGAAACACGTCATTGGGTCTAACGGTTGTGTCGCGCTGAACTGTGCATGTGCAGGCCATCAAATAAAACTCCTTTGATATAAAGTTGTTTTTGACAATAATTCTAACGTGTCGGTTGGTCACTTTCACAAGGTTGTAGTAATGACAGGTTCAGGATGTGCCTTTAGAATACGAGAATATTAACAACTAAGGACACATTTGTTTAACTTTTCCCATTGACTTGCCAAACCACAAACCCTGGTCTGGTCTGTCGAGTCTGCTTTGCGGAAGTTTCCGGAAGTACCGCAATGTTGCACCTCTGGCGTGATGACATTGCTGTGACATCATCACTATGAAGTCAACGCTATGACATCATTGCATGTGGAAGGCTGGAAGGTGTGGACCTGTGGGAGGAGTCAGAGCTAAAAGCATCAGCAGAAACAACCCCCTAGACGTGACTGCTGGACAGGGCTTGTTTCCCAAGATGCACTTTCATAGAGGTTGGGCTTGAAAAACTGCAAAGGCTAAGTCTGCAAGGAAGCACCCCTTTGCTGAAAGACCTCATAGACACCTAGGAAAGTTGGGGTACTGGAGTACACAGGGGATGTCCAAGTTCTCACAATTACCGTATCGTAACTACACTGTAACTACATTCATAACACGCATAAAACTGCCAAGGATATATTTACACAACTTCACTGTGCATTTTGGATCAATTAACACAAAAACCTCTTCCTCGGATGAGAAGAGCCCACTCAGCAATTTCCCATGCAGTTATAAATAGAGTAGAAGCACAGAGTGGATCTGAGACACAGCATACAGGCCCATGCTAGCAGATCGCCTCTCTCTCTCTCTCTCTCTCTCTCTCTCTCTCTCTCTCTCTCTCTCTCTCTCTCTCTCTCCTCACTTCCTCTCACCCCTTATATCTCCCCCTCTCTCTCTTCCTCCATCTCCCCTCTTTCTCTCACTCTTCTTCTCACACCCTCCCACTATCCCGCTATCTCCATCTCTCCCTCTCTCTCTCTCTTCTCCCCACTCTCGCTCTCTTCCCCTCTTTTTGTCAGCCCTGAGAACAAGCTAAAGAAAAAGGGAAACAGCCTCCACTCATCTCCACAGAGGGATAAACACACCTCTCTTTTTAAACCAGCACTCATCGGAATGAAATAAAATGTAATTCCTCCATTTCATTCTCTTGTTCGGTCTCTCTGATGCTGAAGGGGGATTGGAGGGAAAGGGATTTGTCTGAGATCTCCTAACCTCTAACATAGAATGCCAGTGGCACATCATAGCCTAACAGACTGGCATCTAGGCTCAGCGAGAACACAACATAGCTCGAACTCTAAACTGTGTTTCTCCAAGTGCAGCTCTGTCAAAACATATCTCTAACACAGTCCCTCTCCGCACAACTCAGACACACAACTCAGGATCAGGAAGAACTACCCTTAATTCACAGGCGACATGACTGTATACACATCTACCTCCCACGGCCTGACAGAGTACAGTGTTCTGTGTAGGGTAACAGCCAGCCAGCCAGCCAGCAACCTGCAGATCTTGTGTTAGGCTGTCTGTCACAGTAGTTTTCAGTCTGTCTGTGGGGCCTTGTTCACCTGGGAGTAGTAAGTGCATTCCACTCCTATTACCTCACCGCAGTGCTTGTTTAAAAAAAATAAACTGTTTTGCTAACAAATCATCTAACAGCATGCGGCCATTCTAGCAACTGTCTGGGAATGAGCTGGAGATATATTAGAGAGAGAGAGCGTAATAGAAAGAGAGTGAAAGAAAGAGGTAGAGAGAGTGAGAGAAAGAAGGAGAAAGAGATGAAGGGAAAGAAACCTAGATGTCGAGAAGCGGACAGACCAGAGATAGGGGAAAGATGAATGTTTGTAGAGAAGAAGAGAAACAGAGGGGTGAAGAGAGAAGAAAAATGAGTTTACAATCAACAGGGAAGCATTTTAATGTTGCACCCAGACTAATCCTTGAGAGGATCATTTACAATGAGCGTGATGACACTTGTCATTCTGTGGCTGGAGAAGGAGATTGGCGATTGGGTTAACAGGGTAAACAACACACAGCCGAAGCCATATAGCGACAGAAACAGCAGGACCACTCACTTACTTGCATGACAGTTGGTTTATACCGTGTATGAAATAACAGTCTCCCCCATTTACACAGTACGACTTCTCTGTGTCGTTACAGCGCCGGGCGTGACTCGAACCCGGAGACAGAGTAGTGGTCACTATGGAGGAGAGAGAGACAGAGTAGTGGTTACCAAGGAAGACGGGGAACGTGGCGGTAACTAAGGAAGAGAAGGAAAGTGTAGAGGTCACTACGGAGAGGGGTAATCAATGGTTACTAAGGAAGAAAGGGAAAGAACGTTGCTGTGGTGGTAAATAAGGAAGAGAGAAAGAGCATGGTGGTAACTAAGGAAGAGAGAAAGAGCATGGTGGTAACTAAGGAAGAGAGAAAGAGTATGGTAGTAACTAAGGAAGAGAGAAAGAGTATGGTGGTAACTAGGGAAGAGAGAAAGAGTATGGTGGTAACTAAGGAAGAGAGAAAGAGCATGGTGGTAACTAAGGAAGAGAGAGAGAGCATGGCGGTAACTAAGGAAGAGAGAAAGAGTATGGTGGTAACTAAGGAAGAGAGAAAGAGCATGGTGGTAACTAAGGAAGAGAGAAAGAGCATGGTGGTAACTAAGGAAGAGAGAAAGAGCATGGTGGTAACTAAGGAAGAGAGAAAGAGCATGGTGGTAACTAAGGAAGAGAGAAAGAGAATGGTGGTTGTCAAGGAAAACAGAGTCTGTGGTAGTTAATGAAGAAAGTAGAAAGAGTGTGATTGTCATACTGTATATAGAGGATGTGTCTGTGGACTCACGGCTCTGGACGCTGATGCTGCTCGTAGCGTTCTCCTGGCCCAGCGTGTTCTCAACCACACACGTGTAGTTCCCAGAATCCTCCAGCCTCGCTCGGTTGATCTGGACCTTGGAATTTTTCCTTCAGAGAATGAGAAAGAGAGAGAGAAGAAGAGAGATAGAGAGACATGGAGTGAGAGTGATTCAATTGAGTCAATATGAATGGTTGTTCAATACAGAAACAGAAGGTGTCTAAAGAGTCTTTCTTGGAACCTCTTGTCTTTGCTGTTGTCAATGTGTGACTGGAGGTTGGCCGGTCTCTGAGGACTCACTTATTGGTCTTGATTTTGACGTCTTTTCCCCTCTGGAGCTCTCGGCCATCTTTGTACCACTGGAAGGAGGGGCTGGGGTTCCCTGACGCCTCACACTTCAGATACAGCCTCTCCCCCTCCATTAGAGACTGGCCCCGCATCGGCCGCAACTTAGGGACCGCAGCTAGGGAGAGAGAGAGAGACACGAGACACACAGAGAGAGAGAGAGAGAGAGAGAGAGAGAGAGAGAGAGAGAGAGAGAGAGAGAGAGAGAGAGAGAGAGAGAGAGAGAGTTTAAAAGAAGGAGAGGGAGAGCGATAGAGGGAAAAGTAAGGCTAACATTATTTTTTCATACAGTGCAGGATCTCAGCACAAATGTGCACACATCTTTGGATCACTGACTTCAATATATTACTCAATAGCCCCCCAGGTGAACCCTGACCCCAGCTGGCTTTTTGACCTGGGCACTTGACACTTTACTAATGAATTCTCTGTTCCAAACCACCTCCGTTACAGAGCATCTCAGTTTTATGTGACTTCATACACCAACACTGGACTGAATCCTGGAGAGTTAAAGATATTCTAGCTAGTCTCTGCGGAAGAGGTTTGATATGGAGAGCTGTGTTTTCCAACCTCACTCTGCCATAAGCTGGCACAGTGTGAATCTCTGGAGACCCTCGCTCTCTTCCCCTTAAAAACTAGAACAGCCTGCAACACTGACATGAGCCAGAGACAGAGGAGTCCACTATGGAACGCCATTAGGGTCATTGCGTGTCAAATAAGTTGACCAATCAGGACCTGAATATGACTACATATGTTTTACGTAGTTATTACACATTGATTACACTATCACTCGTATTCCATATGTTACATCGATTCACCAATACGTATGCTATGATGCGCACCTGCCGCTGCCTCACTTGAGCGCAGACACACTTCCCTAAGTTCTGGGACAGTGCTGGTCATAAAAAAAAGCTAGCTAGCTGATCATGCAAAGAATGTTCTTCCCCAAAAACATAGCAAAATGACATCATCTGTTTCAGTAGCTATAGTAACTAGCTAACTATCTAGCTAGGTGTCATCATATAAAATACCCCTAATTTATAAGACAGTTCTTATTTCATTAATGATGGTTGGACCTATGTGAAGCTAGACACAATAAGGATTAGCCACAATAGTGGTCTGATAACTCTGAGGAGGAAAAAAAGCACCTGAGTATACTGATATCCCATTTCATTGATCCCAAATACTTAGGTAAGGCTGTACAGTGGTATATGAATGTCAATATGCACAATAGGCTGACTGGAGAGGTGATTTCCCACAGCCAAAGTCCTCCAGTAAGAGCTACAATGGTAATATTTGCATAAACTCTTCACAGTTGTGTTCACCGAGTAGACTGATACCACATTTCATTGCTCCACATTCCAAAACTCCAACTTTGTTTAACATGATCTATTCTAAATATGGCATGATTCCACCAATAGTAACCGTGTGCTTTACTTTCAGAGGGACTTTTATATTGAAGACAAACTGCAAATTCCACTATTGTTGCTAATCCTTATTAAGGCTACCTTCACAATACATAACCCGGTCTGGTCAAGCCCCACTGAAGCTAGATGGCTGCTTATAACGTTAGTTTTGAGCAACAGGGTTAGGTAGCTGGCTAGCTAGTTATTTTCATAAACTGTTCAATTTCCATACAAGAACAACAAGTGGTTACATAGCTAATACTTACTCAGATGGATTCCTAAATCATTGCTTAGAATATTGAAAATGACTGCAGTTTCTACTAGTCATTGTTTTCAGGCTACTTGCATTGGTGCTAGCTAGGACGGTACCACACTAAAGATAGCTAGCTACCCCAGAAGTTTCTAATAACATCAGTATCAAATTGTGTTGTTTGACGTGTCTCTTTCTTGACACGCAAAGACCTAAATGGCGTTCCATGAGCCAGAGCAGGGGCGCACAAAGGAAATCCAAACACAAGAGACAACAGAAGCATAGTCCTTGAATAGCTGCACACACACAGGCATAGACATGTACACACACACACACACACACTCCATCGACAGGTCACGATTTGACAATTGTGAAAAAATGAAGAGCGAACCCTGTTGTTATAGTGCCCTCATTATTGCATTACCATCTTGCCTTCTCCTTTCTCTCTACAATGATCCTCTATATATACAGCGGGTGAAATAAGTATTGAACACGTCACCATTTTTCTCAGTAAATATATTTCCAAAGGTGCTATTGACATTACATTTTCACCAGATGTTGGTAACAACCCAAGTAATCCATACATACAAAGAAACCAAAACAAAGTTCCGAAATTAAGTTATGTGTAATAATGTGAAATGACACAGGGAAAAAGTATTGAACACACTTACTGATATTTATTTAATACTTTGTACAAAAGCTTTTGTTGGTAATGACAGCTTCAAGACGCCTCCTGTGTGGAGAAACTAGTCACATGCATTGCTCTGGTGTGATTTTGGCCCATTCTTCCACACAAACAGTCTTCAAATGTTGAAGGTTCCGTGGGCCTCTTCAATGAATCTTGATCTTCAGTTCTTTCCATAGATTTTCAATGGGATTTAAGACAGGCCATTCTAGCAGCTTTATTTTGTTTCTTTGAAACCAATTGAGAGTTTCCTTGGCTGTGTGTTTGGGATCATTGTCTTGCTGAAATGTCCACCCTTGTTCCATCTTCATCATCCTGGTAGATGGCAGCAGATTTTTGTCAAGAATGTCTCGGTAAATTTGCCCATTCATCCTTCCTTCAATTATGTGAAGTTTGCCAGTACCATTTGCTGAAAAGCAGCCCCACACCATGATGTTCCCACCTCCAAACGTCACTGTTGGTATGGTGTTTTTAGGGTGATGTGCAGTGCCATTTCTCCTCCAAACATCCAAACATGGTGTGTATTATGACATCCAAACAGTTCAATTTTGCTCTCATCTGACCACACTATATTCTCCCAAATGTTGTGCAGCAAACTTTAAACGCGCTTGCGTGGTGAGCGTGCATACAGGCCATGGCAGTGGAATGCATTACTTACTGTTTTCTTTGAGACAACAGTACCTGCTAATTGCAGGTCTTTTTGAAGCTCTCCACAAGTGGTCCTTGGCTCTTGGACAACTCTTCTGATTATTCTTTTCACTCCTCTGTCAGAAATCTTGCGAGGAGCACCTGGTCAAGGCAAATTTATGGTGAAATTATTGTCTTTCCACTTCCGTATTATGGCCCCAACAGTGCTCACTGGAACATTCAGAAGCTTAGAAATGCGCCTATAACCAATGCCATCATTATGTTTTGCAACAATTAGGTTGTGAAGGTCTTGAGACAGCTCTTTGCTTTTACCCATCATGAGATGTGTCTTGTGTGACACCTTGGCAATGAGACCTTTTTGTAGGCCATCAGTTGGGACTGAACCAGCTGATATTATATTATATTTGCACTGACAGGGGGCTGGATTGCTGTTTAATTACTGATAGTTTTCAGCTGTTGTCTTGGCTTTCCATGCCTTTTTGCACCTCCCTTTCTTCATGTGTTCAATACTTTTCCCTGTGTCATTTCACATTATTACACATAACTTAATTTCGGAACTTATTTGTTTTGGTTTCTTTGTATGTATGGATTACTTGGGTTGTTACCAACATATGGTGAACATTTCATGTCAATAGCACCTTTGGAAATATATTTACTGAGAAAAATGGTGACGTGTTCAATACTTATTTCACCCGCTGTATATACTGCCCCCTCCATAATTAGCCTCTCTTTATATTACCCCCTCCATAATTAGCCTCTCTTTATACTAACCCCTCCATAATGATCCTCTCTCTATACTACCCCCTCCATAATGATCCTCTCTCTATACTACCCCCTCCATAATGATCCTCTCTCTATACTACCCCCTTCATAATTATCCTCTCTCTCTATACTACCCCCTCCATAATGATCCTCTCTCTCTATACTACCCCCTCCATAATGATCCTCTCTCTATACTACCCCCTCCATAATGATCCTCTCTCTATACTACCCCCTCCATAATTATCCTCTCTCTCTATACTACCCCCTCCATAATGATGTTCTCTCTATACTACCCCCTCCATAATGATCCTCTCTCTATACTACCCCCTCCATAATGATCCTCTCTCTATACTACCCCCTCCATAATTATCCTCTCTCTCTATACTACCCCCTCCATAATGATGTTCTCTCTATACTACCCCCTCCATAATTATCCTCTCTCTCTATACTACCCCCTCCATAATGATGTTCTCTCTATACTACCCCCTCCATAATTATCCTCTCTCTCTATACTACCCCCTCCATAATTATCCTCTCTCTCTATACTACCCCCTCCATAATGATGTTCTCTCTATACTACCCTGTCCATAATGATGTTCTCTCTATACTACCCTCTCCATAATGATGTTCTCTCTATACTACCCTCTCCATAATGATCCTCTCTCTATACTACCCCCTCCATAATTATACTCTCTCTCTATACTACCCCCTCCATAATTATCCTCTCTCTCTATACTACCCCCTCCATAATGATGTTCTCTCTATACTACCCTGTCCATAATGATGTTCTCTCTATACTACCCTGTCCATAATGATGTTCTCTCTATACTACCCTCTCCATAATGATGTTCTCTCTATACTACCCTCTCCATAATGATCCTCTCTCTATATACTGTCATCTCCCCTTAAACTGAGAATCTCTCTCCCAATATATGTCCTTTGTGTGTGTGTGTGTGTGTGTGTGTGTGTGTGGGGGGGGGGGGGGGATTCTGAACTTGCTGAGCCAAGCCTGCTTTATCACTGATTGATCTTAGGATTCCGCTGTTCGACCACATGGGGCAGGGCCTAGCCGGAATAGAACACAATCTGACCAATCGCGAGTGACTGTCCAATCAGACATGACCAGCACTCACAGGCTTCCATCAAAGGGTCCTCTCAAGGTCAGCTGACGCTCACACTGCCCCCTCCCTCTCCATCTCCTCTCCCCCTCTCCTCGCCCTTCTTCTCCCCCTCCAGAGAAAGGCATCAACAAAATTGATCAGATTTTTTGCTAAGCGTGATTCAATAACAGAGAGCGATGTGAAAGCCAAATCAATTAGGGCTGTTCACAGCAGGGTGTGTGTCACAGCGCCAAGCCAACTCACGGTGAGGAACACAGCACATGGACACATGGAGGGAGGGGATCTGTAGACCGGGGTGTGAAGGCGATACCACAGTATATTCAACATCTACATGCCCTGTGTGAAACAGAATGTTTGTAGTTAATGCTGTGTGTGTTTGGTGAATGTGTGAACATATGTTAGTGTTGTATTCTGCATATGTATCTGTGTGTGTGTGTGTGTGTGTGTGTGTTTCCGTGTGTCCGTGTTTGTCCGTGTTTGTCTGTGTGTGTGTGTGTTTCCGTGTGTCCGTGTTTGTCCGTGTGTGTGTGTGTTTCCGTGTGTCCGTGTTTGTCCGTGTTTGTCCGTGTGTGTCTGTGTGTCTGTGAGTGTCTGTGTGTGTGTTCATGTATGAAAGAGAAAAGCACTTCTATCTCAGTCTCAGATCGGTGTGATTTCTGCAGCGCACAGCTGTCACCATGGAAACCAGAGAGGGAGAGGGAGTGAGAGAGAGAGAGGGAGAGAGAGAGGGAGAGTGAGAGAGGGAGAGAGAGAGTGTGAGGCAGAGGGAGAGAGGGAGAGAGAGAGATGCGCATTAGAGTATGTGTCCTTCCTTGACATGCTCTCTCTCTCTCTCTCTCTCTCTCTCTCTCTCTCTCTCTCTCTCTCTCTTTGCCTCTGTCTGTTTCTCTTTCTTTCTCCCTCTCTCTCTCTCTTTCTTTCTCTATCCCACTCTCTTTCTCTCTCGCTCTCCCTCTCTCACCCTATCCCCTTTTCTCTCTGTCTCTCTCTCTTTGTCAATCTCTCCCTCTCATTTATTGATTGGATTATTTTAATCTCAAAGGGTTCTCCTGTATACATGTATGCCTAATCAAATCTCTCAGCTCAATGTATGCAAGATTACTGAAGAGCACAGGTCAAGGGTGGGAACACACACTCACACACACACACACACACACACACACACACACACACACACACTACAAGCCTACACGGATAAGCTACTGTACAAGATGTGCTCACTCTTTCCTCCTAATATGTACAGCCTGTTGTGTGAGAAACGAGAACAGAGAGTGTGGGAGTGAGGGAACAGAACATGGAGGAAGAGAGAGGAAACTTTGGGATGGTAGGGAGAGGTGATACAGGGGGAGACAGAAATAGAGAGAGAAAGAGATTGATCATGTGTGTGCAAGAGAGGAGGAGAGAAAGGAAGACATGATGAGAGAAAGAGAAAGGGGAGGATAGGTAGAAACAGGGGGATAGAGAGAGAGCGAGGGAGAGAGAGAGAGGGAGAGAGAGAGCGAGGGAGAGAGAGAGAGGGAGAGAGAGAGAGAGAGAGAGAGAGAGAGAGAGAGGGAGAGAGAGGATGAGCAGAGTTAGTGATGAATAGTTGATGAAGCGCTTGCGGGCAGAGCAGTGGGGAAAAGCTATTCTCTCTCCCTCCTCTCCCTCCTGCATATCAGACACTACTCTACTGATTAGAGGATTGAGGCAATTATTCCGTACATCTTCTGTGAAGAGCTAGAGATTCTAAACGAGAGAGAGAGAGAGAGAGAGAGAGAGAGAGAGAGAGAGAGAGAGAGAGAGAGAGAGAGAGAGAGAGAGAGAGAGAGACAAATAAAAAGGGGTGTGGCAACCATCTTTGCGCGTTGGATGGATGTACGCATGGCTGAGGAGCGGGACAGGTACTCCACTGGCCAATCAGATGTGACCAGCACTCTCTCTCTGTATTTGTAAAAGGTTCCTCTCATTTACAAATACAACCATCTGTTCTTCTCATGGTCCTTCTAAAAGGCCTCCTGATTTGGTTCAGTTTGCACTGAGGGACAGGAAAGGAATAGTGCTGTTACATTATTCACAAACGCACTGGGAGGTCTGGAATGGTGACTACACGCGCACACACACACACACACACGCAGGAGCAGTGCTTGTATAGCTTACTTGTCTGTTTCTGTGTTTCTGACACAACACACAGCTGGAGTGGTAGCAGGTGGCTGTTGAGAGAACCATGTTCACACAAATCCTGATAGGATTCTAATAGCCAGTTCATGAACGTGACCACATACAGTTGAAGTCGGAAGTTTACATACACTTAGGTTGAAGTCATTAAAACTCATTTTTCAACCACTCCACAGATTTCATGTTAACAAACTATAGTTTTGGCAAGTCGGTTAGAACATCGACTTTGTGCATGACACAAGTCATTCTTCCAACAATTGTTTACAGACAGATTATTTTACTTATAATTCACTATATCACAATTCCAGTGGGTCAGACGTTTACATACACTAAGTTGACTTTGCCATTAAACAGCTTGGAAAATTCCAGAAAATGATGTCATGACTGTAGAAGTTTCTGATAGGCTAATTGACAACATGTGAGTCAATTGGAGGTGTACCTATGGTAAATTTCAAGGCCTACCTTCAAACTCAGTGCCTCTTTGCTCAACATCATGGGAAAATCAAAAGAAATCAGCCAAGACCACAGAAAGAAAATTGTAGAACTCCACAAGTCTGGTTCATCCTTGGGAGCAATTTCCAAATGCCTGAAGGTACCACGTTCATCTGTACAAACAATAGTTTGCAAGTATAAACACCATGGGACCACACAGCCATCATACCACTCAGGAAGGAGATGCGTTCTGTCTCCTAGAGATGAATGTACTTTGGTGCGAAAAGTGCAAATCAATCCCAGAACAACAGCAAAGGGCCTTGTGAAGATGCTGGAGGAAACAGGTACACAAGTATCTATATCCACAGTAAAACAAGTCCTATATCGACATAACCTGAAAGGCCCCTCAGCAAGGAAGAAGCCACTGCTCCAAAACCGCCATAAAAAAGCCAGACTACGGTTTGCAACTGCACATGGGGACAAAGATCGTACTTTTTGGAGAAATGTCCTCTGGTCTGATGAAATAGAAATAGAACTGTTTGGCCATAATGATCATCGTTATGTTTGGAGGAAAAAGGGGGATGCTTGCAACCCGAAGAACACCATCCCAACCGTGAAGCATGGGGGTGGTAGCATCATGTTGTGGGGGTGCTTTGTTGCAGGAGGGACTGGTGCACTTCACAAAATAGATGGCAACATGAGGAAGGAAAATTATGTGGATATATTGAAGCAACATCTCAAGACATCAGTCAAGAAGTTAAAGCTTGGTCGCAAATGGGTCTTCCAAATGGACAATGACCCCAAGCATACTTCCAAGGTTGTGGCAAAATGGCTTAAGGACAACAAAGTCAAGGTATTGGAGTGGCCATCACAAAGAACTGACCTCAATCCTATATAAAATTTGTGGGCAGAACTGAAAAAGCGTTTGCGAGCAAGGACTTCTGACCCACTGGGAATGTGATGAATGAAATAAAAGCTGAAATAAATCAATCGTGCTCTCTACTATTATTCTGACATTTCACATTCTTAAAATAAAGTGGCGATCCTAACTGACCTAAGATAGGGAATTTTTACTAGGATTAAATGTCAGGAATTGTGAAAAACTGAGTTTAAATGTATTTGGCTAAGGTGTATGTAAACTTCCGACTTCAACTGTACATGCTCATCCTCAATGCAGACCTCAGCTGACATATAAAGTATTGACCCCCCCCCCCCCCCACACACACACACACACACACACACACATCTGGGCAAGCAGTATCTGTAACCAAGGCACAGCAGAACAGTTTTATGTCTCTAGACCACAAATCACTGCAACGCTGGTCTATATATCCTGCCTACATGACACACACACACACACACACAGACACACACAACTCAGCCTTCTGTTATCCAGTCAGTGTGCATAATTTATACAAGCCCCAGATCTCTCTGCTAAAGACAGCATGCTGAGGCATTTGCAGCAGAGCAGCAGCAGTTCATTGATGTGTCTGTGTGTGTGTGTGTGTGTGTGTGTGTGTGTGTGTGTGTGTGTGCGTGCGTGCGTGCGTGCGTACAGTTTATGTGTTTGCATGAGGCAGTGGCTGAGGTATAATTCTGCTCTACATAGACAGAAACAATGACAGAGAGAGAGAGAGAGAGATAGAGAGAGAGAGAGAGAGAGAGAGAGAGAGAGAGAGAGAGAGAGAGAGGGAGAGAGCGAGAGAGACAGAGACAGAGACAGAGACAGAGACAGAGAGAGGGGGGGGGGGGGGACTTGTGTAGATACTCAAAAGCATTAGAGCCTGTCTCTCTGTACATCTGGGACTTTGCATGATGAGGTTCCAGTGGTGAGTAAGAGTCTGTCTGTGTCACTGTTGAGTCAAGGAACTGTGGTCTTTGATGGCAGCATCTGAGTAGCAGATTACCTACGCTACAGTCATCCCCACCTCAGGAAGAAGATATGACACTAAAGCTGCTCCGTGGCTAACTAAGTAGCTAAATAACAACTTTAGCACTTGAGCTGCAGACAGGGAATGGTGTAGCCATACAGAAACACACAGCTGACAGACTCCTAGCGTCCTGTTGTCTCCTCTATTTTATGAGAATGAGTTGCGGACATTTTCTTTTTCTTACTGTCTCATCATGGATCCTGTTTAGAGGTCAAAGAATGGGCACTGTCCATGGTGCTGAAACGCTGTCAGGAAGACGTTGACGTTAGCCTCAGGTAGAGACCGGGGGCTGAATGTATCAAGCGTCTCAGAAAAAGAGTGCTGATCTAGGATCCGGTCTTTCCTGTCTATGTAACCTTATTCATTGTGATCTAAAAGGCAAAACCAATCATAAATCAGCACTCCTACTCTGAGATGCTTGATACATACGGGCCCTGATCATACCGATGTTGTTTCATCAAGCTAAAAGGTGATGAGCTGAGCAAAGAAAGCTTCAGTTCTCCAGAATATTTGGACACATCCAGAGAATGTGTCACAGAGAATAGCAGATAATGTAACTGATGTTTAAAGAAGCAATAGGCCACCATCTTACTCCTATCAGACATGGCAACAAATAAAACAGGCTGAGAATGGATGGATGCTATTCAGAGGTCAGAGAATATGAGCTGTCCACGGTGCTAAAACATTGTCATGCTGCTCATCTTCAGTGAAGGGCCCTAAAGGACTAAATATCCACCACCTGATCTAACAGCACCAACCGGTTAGGACTAGCTGGTTGGTCTCCCTATTTCCTGTCACATGGTGTCTCCACACTGTTTGAAAGCAAACTGACATCTGAATGAATACTGATGGGTATTTGAAATGAAACTATGTCATATTCTGTCAGATTCAATCCCTATTCTCTCTCTCTCTCTCTGATACCTCTCTCTCTCTCTCTCTGATATCTCTCTCTCTCTGATACCTCTCTCTCTCTCTCTCTCTCTCTCTCTCTCTCTGATACCTGTCCACCTCATTCTCAGACATGGGATACTTCACACACACACACACACACACACACACACACACACACACACACACACACACACACACACACACACACACACACACACAACTATCCTTACCTGCCGGCACTGAGGCCTTTGTACAGTATCTGTGTTCCATCTTTTGACTCCACATAGCCAAGCAGGCCAATATCTTACCAACATGCACACAATAAATGGTATATAATTTTCATATTGATGGATTGTCCATATCAAATCAATGTGCTTTATACATGGGAATTGTCTCACTCGTCACCAGTATAGCCTATTCTACGTCACTCTCACCTATAGCCTAATGTAGTACAGTCTCTAGGATATCTGTCTTACACATCCACGCGCCGTCTTGGTTATGTGTCACCATGGAGATTTGAACTGTGTCAATCATCACCGATAAGCGCTCACAGGGAGACCAGAGACTCCTTATATCACCGGAGCGTTAGCGTGCGGCCCTAAAGCGTCCAATAAAAGCCTAAACTTACCGCAGTCCTCACACAACACGCTCTCCACATCCTTCTTTAGGTCCGTTCCGCCGGCATCCAGCGGAGCAAACGATGCCTTGAATACTAAAGGCTCGCCTGTTGGGTCCATGAAAAATATGTATCTGTGGTTCTCTTCCACAGTGGTGCACGGGGCCTCGGAACCGAAGTCCCCGACGGTCACGAGCTGCTCCCGCTCGAGCCCGCCGCTGTTCATGGGCCATACGTCTAGCACTTTGACATTCACACTGTACGGGTCCCGAGAGACGTTTTCCGGCGAGGAGCGCACTTCGCCCTCAATGACCACGGCGGATCGGTATGCCTGGTCCTGGAGGGAATTTAGACTCGGGGCGTAACAGGCGAAAGAGACCCCGATGACCAGCATGGAGAAATGCACCGGATCAAGCCTCATGCCGTCGGCCGTGGCTCCTTTGCTGCAGTGCTGGGGCGGCTGAGGGGCGCGGATGACGGAGCGGGGTTGAAGTGGGAGACTGCGAATAGGCTCCGATAGCAGGGCAGAGCGGCAGACCTTGCGTAAGTGTCCATGCCATCTGTGTCTGCCGCTTTCCCCATACGGTCTTAGATGGGGACACACCAGCCTAAGAACCGGAAACGGCCCGGTTCTGCATGGTTAAAAATGTGGTTGCTGCATCCTCCTTCAACCCTATTTTCTCTTGAAACGCAAAACAAGACTCGTAAATTACCCTCTACTCGAAACCAGAGGTTCTGCATGAAGCCTCTATAGTTTATCCTCTCTCTCCAGCAAATGTCATCGCATGGGTGGGCGCATTGGCTTTCTATAACGGAAAATGAATGTTAGATTTGACTCACAAGTATGCACAGACAGACACACACAAGGTCGGGCTTTTTGATCCAAATTCAGAGATGTAGAAATCGGATTCCTTTTCGGTAAAACGGTGAGGACAGAAGCTAGCTGTTATCTGGTTATCCGGTTAGGCAATGCAACAGCGCGCTCCCTCCAGCCTCGTCCCCTGCACCCCTCAAACACGAGCGGCTTACGTGAGCAAGCATCACCTGCCCGGCCACTGGCGTCCGCTACCACTTCCTGCGCAAACACACTAATGACCAGAGCCGCGCACCCAACACCTCTCACCTCAGACCACTGACCACGGGTCAGAGAAACCGCCCTGAGTCAGAACCACGGGCGACCATGATAGCAGCAGCATATGGTTCGGTCGCGGTTCGGTTTACAAAGATCAACCAAACCCAACGCTTAGACGAGTGCGTACTGAACCACAGGGCGATTCAGAGAGGAAGTATAGAGAGACAAGGATACACTGCGGCTAGTGCGATGACTAACGCTGCGAAAATCTCAATAGCTCCATTAGTAGCCTATAGCACGGTAATGTGTGTAGTGGTGGCCGAGTGGCTCGGCGTGTGGCCACATGTGAGGATATCGATTACCACGATCGAAGTAATGCGGAAGCCACATGTGCCAGAAGGATACTCGTTAACTTTCTACAGGATAGGTGGATGCATTTAAAATGTGTGCTTTTTCTCTTCTCAATCCCCCAACGGTGTGACGAAAGATGGCTCATACACTATGTCATACACAGCTTCATGGTGATGGCTCTTTTCCTCCCTCTACTACTACTACCCCCCCCCCCCCCCCCCCATCAATCAATCACTTAATTAATTCAAGATTCCCCCCGCTAGCCCGTTCAGAGCTCGAGCTAGATGTCCTTGTTTAGAGGTCAGAAAACGTGCGCTGTCTGTGGTGCTGAAACGGCGTCAGTTACCGGTAGAGAAGTGATCATATGGCGATTTCTGATCATACTAAGGATATTTGACTGATTTTGCCTCGTGATTTTACAGATCACATTATATAGACTAAATATTGTTTTAGTTATTCCCATCTATCATCAAATTATATTTCCTTTTGACGCTCAATATTGATCATCAATCAAATCAGCACACGTATGAGTCAATTATCTCATGAAGAGACAAACAAACTGTTGTTTAATTAGACTATTATATCTAATTTTATCCACCATGCTGCATTATATTTAAATGAATGTACATCAATGAAATACACATTTGCATAGTCTGTCTCTTCGACACATGGCTAGTGTTTCATTCGAGAAATGTGTTAGATACTACAAGAACTACTGTGGGCTACTTTCATTTCCTTTCTAAAGCGTAGAGCTCTCGCGATATCGGCGGAGTGGTTGACGAGCAGTGGAGGTTGCAGCAGGCTGAGGGAGACGGTGGAAGGTAAGCGGGGAGGTAGCATCATGGCGGACAGAGACAGTGGCAGTGACCACGGAGGGCTGGCCACAGGCCCCGGCTCACTGCCTCCAGGCGCGATGGGCGCCGCGGCAAGACTCCAACACGACACCGAGGAGCTTGCATCGAAGCGAGTCGACATCCAGAATAAGCGCTTCTACCTAGATGTGAAGCAGAATGCGAAAGGCCGCTTCCTAAAGATAGCCGAGGTCGGAGCTGGGGGAAACAAGAGCCGCCTCACTCTCTCTATGTCAGTGGCAGTGGAGTTCCGCGACTATCTCGGTGACTTCATCGAACATTACGCCCAGCTGGGCCCGAGCAACCCGGACATAGTGCAGGATGAGCCCCGTCGAGCACTCAAAAGCGAATTTCTAGTGCGAGAGAATCGCAAATATTACATGGATCTGAAAGAGAACCAGAGGGGGCGGTTCCTCAGGATCCGTCAGACGGTTAATCGGGGCCCCGGATTGGGAAGCGCACAAGGCCAGACAATCGCGCTTCCAGCGCAGGGACTTATCGAGTTCCGTGACGCTTTGGCCAAACTCATCGATGATTACGGTATGGACGAGGATCCAGCCGAACTACCCGAGGGCACCTCCTTGACTGTTGACAACAAGCGCTTTTTCTTCGACGTGGGTTCCAACAAGTACGGAGTGTTCATGCGGGTCAGCGAGGTGAAGCCTACCTACCGGAACTCCATCACTGTTCCGTGCAAAGTGTGGTCCAAATTTGGCAACACGTTCTGTAAATATGCCGAGGAGATGAGAAAGATCCAGGAGCGGAGTAGAGAGAAACGAGCCTCCGAACTCCTACCGGAGGGCCAACATGGTGACGACGGGGACGATGATTGACGGATTACCGGCTTGAGCAGAAATAAATAAATAACAACAAACAGACTTTATAATCAGACTTTTACTGTAAAATATAAAGAGAGAATTTCAAGGAAACACCCCGCACACAACCTTCACAGTCAAACTGGCAGTACTGTCTCGTCGCTCATTGCAGGATGTCACCCACTTACCAACCATTTTAACAGTAAGCCGCTGCTATCAATAATTGTTTGAACTGTAAAATATGAACTGTTTCCTACTTGATTTAAATGACAATGAACAGAGTGTTTATTCCTCAAACAAACAAACAAACCGATTTTGCACACGTCCATGCTATTTCGAAAAGGTTTCCAAAGTGCAAATAAAAAAAGAAATACAAAATAAAAGCCGGTGTATAAGCCTACATGGAAATTACGACGATCTCCGTGTAAAGAAACATTTGACATCAGCACAAAGAGTATATATATATATAAATTACTTACCAAACCAAAATCTGAAATCAGATGTAGTTTATTATAAGGTACGCAGGAAAAAAACGAAAGCGCTATCCATTAAATGTGTACTGCAGAACGAAACGCACAGGCTGAAAAAAGACACATCTGCCAATATGCCTATATCTTTTTAAAAGGCATTTGAGAAAGTAATACTGTTTTATTTTATCGAAAATGAATCATGTCATAGGCCTTCATTATGGAGTCTTTATAAATGAGGAGAGGAGAGTAAATAATTTTGCGCTTCTATATAGGCCTAAATGGGATAAAATCATTACTATTGAATATCAACCCCTTTGCACCATGTCCATTCAAATTTGGACCAATGGTTAGATGAAAAAAGTGCTAACCTAGATATACTAATTATGATTTTGTGAATCAGCTGTATTTAAATCCTAAAATGCCCACGTTTTCTGTGGGCGAGTTTTCTTTTTGGGGGGAGGGGGGTACGGAATGGGGTGCAAAAACGAGATGCTCAACCGGTGATGGGAGCGCGCGGCTACATGCATGCTGAGCCGCGAGGGCGCATCCTCTCTGACGTCAGAACAACCTGGTGCCTTATACACTCCACTCGTTTACGTGTTTCACATTGGGGTCGATGTTGATGATATCTCTTTCGACCACTGTATGTTTTCATTGATGAGTACTGTACTGCAGTATTGCTGTTGGTAAATACTAACTAGCCAAACCAGAGGCCCTTTTCTGTAGTCTGTCTTCCTCCACAGGTAAGGCGAGCAGAGAATGGCCTCTAGAACAGCAACAGCACTTCTAATGTGAGCATAAATAGTCATCAGAGATGTGGGGTTGAGTCTGTCCAACTCTTGCACCATGTAAAATAAAATGGGTTGTAACTGGATGTGTACAGTAGTCAGTCAGTGGGGATGAGATGGAGATAGATGGATGCCCTAAGAACCCCTTGTGAGGTTTTTTGGATGTAGGCCAAGGCAGTATCTTTCTATGGTGCTACAGCCCCAATATAATTCAAACTAGATCGGGCTTGCGGGTCTAATTAGTCACCTTGCATTTTTTGATTTCTCAACGTTACTCTCCACATGATGTTGTCTGAGCAGCAGTCTTCCTCTACACAGGGTGAGGACAGACGGTGAGGACATTACATTATAGTGTGCAATATTGTACGTGCCAATCGTGGCATTGTATGTTGTATAGACAAAAAAAAAAGACAAATATATATGTGATTGATATCTGAAAAGCATGAGGCTGAATTCTGCATTATTACAGAAATGTGAAGTCTTTCTCTGCACTTAAGTGAAAAGATGTCAAACTAGTGAGAATTCCCATCACTTTCATACACAGTAACCCCACTGTGTTTCAGTGAGTGTAGGCAAGTTTCTGGTATTTCTCTTTCCACCGAATTGCTACAGGGACATAGCTACTCCTCCCCTCACAAATCAGTGTTAAAGGCACAGTCCTCCCCCTTCTGTGTGCCTTATAATTTAATTGAGTAGTATCTTTAAAAAAAAATGTTTTACTTGGATAAAGTCAGAAGGAGAAAAGTTCTAACAAAAATGACACAATCTCAACAAATTGACACAATGACAGAAGGGGGATGCCCTGATGAGGAAGTGACCGACCATTCTGCCTGCGGTGAAGACGGATCATTCTGACAGTTACCCAGCAACCCTTTCTCTAAGTCCACCAGTAAACAATGCCATAGAGGATTTCTTTAAGCGATGTTTAACAGTCAGCCAGCTAGGTTAACCATCAGTAGCCGCATTTAGAGTATCAGAGGGTGGCTTGGATTAGTTTAGTAGATCTAAACCTACTGCCATCAGACCAGCTGGCGGGATGTTGAAGACAGACTGAGCAGCAGTAGTAGGTAGGTCTGCTATAATTCCACCAGCCATTTGGATTGGGTCGGAGTTACAAGTTATATGGCCCTTTACTAGGCCAGCATTAAAGCTTAATTGGGTTTCTCTCCTCTTCTGGAGAATATTATATTCCCCAACACTGCCCTAGAATGTCAGAGATCCTTTGCGTAGAGTAAAATCCACAGTTTATCTGTTACATTGTGCCCCACACATAGAGCACATTTGAGGCCAGAATTCAGTCAATACTGCACTAATGCTGTGAAAGACCAAATGTTTTTTCTACACGGTACAGACTTGATTGAATTCAGGCCTTAAATGCGAGACATGAAGACTGTAAATTCAAACCACCTTTTTCACCACTTTCTTACTGACCAATCCTAGAGATACTAATTCTAACTCATTCAGCTCACGTTTTACGTTTGTAAACCTCGCTCTGTAAAACGCACACATTTTTTAAAAATATTAAAACAAAAGTGTTTATTTTTTTGTCAGTTCACAAGGTGCTATTGGGTATGTTCTGGTTCCGGAGTGGAGTGGTTCTGTGTAGTAGATTCTAGAACACTGCCTATTATAAAGGTACAGCACAGTGTTGGGGTCAAACCGACTGCCACGGTCCAGAGTGGATGACTACACCATGTTGCTCACATTGCACAGTTAATCAATGGGGCACAAAATGGACGCCAGGTGTTTTTGTCCCATAATCAAAACCTGCAATGGGTTGATTGAAACTGTGCAGCAGCATGGCTAGTTCATGTTGATGGTGCTTGTGCGGTGTGCATCAGAGAGAGATGTCTTAGAATTTATGACCTATTAGAGGTGCTTTGTTCTTCTTATTTGTACTTAACAGTGGGAATGTGTATTTGGTGACCAGTGATCTAAACAACAGCTGCATGAACATGGTGACAACCTCTACCATTCCCTTTGGAGGTGTGGTCTTCTGGAATCTCTCCCACTAGAATTCTAATACAGATTCTAACTTCCATTCATTCTACCAAGCTGTTTAAAGATCTGTTAATCTGACGTTTGTTTTCTTTAGTTCAACTGATCTAGTTTCAGTGTTCTATTGTCACTATGACATTTCACTGGGCCTTCAAGTTCCGACCAATCACACACAGACAAAGTCTATAATATGGGCAAGGCCAATCACAATCTTGTTTGTGAAGCCAACAGTCATCTTGACCATTACTAGCTCAGCACGCATTCTGTTTTGCACATACAGCGGGTGAAATAAGTATTGAACACGTCACCATTTTTCTCAGTAAATATATTTCCAAAGGTGCTATTGACATGAACGTTTCAACAGATGTTGGTAACAACCCAAGTAATCCATACATACAAAGAAACCAAAACAAATCAGTTCAGAAATTAAGTTATGTGTAATAATGTGAAATGACACAGGGAAAAAAGTATTGAACACATGAAGAAAGGGAGGTTCCAAAAGGCATGGAAAGCCAAGACAACAGCTGAAAACTATCAGTAATTAAAAAGCAATCCAGCCCCCTGTCAGTGCAAATTAATATCAGCTGGTTCAGTCCCAACTGATGGCCTACAAAAAGGTCTCATTGCCAAGGTGTCACACAAGACACATCTCATGATGGGTAAAAGCAAAGAGCTGTCTCAAGACATTCGCAACCTAATTGTTGCAAAACATAATGATGGCATTGGTTATAGGCACATTTCTAAGCTTCTGAATGTTCCAGTGAGCACCGAACCAATGCCATCATTATGTTTTGCAACAATTAGGTATCATGTCAATAGCACCTTTGGAAATATATTTACTGAGAAAAATGGTGACGTGTTCAATACTTATTTCACCCGCTGTACCAATGCAGAGTCCTTCATGTATGCAGACTGTATAGGCTACCGTTATGTACAGGGATGAGACGTTGGGAAAAGGAGCTATAAAAGTCAATGGGGAGGAAAGGGGTCAATGCACAATGAACATATCCCATGTCACCGTATGGTCTAACTACCCCTTTATCAACCCTATATTATATGTTGTACCTTTCAAAATATTTTATCTGTGGTGTGTGTGTGTGTGTGTATATATATATATGGTTTGTTAAATATGATGATCCTTTCAGAAAAATCTAACATACAGTATAAACAGGAAAAGCAAATTGCTGTTTTTTTTCCCCTTTGTATTTTATACTTACAGAAAGCATTGAATAGAATGGAGAAATACTTGCACTTTAGATATATTAAGAAAATACAACATCTGCATATTATTTTTGATAGGGATCTCACGTTCAGAGAGTATAAATTACTTTCCAGGCTTTGTGACATTGCTGGACAGAGATGTATCGAGTTCTACTTATTGAAGTATATTTTGTCCGTGTTTCAGAAGGTTTACTAAAGTAAATTGCATGATTAAGTAGTGCTACACCAATATTGTTATTTTTTAGTTGGTAAAAATGTCTGAAAACTGTGATAAGTCCACATGCCCCATGTATAACTTATTCTCTCATTCATTCTAGAGCAGTTCTTACTGAATTATGGCCTTTCCTGACTACATGACGATGGTGCTTAAGTTGGCCTACATTTGGCATCATCATAACTTGCATCTTACTGTACTTCATTACTTTGTTTATGTACTTTCACTACCTTATTAAATTTATGTTGATGGAAAAAAGTGTGCCGTTTTGTATGTTTTAATGTTGGAAAGCCTTTGTCATCTGAAAATGACTAATTGCAATAAACCGTCATTCCTCATGCTTGTGTCTGGCTAAGTTCCACAGAAAAGATGAATCATAATGGTTAAAAAATAACTTCAATTTAGAAGTACTGGTAGTGGCACCAATAGGACTACCTGCTGGTGAAACGTGAAGGTCGCTAGAAGAGACGTCAGGCTCCTCCCAAGGTGCTGGTGTTGGCGATATGTAACAATGGTGCGGTCCATGGTGCTAAAATAGGCCTATTTGTGCCGCTTTGAGCTAACCATCTGTCAAAGGTGCTCAAGAATTGATACCGTGCGCATTGCATTGACAAGAATAGACGGGTTAGCTGACAACGTCACGAAAATAATGCATCGATGGGTCTGGAATCCGTGCTTTATGATTCTGAACTGTCAGACAGCTGGCAACAATGACAAGAAGCTGCCATGTGGGGAATCGTAGGTGTCTCGTTTCAGCTCTTTTTATGTTATTGATACCATGTCTTGTTTTGAAGTGTTTTGACTGATTTCATGTCAATGCTAATATGGCTAAAATTTGCTAGCTAGCTAACCAACAATTAACAATCTATTTGAGAGACAATCTAATAAAATGTTATTGGTCACATGCTTAGTAAACAACAGGTGTAGACTAACAGTGAAATGCTAACTTACAAGGCCCTTCCCAACAATGCAGAGAGAAAAAAAGAGAAATAATGAGTCTGAGTCGATGTGCAGGGGTACGAGTTAATTGAGGTATATATACACTACCGTTCAAAAGTTTGGGGTCACATAGAAATTCTTGTTTTTGAAAGAAAAGAAAACAAATTGTCCATTTAAAATTACATCAAATTGATCAGAAATACAGTGTAGACATTGTTAATGTTGTAAATTACTATCTAGGCGTTTGGTAATGATGAGAGAGGTTGCATCTCTGGAGACACCAGTTAAACCAGGTGAGATCTCCGCGTGTGTGGGGGGTGGGACAAAGGAGCTATCTGAGGCATGTTGATCGGGACTGGGGGCTCTACAGTGAAATAGAACAATAAGGAATAACCTAAACAGCAACAGACAAGGCATATTGAAAAAAGGGAGAGGCATAAAACAAACACAGTTAATCAAGAGAGCTAAGACAACAACAGTTAAATGGCGATGAATAGACTGAGAAAAAGTTGAGCCACAAACAGGACCTGAGTTCGAATCTGAGGCTTAACAGATAAACAGAATGAGGTACCGTGTAAGGGAACAGTCCAGCAGGCAACAGCTATGTAGCCGAGTGATCATAAGGTCCGATGAGCAGCAAAGAGGTGAGCCAGGGAGCAGATCAGTGGACGCTGCACTAGGCGAGCGGGAGGCACAGCGTTCAGAATGCTAGTGGGCCGGGGCTAGCAGATGGATCTTCGGCGACGTTGCAGCGGAAAAGCCTGTTGAAAAGCCTGTTGAGACCACGTCGGACAGTACAAAGGTACTGTAGCCCTGGAATTAGCTAGTACACGTCGGCTAGCCGGGAGATGGGCCTAGCTCGGGGCTAGCTCAAGGCTAACTGTTGCAAGCTTTTGGACAGTAGTGTTACAACAGCAGCCACTCGGTTGCAGCTAGCTAGCTGCGATGATCCGGTGTGATGGTCCTGTGATTTCGGTAGAAATCCGGTGAAGTGGAAGGAAACGCAATCCGATATGCGCAGGGTTGGTAGCGCGCTGTGCAGACTGGCCGATAATGTCCGAACTGAAGCTGGCTGATGCAGGCAGAGCAGTGGTGAGGACTGCTAGCAGTGGCTAGCAATGGCTAGTAGCTAGTTAGCAAGCTTTTGTCGGAGGTTCAGTTAAATGAGAAAGAAATTAAGAAAATAGTACATCCATTCCACGTTGGGTGAGGCGGGTTGCAGGAAAAGTATATGAGGAATAAGAAAAATATACGGAAAGAGACTAATTACAGACTATTTACATGGGACATGAGACAGGACAAAAAAAACACGTCCGCACTGTTACGCCATCTTGGAACACTTCACAGAGGCCCATTGTCAGCAACCATCACTTCTGTGTTCCAATGGCACGTTGTGTTAGCTAAGGCTAATTGATTAAATAAAACACCAGTCTCAAGGTCAACAGTGAAGATGCTCCAGATACTCAACTAGTCTAAAGAAGGCCAATTTTATTGCTTCTTTAATCAGCACAACAGTTTTCAGCTGTGCTAACATAATTGCAAAAGGGTTTTCTAATGACCAACTAGCCTTTTAAAATGATTAACTTGGATTAGCTAACACAACGTGCCATTGGAACACAGGAGTGATGGTTGCTGATAATGGGCCTCTGTACGCCTATGTAGATATTCCATTAAAAATAGCTACAATAGTCATTTACAACATTAACAATGTCTAGACTGTATTTCTGATAAATGTTATGGAATTTGAATGGACAAAAAATGTGCTTTTCTTTCAAAAACAAGGACATTTCTAAGTGACCCCTAACTTTTGAACGGTAGTGTATGTACATATAGGTAGGGATAAAGTAAATAGTCAACAGGATAGATAATAAACAGTAACAGCAGTGTATGTGCAAAAAGGGTTAAATAGTTAACCAATAGGTACCTGGACTAACTACAGTTGAAGTCAGAAGTTTACATACACTTAAGTTGAAGTCATTAAAATTCATTTTTCAACC
Organism: Thymallus thymallus; assembly: GCA_023634145.1. Classification (NCBI taxonomy): domain Eukaryota; kingdom Metazoa; phylum Chordata; class Actinopteri; order Salmoniformes; family Salmonidae; genus Thymallus; species Thymallus thymallus. The sequence goes on along the minus strand of CM042384.1, from coordinate 24,217,875 downwards.
ACTCCACAGATTTCATGTTAACAAACTATAGTTTTGGCAAGTCGGTTAGGACAACAATAATTCACTATATCACGATTCCAGTGGGTCAGAAGTTTACATACACTAAGTTGACGGTGCCTTTAAACAGCTTGGAAAATTCCAGACAATTATGTCATGGCTTTAGAAGCTTCTGATTGACATCATTTGAGTCAATTGGAGGTGTACCTGTGGATGTATTTCAAGGCCTACCTTCAAACTCAGTGCCTCTTTGCTCGACATCATGGGAAAATCAAAAGAAATCAGCCAAGGCCACAGAAAAAAATATTTGTAGACCTCCACAAGTCTGGTTCATCCTTGGGAGCATTTCCAAACGTCTGAAGGTACCACGTTCATCTGTACAAAGAATAGTACGCAAGTATAAACACCATGGGACCACGCAGCCGTCCCATACCGCTCAGGAAGAAGACAAGTTCTGTCTCCTAGAGATGAACGTACTTTGGTGCGAAAAGTGCAAATCAATCCCAGAACAACAGCAAAGGACATTGTGAAGATGCTGGAGGAAACAAGTACAAAAGTATCTACAGTGGGGAGAACAAGTATTTGATACACTGCCGATTTTGCAGGTTTTCCCACTTACAAAGCATGTAGAAGTCTGTAATGTTTATCATAGGTACTCTTCAACTGTGAGTGACGGAATCTAAAACAAAAATCCAGAAAATCACATTGTATGATTTTTAAGTAATTAATTTGCATTTTATTGCATGACATAAGTATTTGATACATCAGAAAAGCAGAACGTAATATTTGGTACAGAAACCTTTGTTTGCAACTACAGAGATCATACGTTTCCTGTAGTTCTTGACCAGGTTTGCACACACTGCAGCAGGGATTTTGGCCCACTCCTCCATCCAGATCTTTCAGGTTTCGGGGCTGTCGCTGGGAAATACGGACTTTCAGCTCCCTCCAAAGATTTTCTATTGGGTTCAGGTCTGGAGACTGGCTAGGCCACTCCAGGACCTTGAGATGCTTCTTACGGAGCCACTCCTTAGTTGCCTTGGCTGTGTGTTTCAGGTCGTTGTCATGCTGGAAGACCCAGCCACGACCCATCTTCAATGCTCTTACTGAGGGAAGGAGGTTGTTGGCCAAGATCTCGCGATACATGGCCCCATCCATCCTCCCCTCAATTCGGTGCAGTCGTCCTGTCCACTTTGCAGAAAAGCATCCCCAAATAATTATGTTTCCACCTCTATGCTTCACGGTTGGGATGGTGTTCTTGGGGTTGTACTCATCCTTCTTCTTCCTCCAAACACGGCGAGTGGAGTTTAGACCAAAAAGCTCTATTTTTGACCACATGACCTTCTCCCATTCCTCCTCTGGATCATACAGATGGTCATTGGCAAACTTCAGACGGGCCTGGACATGCGCTGGCTTGAGCAGGGGGACCTTGCATGCGCTGCAGGATTTTAATCCATGACGGCGTAGTGTGTTACTAATGGTTTTCCTTGAGACTGTGGTCCCAGCTCTCTTCAGGTCATTGACCAGGTCCTGCCGTGTAGTTCTGGGCTGATCTCTCACCTTCCTCATGATCATTGATGCCCCACGAGGTGAGATCTTGCATGGTGCCCCAGACTGAGGGAGATTGACCGTCATCTTGAACATCTTCCATTTTCTAATAATTGCGCCAACAGTTGTTGCCTTCTCACCAAGCTGCTTGCCTATTGTCCTGTAGCCCATCCCAGACCTGCAGGTCTACAACTTTATCCCTGATGTCCTTACACAGCTCTCTGGTCTTGGCCATTGTGGAGAGGTTGGAGTCTGTTTGATTGAGTGTGTGGACAGGTGTCTTTTATACAGGTAACCAGTTCAAACAGGTGCAGTTAATACAGGTAATGAGTGGAGAACAAGAGGGCTTCTTAAAAAAAAAAAAAACAGGTCTGTGAGAGACGAATTTCTTACTGGTTGGTAGGTGATCAAATACTTATGTCATGCAATAAAATGCAAATTAAATATTAAAAAATCATACAATGTGATTTTCTGGATTTTTGTTTTAGATTCCGTCTTTCACAGTTGAAGTGTACCTATGATTAAAATTACAGACCTCTACATGCTTTGTAAGTAGGAAAACCTGCAAAATCGGCAGTGTATCAAATACTTGTTCTCCCCACTGTATATCCACAGTAAAACGAGTCCTATATCAACATAACATGAAAGGCCCCTCAGCAAGGAAGAAGCCACTGCTCCAAAACTGCCATAAAAAAGCCAGACTACGGTTTGCAACTGCACATGGGGACAAAGATCGTACTTTTTGGAAAAATGTCCTCTGGTCTGATGAAACAAAAATATAACTTTTTGGCCATAATGACCATTGTTATGTTTGGAGGAAAAAGGGGGAGGCTTGCAAGCCGAAGAACACCATCCCAACTGTGCACGGGGGTGGCAGCATCATGTTGTGGGGGTGCTTTGCTGCAGGAGAGCCTGGTGCACTTCACAAAATAGATGGCATCATCAGGAAGGAAAATTATGTGGATATATTGAAGCAACATCTCAAGACATCAGTCAGGAAGTTAAAGCTTAGTCGCAAATGGGTCTTACAAATGGACAATGACCCCAAGCATACTTCCAAAGTTGTGGAAAAATGGCTTAAGGACAACAAAGTCAAGGTATTGGAGTGGTCATCACAAAGCCCTGACCTCAATCCTATAGAACATTTGTGGGCAGAACTGAAAAAGCGTGTGCGAGCAAGGAGGCCTACAAACCTGACTCAGTTACACCAGTTCAGGAGGAATTCACCCAACTTATTGTGGGAAGCTTGTGGAAGGCTACCTGAAACGTTTGACTCAAGTTAAACAATTTAAAGGCAATGCTACCAAATACTAATTGAGTGTATGTAAACTTCTGACCCACTGGGAATGTGATGAAATAAATAAATCATTATCTCTACTATTATTCTGACATTTCACATTCTTAAAATAAAGTGGTGATCCTAACTGACCTAAGACAGGGAATATTTACTAGGATTAAATGTCAGGAATTGTGAAAAACTGAGTTTAAATGTATTTGGCTAAGGTGTATGTAAACTTACGACTTCAACTTTATTTAGCAGTCTTATGGCTTGGGGGTAGAAGCTTTTCAGGGTCCTGTTGGTTCCAGACTTGGTGCATCAGTACCACTTGTCATACGGTAGCAGAGAGAACAGTCTATGACTTGGGTGGCGTACACTGCCTGGTATAGAGGTCCTGGATGGCAGGGAGCTCAGCCCCAGTGATGTACTGTGCGATATGCACTACCATCTGTAGCACCTTGCGGTGATGCAGCCAGTCAAGATGCTCTCAATGGTGCAGCTGTAGGGCCCATGCCAAATATTTTCAGCCTCCTGAGGGGGAAGAGGCGTTGTCGTGCCTTCTTCAAGACTGTGTTGGTGTGTGTGGACGACTGTTGGTGTTAATTCCTTAGTGATGTGGAAACCGAGAATGCTCTCGACCCGCTCCACTACAGCCTCGTCGATATGGATGGGGGCGTGCTTGGCTCTTTGTTTCCTGTAGTCCACAGTCAGCTCCTTTGTCTTGCTGACATTGAGGGAGAGGTTGTTGTCCTGTCAACACACTGCCAGGTCACTGAACTCCTCCCTATAGTCAGTGGTAGGCATGGTCATCATCATCGGTGATCAGGCCTACCACTGTCATGTCGTCAGCAAACTTGATGATGTTGTTGGAGTCGTGTGTGGGTGGGCAGAAAGTACAGGAGGGGACTGAGCAAGCACCCCTGAGGGGCTCCCCGTGTTGAGGATCAGAGTGGTGGATGTGCTGTTGCCTATTTTCACCACCTGGGGGGCGGCCTGTCAGGAAGTCCAGGATCCAGTTGCAGAGGGAGATGTTCAGTCCCAGGGACTGGTGTTGAAGGCTGAGCGGTAGTCAATGAACAGCATTCTCACATAGGTGTTCCTCTTGTCCAGGTGTGAGAGGGCAGTGTGAAGTGCAATAGAGAGAGCGTCATTTGCGGATCTGTTGAGGCGGTATCCGAATCGGAGTGGGTCCAGGGTGTCTGGGAGTATTTCATGGCTACAGATGTGAGTGGTACCTTGACAACAAGTGCTCATTGTGTCCACGATGTGGGTGTGATGTGTATTAGCTTTGCACGCAAGTCGCCAATATTCTTTAACTCAAAATGAAAGACAACATTTTCCACATTATTTCCACGCCTGCATTACATTTCTCTTATAGAAACATTGTTCTGAGGCAATATCTCTAAATAAAGAATTGATAATAAAAGAATCACTACCAATTTCTATTGTATATTAAAGATTACTTTATGAAGCCCTGATGATAATAACTAGTAAAGATGTCTTTCACTTTACACTGCCCAAAACAAACAAACCAACTATATAACAGTTCCATGTTTTACAACAAAGTGCCCTAGCTTCCTTAGTAAAAAAACAATAATAATAATATTTTAGACAGGACCAGGAAAGTAAAAAACCTTCTCACAATTCTATATTACAACAGCACTGCTCTACCCTAAAACATCGGGAAGACAATGGTTAGTTAGCACAACAACCAAAGTGACAAGGTCGGTCCTCAGAGTAAGAAAGACATAACTAATAACGTATAAAATGACAGTTCTGATTCCCAACACCACTTCAATCAACAGAACTAAGGATCTCTGATCCAGTCTAATCACTGTGGAATAGAAAAACACAGCATCTATATCTAGAGCCCCTGTGTCTGGTCTGACCGTGCAAAGATTCCGTACCGCTTTTGTGTAAAGAAAGGTATAATAAGAGTTAGGGACCCTATCCCATCTGACGTCCAGTCAGGAGAGGGGGAGAGAGAAAGAGAGGGGGATGAGTTTCAATGTTCAATGAAGAATAATGAACCACTGCCCTCTTTCCTCCCTCCATCTGTCCATGGTTCCTTCCTGGAGAGAGAGAGAGAGAGCTGGGTTAGTCTCCTCTCTCTGGTCTCCCATTCTTAATATGATTCTACACCACGTGTACCGCTATGTTCTGTTCACCACTTCCTCTACTTCCTCTGCGGCTCAGCCTGTGCGGTCCTGCTGCTTTGTCTTTCAGTCTTTTATTGTTTTATCTGCAATCTGACGATGATATGACAGGAAGATGAGCCAGCTCCAGCTCAGGGAGAGACGTCTCCTCTTCTTCTGCATCAAAGCATACCAACACAGAACACAGATCCTTTAACGTTAGACTTACTTCCTTTAACCCCACGTCCACTGGCCATCCCTCAACCTCAAAACAAATGCATGTACGCAGGCTCTCTCTCTCACACACACACACACACACACACACACACACACACACACACACACACACACACACACACACACACACACACACACACACACACACACACACACACACACTCCCGAGTAACAGCAGTACAGGTGTCCACTCAGAGTAACAGCAGTACAGGTGTCCACTCAGAGTAACAGCAGTACAGGTGTCCACTCCGAGTAACAGCAGTATAGGTGTCCACTCCATTAACAGCAGTGCAGGTGTCCACTCAGAGTAACAGCAGTATAGGTGTCCACTCCATTAACAGCAGTGCAGGTGTCCACTCAGAGTAAAAGCAGTGCAGGTGTCCACTCAGAGTAAAAGCAGTACAGGTATCCAGAGAGTAACATAGAACTAGGGGTTATACAACATGGCACAGTGCCTTCATTCAGTCTGATACCATATATGAAGCTCAGGTTCAAGTGGAAGAAGTAATCTACAATAAATAAATACATATCAATAATAAATAGTCTACACATTAAGGAGTTGATCATTACAACAGTTCTGAGAGTCTGAGTAAGTATTCTTCATCATCATAAGGCTCCCATACAGTAGGTGTGTTCCATAGGCCTGCTCAGTAGGCCTGTTCAGATACACTGAGTCTCCATGCTCTATATGGTCCAGAGAAACCTGTTGAAGGCTCAGGTGAGAGTGACTACTTGATGCTACTGTGCCCCTCCACCCTGAAATCCACCATTCACCTCCTCAAACCAAAAACCTCCACACTTCCTTACGATGTCACTTCCTTTATGCAGGTATGTCCTCTCTCCTCTTTCATCCTTTTTTCCACATCTTCATGTTCTCTGTTATAAGTGTTCTCATAAACACTGCCAGCGACAATTAGCTGTTGGTTAAATAACACCAGTAATACTGTATAGCTGGAACAATTTACTGTGCTTTACTGTGCAATGAGATAGGAAGGAGGGAGGATTTGGGGGAGTCGGTTGGATATGAGGGCCCAGTGCTTAGGCATTTAGGGGGGGTGAGTCCTTTGGCTCAGAGGACAGTTACAGGGGGGTGCATGATGATGTTTTTAAGGGGGTCTTATCTCAACTCCGCTGGCCCGGGGCAGTGCGTCCGGAGGCCCTGCCATTGTGCTGGCTGATGGAAGGAGAGGACTGGGTCTTCCGGAGGTAGCCCTCGCGCCCCCCTCGGCCCTCCCCGATCCCGCTCATCACGCTAGCCTCTATCTTCTCCAGGTCGTCTGTCTCTGCCTTCATCTTGGCCTGGAGCAGGTTGATATACGTCTCATACCGACTCTTCTGCAATGGAGAGAGAGAGGGGGAATGAAGATGATGTGACGATAAATATGCATATATCCCCCATAGCTATTACACAGTGCTCCCCCTGCAGAGAGAAAGAGGATTCATTTCAAATGAACTCATGGAGGGAAACACAGCGAAAGGGAATATAAAACATTGATATGTCACAACTATAACACATCTATAACACAACAACAGCACATCTATTTGAGATTTACCCAGACCTACGCACAGAGAAACAGAGACAGAGAGTGAGAGAAAGAGACAGAGAAAATGAGAGCGAGAGAGAGAGAGAGAAAGAGAGAGATGATATTAATTAACAATCATTTTGAGCCTAATGTGCAAATTGTCCAAACAGATCCGCAAGGTAGATGGACTATTTAAAAAATGTTAGTGGACCATAAACAGATTTAGCTCATTAATCTATACGGCCCAAGTAATGATGATCCACGCTTCTTTGAAAATACACATAACAATTTATCAAGCCTACACCAATATAAGACTATTATGGTGGGAGATTATAATACGGTTTTAAATACCTCAATGGACCGTAAAGGAAATCACACTACAAACTATCACATTACTCTTACAGAATTTCCATGTGGGAAAGGATATCTACAGTGGGGAGAACAAGTATTTGATACACTGCCGATTTTGCAGGTTTTCCTACTTACGAAGCATGTAGAGGTCTGTAATTTTTACCATAGGTACACTTCAACTGTGATTTTTAAATAATTAATTTGCATTTTATTGCATGACATAAGTATTTGATCACCTACCAACCAGTAAGAATTCCAGCTCTCACAGACCTGTTAGTTTTTCTTTAAGAAGCCCTCCTGTTCTCCACTCATTACCTGTATTAACTGCACCTATTTGAACTCGTTAGCTGTATAAAAGACACCTGTCCACACACTCAATCAAACAGACTCCAACCTCTCCACAATGGCCAAGACCAGAGAGCTGTGTAAGGACATCAGGGATAAAATTGTAGACCTGCACAAGGCTGGGATGGGCTACATGACAATAGGCAAGCAGCTTGGTGAGAAGGCAACAACTGTTGGCGCAATTATTAGAAAATGGAAGAAGTTCAATATGACGGTCAATCTCCCTCGGTCTAGGGCACCATGCAAGATCTCACCTCGTGGGGCATCAATGATCATGAGGAAGGTGAGGGATCAGCGCAGAACTACACGGCAGAACCTGGTCAATGACTTGAAGAGAGCTGGGACCACAGTCTCAAAGAAAACCATTAGTAACACACTATGCCGTCATGGATTAAAATCCTGCAGCGCACGCAAGGTCCCCCTGCTCAAGCCAGCGCATGTCCAGGCCCGTCTGAAGTTTGCCAATGACCATCTGGATGATCCAGAGGAGGAATGGGAGAAGGTCATGTGGTCTGATGAGACAAAAATAGAGCTTTTTGGTCTAAACTCCACTCACCATGTTTGGAGGAAGAAGAAGGATGAGTACAACCCCAAGAACACCATCCAACCGTGAAGCATGGAGGTGGAAACATCATTCTTTGGGGATGCTTTTCTGCAAAGGGGACAGGACGACTGCACCGTATTGAGGAGAGGATGGATGGGGCCATGTATTGCGAGATCTTGGCCAACAACCTCCTTCTTGGCCAACAACCACCCGAAACACACAGCCAGGGCAACTAAGGAGTGGCTCCGTAAGAAGCATCTCAAGGTCCTGGAGTGGCCTAGCCAGTCTCCAGACCTGAACCCAATAGAAAATCTTTGGAGGGAGCTAAAAATCCATGCCCAGCGCCAGCCCCGAAACCTGAAGGATCTGTATGGAGGAGTGGGCCAAAATCCCTGCTGCAGTGTGTGCAAACCTGGTATAGAACTACAGGAAATGTATGATCTCTGTAATTGCACCAAATATTAATTGTACCAAATATTAAGTTCTGCTTTTCTGATGTATCAAATACTTATGTCATGCAATAAAATGCAAAATCGGCAGTGTATCAAATACTTGTTCTCCCAACTGTATCTATCTATCTATCTATCTATCTATCTATCTATCTATCTATCTATCTATCTATCTATCTATCTATCTATCTATCTATCTATCTATCTATCTATCTATCTATCTATCTATCTATCTATCTATCTATCTATCTAGGTCAAAAGAGTTCATATTAACAAAGGAAATAGAAGGACTAACAGAACAGACAGATAGCAATAAAAACTGAACCATAGAGGCACTAAGTTAGAGGAAAAACTAAAAGAAATGGAGGAACTTATTCAAGAAAGATCAATTGTAATATATTATAAAAAATAAAGCAAACTGGATGGAATATGGGGAAAAATGCACCAACTTATTTTTCAATCTCCAACACAGAAATGCACCCAAAAATAATTTACTGAAACTTTTTACAAATGGACTCACCCCTGATTCAATAAACTATATTTTGAAAGAGGAAGCAAAGGACTTTAAGCATATGTTTTCATTTCAGTCTCCTCCATCTCCACTAACCAAAGTTAATTATATGTTGTTGATTTTTCTACTAATAATGTAAAATTAACAGCTGTACAGAAAGACTCATGTGAAGGCCACATTACAGAGGAGGAACTTCTTGATGCAATTAAAGTCCAGGAAAACTCCAGGAATGTATGGCATAGAGAACCGTTATTAGCGTGTTTTAACCACTACTATAAAAATGGTAGATTATCAGATACTCAACAAGACTAGACCCGAGTGGTAAATATAAAGATCCAGTCCATTTAAAAAATTGGAGGCCCCTTACAATTCTGGCAAAAAGCATAGCGCATAGAATTAAAAAGGTATTGTCGGATATTATTCATCCTAATCAGAAGGGTTTTTTACATGGACGATACATTGGAGATAATATCAGACTAGTACTGGAAACAATAGAACACTATGACAAATCCAGGAAACCAGGCCTGGTATTCATAGGCTTTTGATAAAGTACAACATTAATTTATTTATAAATGCCTGGAATATTTCAATTTTGGAGAATCTCTTATACAATGGGTTAAAGTTATGTATAGTAACCCTAGGTGTGAAATATTAAATAATGGTTACTTCTCTGAAAGTTTTAAACTGTCAAGAGGAGTAAAACAAGGTTGTCCACTATCGGCATATCTATATATTATGGCCATCGAAATGTTAGCTATTAAGATCAGATCCAACAATAATATAAAGGGGCTAGAAATCCAGGGTTTAAAAACAAAAGTGCCATTGCACGCTGATGATTCATGTTTTCTTTTAAATCTACAATTTGGATCATAGAGGATCTAGGTACGATTTCTAACCTCTCTGGATTACAATCAATTTATGATAAGTGTACTATATTATGTATTGCATCACAAAAGAAATTCAACTTTTACATTACCGTGTAGTTTTCCAATAAAATGGTCTGACGGGGATGTGGACATACTAGGTATACATATCCCGAAAGAAAGAAATGATCTCACTACAATACATTTTAATAGAAAGTTTGCAAAAATAGATAAGATCTTGCTACCATGGAAAGGAAAATATTTGTGGAAAAATCCCCCTGATTAACTCTTTAGTTATATCCCAGTTTACCTATTTGCTTATGGCCTTGCCTACACCTAGCGACATGTGTTTTGAATTATATGAGCAAAAAATATTGAATTTAATTTCGAACGGCAAGCCAGACAAAATTAAACGAGCCTATGTATATAATGAATATGAATTCGGTGGGCAGAAGTTATTAAAGCATTAGACCTTTCCCTAAAGGATCCAGTCATACAAAAGTTATACTTAAATCCAAACCGGTTCTCTAGTATATTAGTAAGAATGGCTCACCCCGTGCTCAAGAATGGCCTTTTTCTCTTTATTCAGATTACAACCTCTCACTTTCGGTTATTTGAAAATGAAATCTCCAAAATATCGCTATTTTAACAAGCCATGGAAAGATGGTTGCTATTTCAGTTTAATCCACCAGAAAAGACAGAACATATAATACAACAAAATTAAATATAGTAATTGATTAAAAAAAACATTATTTTGGGAAATCTTTGTAAATTATATCATAAATAGGACTGGTGGCGTTATGTCACACATGCAGCTAACAAAAATATATGGAAACGTCTGCTCTACCCAAAATTACAACCAAACTAAATGCAGCATCACCTCAAAATTGGAAGAGGAAAGTGGAATGGGGAAGAAGTAAGAAACTTATCTGTCGGCCCTGCATTAAAGATCAACATTGGTTAAAGAAAATTGTGATAAATAAAAAAGTATACCAGTTTAATTTAAGGATAAAAAAAATTGACAGCTGTGCCATATAGATTGCTAAATAGTTGGGAAGAGATTTTCGATGTACTGATTCCATGGCACATGGTTTATGAGCTAATACACAAAACGATGCCGGATTCAATAATAATATAATAATAATTTTTCAATTTAAATGATTATACAAAATTATTGCAACCAATAGAATGTTATATAGCTCTGCAGATTTTGCTGCTAAGAGACAGAATCATTAGATAATTTGTTTTGGTACTGTCCATATATAGCTTGTTTTTGGTTGCAGGTTCAGGAATGGCTGAAGAATTGCAACATTTACCTGGAGCTAACTCTGCAAATAGCACTGCTGGGTGATTTGAAAAGTCATAGTCAATCGATCAATAATCTAATAATTCATTTTTCCAAAAAAATGTATCTTTAAATAACTATGAGAATAGGAAGGTCCAGAACTTTTGTGAAACATCACAGTTAAAAATATATGGCAAATAGAAATGAAAACTGGATGGTTTTCAGAGATAGAGGAGCTGAAGGATGGGACTGAAAAACCAAGAAAGATAACTATTGTAAAATACATTGTGTCCGTAAAATGTATATAGTATGTAGAAGTTGGAAGTAGAAACCTAAGTATTGTTATCCATTAGTTTACTCCAATTAGAGGATGGGTGGTGGGTTAGGGAAACATAATAAAGGAAAATATATTTAAAAATATATATATATATATATATATATATATATATATATATATATATATATATATATATATATATATATACAGTACCAGTCAAAAGTTTGGACACACCTACTCATTCAAGTTATTATTTTATTTTTGACTATTTTCTACATTGTAGAATAATAATGAAGACATCAAAACTATGAAATAACACATATAGATATGTTAAACATATCTAAATAAATTTTAGATTTTAGATTCTTCAAAGTAGCCACCCTTTGTGTTGATGACAGCTTTGCACACATAGTAAAAATAAAGAAAAACCCTGGAATGAGTAGGTGTGACCAAACTTTTGACTGGTACTGTGTATATATATATATATTATATATATGGGGGATTGGAAATTATGCTGATCTACCCCCTAAAAATAAAGGGAGAGCGAGAGAGATAGAGAGAGAGAAAGATATGCAACATTTGTCCTTTAAGATAAACTACACACATTATGCAAAGGGGTGTGGGCCTTCCTATCTGCTGTCTCTTACCTCATATATGAGGTAGTGCTCTTTGATTCGGTACTCCTCCCACTCTCTGCTCTTGGGAGAAGGCGAGGGCGGGCTCTTCCTGTGTTCCTCCACCTCCACACTCATCTGCTTCAGCTTCCCCTCGTGAAACTGCAGCTGCTCCTCCTGCACCAATCACAGCAACCCAATCAACCATCAGGCAGCAGCAACAGCCAATCACATACCACAATCAATCTAGGGTGTACTGTAAGGACCTATCAAACTATGCTATATTTGTGGCTGAGTGTGTACTGAATGTGTGTGAGAGAGTGTGTGCGTGCATTGTGCATCTGTGTGATTGCATGAGTTAATGTGTGTGTGTTTGCGTGTGTGGACCTGGTTTAGCCGGGTGGAGGAGGAGGGCAGTAGAGGTCTACAGAACGTCTTCATGGAGCCAATAGCAGCAGGAAAGGCTGGGGCGGAGAACAGAGCTGCTACCAGGTTAATACGGAATATCCACGACATCATCTCCACCTCACTCCTACAGAGAGAGAGCGAGAGGGAGAGGGAGGGAGAGAGACGGGGGGAAAGATACGTACGTAAAATGTATGGCATACATTATTATTATTATATTATGAGAGAGAGTATGACACAACTTGCGACAAAATATCTAAAGGCCAATAATATTTGGCCAATAATATTTGTCTAATAATAACACCACATTTCTGTACATCATGAAAGTCAGTTAACATTGCGTGACAAAATATGTGCATTAGGAGACATAAAGCTCATTCCCATTAACAGGCCTCCCATACAGGCCAGGGACAGGCCTCCCTTACAGGCCAGGGACAGGCCTCCCCTACAGGCCAGGGACAGGCCTCCCCTACAGGCCAGGGACAGGCCTCCCCTACAGGCCAGGGACAGGCCTCCACTACAGACCAGAGTGGCAGAGGACTTACGGTGCCTGCAGCAGGAACACTCTCCAGTCAGAGGTCTTTAGTTTGAGGACGTTGGGTCTCTTGCTGTAGTCTGTAGCGCGGGTGGCTAACGCATGGTGGATACGCACAGCGTTCTTCAGGTCTCCCTCACACAGCTCCGCATCAGCCTTATACTCGTCCTGTTAACGGGGAGACAGAGAGAGTCACACACACATGCAGCTGAGCTACCGCTGCTGCATCCCCTAGTCACCACTACTGCAGTGGTAGAAGTCTGTTTCTATGGTAACGGAGAGGTATCTGGTACCTTCTGGAGATAAAGGATCATCCCCTTTAGAACCGCATAGAACTTCTTCCAGCCTCGCCGTCCTCGTGGGGCTAGAAAGAGAGAGAGAGAGAGAGAGAGAGAGAGAGAGAGAGAGAGAGAGAGAGAGAGAGAGAGAGAGAGAGAGAGAGAGAGAGAGAGAGAGAGAGAGAGAGAGAGAGAGCGAGAACCATTATTTCTAACGTTGTTTAATTCCCAATAACTGAAGACTCATTTATTAAGAAATCCCCTTTCAAAGTAGCCTAAGACAATCTATGTGTTTGTTTGTGTCCTCACTGCGTTTGCCGTCCATGTCTGCGTGGCTCTTGCGGGTCAGGACACCATGTTTATAGGTGACGGCGTTGAGTAGGATGGGGATGGTGATGAACGGGTTATTGCCATCCGTTATCCTGGCAACCCCCCTCTTCCCCCCTCCCTCACACTGCTCCTCCACCAGCTCCGATAGACTCTTCCTGAACTCCTCTTCCTCACTGCAATACATCAGACATCGGATATAACATAGGACACGCGCACATGCACACAAGAACACACATCATACACACACACACACACACACACCTGAGAATGGATACTCACATTGCCCATTCAAGCTTCTCATTCTTTATTGAATTATACAGCACCTAAACAGGAAGAGGAAGTGAAGAAATCAAAATAGTGGGAGAGAAAACTCACATTACACCTCATTGAACTGGATGAACTTCAGAGTAATGCTTACTTTGGAATCTGATCAAATATTACATTAGCAATATTGTCCTAGCGTTGGTTAGCATACCTTTAATAGGTCTTTAGGGAAGTCTTTGCCGTCATTTAGGCTATCCAGATTACTGATGAACTGCTGGCAAGACATTTTCTTCCCAATGTTCTGGACAAGAGAAACAAAACCACACAGAAAATTAAAGCTGAATACTGAATCTGTTGAGAAACCTTAAAATATTTACCACTAGGTGTCAATGCTGTGCAGGTAGGGCACTACCTATTCTCGTCATCATGCACTATGTGTTGATTGGTTACATTACAGCCACAGATATACTGTATACTGTACATGGAGAGAAACAGAAGAGGTTAGTGCTAAAAGCGGCTTACCACCTACGGAGCAGGACAGCCAGAGGTTACACAGAGGTCAGACAGAACCCAGGAGGATAGATGGAAAGAAGAAACGAAGGAGGGAGAGAGAGCGTGTTAGATGCAGGAGAGGATCTGTTAATATACATACAAGAACAGAGAGTTAAATTGTGAGAGAGCGTGTTAAAGTAACACTGGCTAAGAGTTAGTATACTGTGGTATTCAGTAGTAGGAGACAGAAAGAGGCAAAAAAGTAGGACAGAAGAGAGATGAGAGAGAGAGAGAGAGAGAGAGAGAGAGAGAGAGAGAGAGAGAGAGAGAGAGAGAGAGAGAGAGAGAGAGAGAGAGAGAGAGAGAGAGAGAGAGAGGAGCTATTGTGGATGCAGCACATCACTTCTAAACAGGTGTTGCCTGGCTTAAAGGGTGGTTTATTTTTATTCTTAAAGACAGCCGAGCAAAAAAATATTAATACAATGAGCCGACTACAGTAGGCTTTACTATGTCAACAGTGTTGGTGTGTGAGTATGCTGTATGTCAAATAGGATTTATGAGTGTATTTCTGGGGGATCCTGCCTGTACATTGATTTCCATCCATCTCCACAGATTGTAGATTTGATAACAGAGCTGTACGTACGTGTCCATGTAGATCAGTGTTGAGCAGCATCAGGGCGCAGGTTAACGTATGGGCTCCGTCTGTTGGAAGAAGATAACATGTTTTTGAAGTCTCAACAATACCTGGCATAGTACTTTATACTATTCAAAATGTAGATGTACGTTTTTTTGGGAGGCCCTAAGCGAGATTTGGTTGGGGGCAGCCCCACCTCGCGTGCAAAACCTTTTATGGCCCACCTCTTGATGACAAAGAGAAAAATTAGCAGCTCTAATTTTAATGTCCTGCAATTCTACACATTTTGCCATGGGGCAAAGAGAAATCTATTTATTTACCCACTATTTCTCCCCAATTTTTCAATCTTGGCTAAGGTGGAGTCATGCGTCCTCCGAAACATGACCCGCCTAACCACGCTCCTTAACGCTCCTTATGAACCCAGATCCGTAGTAACGCCTCTAGCACTGCATGCAATGCAGTGCTTTAGACCGCTGCGCAACTCGGGAGGCCCTGAAATCATTGCAGTTCTACACATTTTTGTCTATGTAAGGTTCCTCTGTCGAGCATTTTAAAAAGCAAACATTGAATATCCATTTGAGTATGATGAAGTTATTAACTACACTTTAGATGGTGTATCAATACACCCAGTCACTAATAAGATACAGGCGTCCTTCCTAACTAAGTTGCCAGAGAAGAAGGAAACCGCTCAGGGATTTCACCATGAGCTAAATGGTGACTTTAAAATAGTTAAAGAGTTTAATGGCAGTGATAGGAGAAAACTGAGGATGGATCAACAACATTGTAGTCACTCCACAATACTAAACTAATTGACAGAGGGAAAAGAAGGAAGCCTGTACAGAATAAAAAATATTCCAAAACATGCATCCTGTTTGATAATAAGGCACTAAAGTAAAACTGCAATAAAAGTGGCAAAGAAATGTCCTTTATGTCCTGAATACAAAGCGTTATGTTTGGGGGCAAATCTAACACTCATCACAGAGTAGCACTCTTCATATTTTCAAGCATGGTGGTGGCTGCATCATGTTATGGGTATGCTTGTCATCGGCAACGACTATGGTGTTTTTTATGATAAAAAGAAACAGAATAGAGGGAAGCACAGGCAGAATCCTAGAGGAAAACCTGGTTTAGTCTGCGTTCCAACAGGCAAATTCACCTTTCAGCAGGACAATAACCTAAAATACAAGGCCAAATATACACGGGAGTTGCTTACCAAGACGACATTGCATGTCCTAGTTACAGTTTTGACATAAATTGGCTTGAAAATCCATGGCAAGAATTGTAAATGGCTTCTGAATGCACTGTATGCCATGTTAATATGCTATCTGAGCGTGACTAACAAAGTCAATGGGGGCCCCCTGCAGGTCAGGGACTCTGGCCAAGTGCCTTGTATACCCGGTCAGTAATTCGGAAATGATTACTACAGGGTTTAGATAGCTGGCTAAACTAACTTACCTAGTAAGCTATAAAATGTTAGCTGACATGGGCTAATTGAGTGACTGTCAGTGACTGACATAACAAGAAAAAAACTGCTGACGCACAACCACACGTTTGAATTGCACCTACTATTCTGACTTCCTATAAAAGGAAGCGGGTTCGGAGCCTCCCTAGCCGCCATGGGGCCCTAAGCATCCTCTTATGTCGCTTAGTGGCTAGAAGAAGCCTTGTGAGGTATTGGTCTGTCACATGCATGAACCAGAATTGATCGGTCACATGAATGAAGCAAACGTTAATAATGAATTAATTATGAATGATGAATAAGCTAAATCACGCAAATATAACTTGTCTTCAGTATATAAGAGAACTAATGGGACTGCCCCGGGAGAGCTCCTGACATGAGTTCTTGGTGCATTGAGTTGGTTGGAACCTCTCCAGTGCTGATAATAAAGAAAGATTAAAAAAAGATTGACTTTGAGTGTCCCTGTGTAGAATTTCCATGACAGTCTTCCTCCTCATCCTCATCATAGTCTTCCCAAGCCTCCCCAACACCCTAATAATAATCATAATCATCACCATCATCTTCTTCCTCATCATCATTCTGTTTGGATATCTCCTTTCCTTCGGGGGCGAGGGCAGTGGGGTTGCAGACACAGAACCTCTTAGAGAAGTGGACCAGGATCCTTTCTCTCTCCTGGGTCTCCCCCATCAGAGGAAAGGCTTTCAGGAAGTTCCTGAGAATTAGGTCAAAGACCAACGAGTGAGAAGGCAGTATTGTTTTCAGGCTTGAATGCAGAGTGTACCTGTCTGTACAGTGATATAGGCTATAAACGACAACCTCCATCTCTAGACTTCCTCACGTTTATTTTGGAAATCGATAATGGCATCGAAAGAGCGAGGCTACAATAGATTAGTACAGTACAGTGCACATTAACTCAGTGTAAGTATGGTTAACCCCTCACAATACAAACATGTTAATTTACTCTGGATATCTGCATGCTGTGGTTTAATAAATGCATTCAAGACTGTCCCAAATCATGGCATACTGTATACCAGGAGTTGACAGTTGACTGTATAGCAAAATAGAGACTCACTACAGCTCTATACTCTTGAGAAATCAGCATTAGGCTAATGCGTTGTGAGCAGTGCTGTGAGAATAGTGCTGACTGGGCTTACCTCAGGGCCTTGTCCAATGACAGGCCAGAGAAGTCAAAGAAGCTGAGGTACTCTGACGCCACCAGCTGGCTGAACTCATTACTGCATGATGGACAGAAGGAGGAGGGATGGGGAGGGAGGGAGAGATAGAGGGGGGGGGGAATAGAGAAAGAGAGAGAGAGAGCGAGAGAGATGTGAATTTCAATATGATACAAAATACATATGAGTACAATATAAACACTGTGAGACATATGCATGTGTATGTGGTCATGTGTGTGTTTGGTCTTGTGTGTGTGTATGCCTGAAACCCCACTTCTTGCCCAGGTGGCGTGCCACATCGCAGCGTTTGAAGCCCTCCAGGTAGAACAGGCGCTTGGCAAGGCGTTTAGCAGCGTTACAGTCGGCACGGCAACCGTTGGCCAGGTTGTCCGTGCTGCCTCTCTCCAGCTGCTCCAGACCGCCCAGCTCCGAGTCCGACAGCAGGCCCGTGTCGTTGGCATCACTGAGGAGGACACACACAGGGACATTCAGAGATTAGGATAGACACTCTCCACTTGATAACTGTGGACAGTGCTTAATTTGAGCCGGATCGACACCTCCGTTTTGGACTGTTTTGTTCCGGAATCTATTTGACCGGATCCGGTACCTCTCGTGGCATTCTTTTTTTTTCTTCTTCACTTTCTGCGTTTTTAAAATAGTATTAAAAATTCATCAAAAAAATATCAAAGTTCATTCAAGTTTCCTCTTTGTTTATTCTTCTGCTCCCACTAAAAAACGTAATGTGAAAAATAAGGTTTTCAGCCCGAGTTGATTTGGGTTGGGCCGGCCTGGGCTTATGGTTTGCGCAACATGTTTTAGACCAACGCTTGGCCGTGGCTCTGTGAGAAACGCGCCAGTATCTCTCACATAACTAGAACGAGATTCACTTTCTATGATCTCTATCCCTCTGCTCTGATAGACATGATGAGCCTGCAACTCTCTTCTCTCCAGCGTTGCACTTCATCATTTATGTCCTTATAGAATCATAGCTGCATGAAGGGCTCTGGAGGAACTGCAGCACCTAAGATCAATTGAAATACATTTGCCAAAATTGTAGAATAACTGCTGTCTGTTCAGAAATAAATGAAACAATTCAAAATAGCCTACTACACGACGAGAAGGCCTATCATTTAGCCACAGATGATCATTAAGCACTGCATCTCAGTGCTAAAGGCGTCACTACAGACAACCTGGTTCGAATCCAGACTGTATCACAACCGGCCGTGATTGGGAGTCCCATTGGGCGGCGCACAATTGGCCCAGTGTCGTCCGAGTTTGGCCGGTGTAGGCCGTCATTGTAAATAAGAATTTGTTCTTAACTGACTTGCCTAGTTAAATAAATGTTAAATATAAACATGTGCTTCCTTTTTTTAGCCTAGCTGTGGATTGTAGCCAAATAACAAGGAATAGCCTACATTCGGGAACGTGCGGCAAATCTGTCAGTGAAAAAACAGCATGCAGACAAAACAGGCCTTTCGCAATATTTCAAATACAATCGAGGGAAAACATAGGTTAGAAAGCAATGGCTACTGCTGAAAAGAGAATACTATGCTGTATGCTTTTTGATCAACTTCCAAATATTGTTTTACGAAAGAGAGAGAGAGAGATAGGCTTTTGGCACGAGCGCATCGACAATCACCACGGAATGAGCAGCGCATCATTGGGTCTGGAAAGCATTTTTAGGACTATAATTTCCTCCTCATATTGTAGCCTACAACATGTCTCCACACACCTAGGCCTAGGCTATTGATGGATTCAAGACAAGGTTGTTTTTATTGATCTGAGATTCTCAGTTTGTCATTGTCTAAGTACCCTGCCATTTCCATCACTTGTGCGGTATTAATAAAATATCCTGCTAAAGTCTCCAGTCATGTAAAATGACGTAGAATTGCTAAAATGTTCACTGCAACTTCTGTAAGTGCCTATAGTCTACTGCTCTATGACACTACGCAAATGCGATGATATACATGCAATGTTTAATCATAAAGGTGTTTTTTTTCTTCATGCGTTCCGGTACCTCAGAACTTCCCAGGTCACCCCCCTCTAGTGCTCACATTTTGTTCCGGCACCTTCCAATTTACAAATTAAGCAATGTCTGTGGACCTTGCAAAATGTGAGGTTGGCATCACTGAGGAGGACACACAGGGACATTCAGAGATTAGGACAGACACTCTCCACTGCTTGATAACTGTGGACCTTGCAACATGTGAAGTTGGCATTGTTGAGAACACAACACACACAGACAGATCTCTGTGGACCAACCAACATGACAGGCTTATTGAGCTGATAGCATGGCACCTACCTGCCCCACAGAACAGTGCCCTAGCAGGACCACTGACTGGCAGTACAGAACAGTGCCCTAGCAGGACCACTGACTGGCAGTACAGAACAGTGCCCTAGCAGGACCACTGACTGGCAGTACAGAACAGTGCCCTAGCAGGACCACTGACTGGCAGTACAGAACAGTGCCCTAGCAGGACCACTGACTGGCAGTACAGAACAGTGCCCTAGCAGGACCACTGACTGGCAGTACAGAACAGTGCCCTAGCAGGACCACTGACTGGCAGTACAGAACAGTGCCCTAGCAGGACCACTGACTGGCAGTACAGAACAGTGCCCTAGCAGGACCACTGACTGGCAGTACAGAACAGTGCCCTAGCAGGACCACTGACTGGCAGTACAGAACAGTGCTCTAGCAGGAGCACTGACTGGCAGTACAGAACAGTGCTCTAGCAGGAGCACTGACTGGCAGTACAGAACAGTGCTCTAGCAGGACCACTGACTGGCAGTACAGAACAGTGCCCTAGCAGGACCACTGACTGACAGTCATGAAGATGAAAATATAGAATGTTATGATGATGTATGGCAGCTATAAATTCCAATGTCAAGACCCTTGATGACATAATGTCCTCTAAAGAGGATCATTTCATTTTCACTAGACAGGAATAAACAGATAGATACGCTAATAAATATATGAATGTGTGATATTCTATCAACATAAAAGTTACATGGCAAATTAGATTTTTCTCACATAACCCTGATTCAATAATACAAATCCCCTGAAGACACATAAAGATAGCATATCTGAAACAGAGGGACTACATCTCTATCCCTCTAACCAAAACGCATAAAACATCCTGAAAAAACATTACTGAAATAGTATTAAAAACATCACCTGCCTCAATACCAGACCAGACCATGTGTGCTGGTTATCCCTATAATTTCATGTATCTCTTTGACACTGTCAACATTCTCTCTATAGATGATGTGTTAGTTGTTGTGGATACGACATGCGGGGGAACCCGGTATCCTAGGAAGAGAGACGACAGGCGCAATTACTACCCCTCCCAGGTTGATGTCTCATACATCACAATTACCCACAATCCTCACTGCAGGTAACAGCGTGCCCTGAGCACAAGCCTCGCACAAGGATGGAACTATCCCCAAAATATGCCCAAACCTGCCCCTAGTATACAACAAACATATACAGCGGGTGAAATAAGTATTGAACACGTCACCATTTTTCTCAGTAAATATATTTCCAAAGGTGCTATTGACATGAAAGTTTCACCAGATGTTGGTAGCAACCCAAGTAATCCATACATACAAAGAAACCAAAACAAATAAGTTCAGAAATTAAGTTTGCTTTTTAATTACTGATAGTTTTCAGCTGTTGTCTTGGCTTTCCATGCCTTTTTGAACCTCCCTTTATTCATGTGTTCAATACTTTTTCCCTGTGTCATTTCACATTATTACACATAACTTAATTTCTGAACGTATTTGTTTTGGTTTCTTTGTATGTATGGATTACTTGGGTTGTGTCAGGCTCTGGCCATAGAGAAGCTTTGCTTCTCTATATTTCTATGGTCAGAGTCTGGCAGATCTATTATTTCTACGTCTGTGTGGTGTTGTGTTTGGGATCCCTAATTAGAGGCAGCTGCATTGCATTACCTCTAATTAGGGATCTTACTTATATGTCTGTGTTCCACTCCGTTGGCGTGGTTCATTGTTGTATATTGTCTCGTGCCGTGCTACGTGTGTCATCTTTATTATTATCATTTGTTATTTTGTATGGTTCGTCATTTAGTTTGAATAAACATGTCGAACTATCGATACGCTGCGCCTTGGTCTCTCTACACACCCGAACGTGACAGGTTGTTACCAACATCCGGTGAAACTTTCATGTCAATAGCACCTTTGGAAATATATTTACTGAGAAAAATGGTGACGTGTTCAATACTTATTTCACCCGCTGTATCTGTTTTTTTTTTTTAAATCTTCATATCTTACAGATGCATTTCCCTAGCCTTCTCTCCACGTTGGCTCACAGCCACTGGCATTCAATATGGATTTTGACCCTTGATCTTTATCTTGGACGAAGTGAACTACAGTACAGTTCCGTGTACCTTTCATTGTAACTATTATGCATTTGAGAAGTCGTGAGTAGATTTCCCCTGAATAGTCAGCTGTGTGTGTGTGTGTGCCCATACCTAGAGCATGAGACAGCATGTCTGTGACTCACATGGTAATCTCTCTCTCACAGTTGTGTTGTCTGCCATCCACCCCTAGGCTAGCAAGGGTGTGTCAGGTGAAGGGCATGAGGGCTGTGTGTGTGTGTGTGTGTAAGTGAGGGTCACAGTCTAGTGCCAAAATATTGCCATTTTGGAATTGCACATCCAGTATTTGTGTATGTGACTAAAGTCCCAAAAACCTATTGTGTGAGAAAATGAATATGTATGTTATTTATGAGTTGGGGTGTGTGTGTCTGTGTGTTTCATAACTGAGGCTTGTGTGCAATCACTGGCATCCTCTGTGCAATGTCTTGATGGAATAATACCAAGGACTCAGCATTACATGATCCAACACAACACCAGTCTAGTACACCATAACCTACTGCCCCTTCAATCTCATTCTGTTATTCAAAACCCCAACACTTCTAAAATAACACAACATTCACTGATGGGGCACTCCAATATACTGCCGTGACAAAAACCCTTCCTGGTTAAATAAAGGTTAAATAAATAAAACTGATAAAGGCATAGGAATAATATTATTATAAAAAGGAAACAAAGGAGCTTGTTAGTTCCTAGGGGCATGTTGAACAACGTTGTTGCCAGTCTTCCATGAGAGTGAGCAATATGTATTATGGTCAACAGAGATGGTTCAAATGTATTTGATCCGCGTTACACAATCATTATAAACTGACCAAAGTTCGAGCCATACAGAGAATTCATTTTAGGCATAGTCAATTAGGTATTTTCAACGTATGTCAATTATACTTAGAGTAGCCACATTTTTCATGATAGTGTTCGTAACTGAATAGTGGCAAATCCATGCTTTAGTTGATTTACAACGGCTGTCAAAACGGTTCCGCTCAATATTCTAATTGCAAATACAGCACACACTCCCGCTTATTCTGAGTCTGATTGATACAAGAAACTTCAGAACAACTTAACTGTGAGCAGAACCATGGAAAAAAGACTTACAGAAGTTCGAGAAGCAAGTCGAAATGAACGTCATATTCCTGTTTCCACATTTTCTCTCCCGCATTCGAGGATGAGAATCAGTGTCATGGAGCGCGCAACATCATCCAGCGGTGTTCGGTAAAATCCGGCATTTATTCTTTGGCGTTATTTACCCAGAGGCTTAAGCAATCAGATTTTCGTCAGTCTTTTCCTACACAAACGGTACTCGAAACCCTGCATGGTTATAACCCGGTTTAAGAGCACAGAATTATGTAACTATAGTGTTTTGTAGCCTACAGCCTTTCCCCACAATGTGAATGGATATGAGATTTTTCCCTTGAAGGTTCTTGGAGGTCTCCCTCAAAAAAAGAATGTGAGAGGCAGAGCGACAGATCACAGCATTTAATGAATTATGTTCCTAAGTCTTGTTAGTACACACTACC
Source organism: Thymallus thymallus (assembly GCA_023634145.1). NCBI lineage: Eukaryota > Metazoa > Chordata > Actinopteri > Salmoniformes > Salmonidae > Thymallus > Thymallus thymallus. Next base: position 24,194,443 of record CM042384.1, on the reverse strand, counting down.
TTTGATGATCATGCAGGTCTGTACATAGCCAATTAGGCCACTCCCTCCCTGTTCTTTTCCCATAGGCTATGTTGTGATGCTAAGAAACCCCTGTTTTCTCTTGGCCTAAGGCTCAGAAGCCACATAGTTAGCATATAACTCTTCAGAATATCAGTCATATTCAAAAGATGTGTCATATGATCATATTCAAAGGCAGGTCCACTTCTACCCTACAGCTAAGGTAATTTTCCCTCTACAGTGCATTCTGAAAGTATTCAGACCACTTTACTTTTTCCACATTTTCCACAGCCTTATTCTAAAATGAATTAAATTGTATTTTCCCCTCATCAATCTACACACAATACCCATAATGACAAAGCAAACACAGGTTTTTAGACATTTTTGCACATTGAAATATCATTTGAAATTTCACATTTATGTAAATATCACATTTAAGTACTCAGACCCTTTATTCAATACTTTGTTGAAGCACAATTGGCAGCGATTACAGCTATGACGCTACAAGCTTGGCACACCTGTATTTGGGGAGTTTCTCCCATTCTTCTCGGCAGATCCTCTCAAGCTCTGTCAGGTTGGATGGGGAGCATCGCTGTACAGCTATTTTCAGGTCTCTCCAGAGATGTTCGTTCGGGTTCAAGTCTCCCAGTCCCTGCCACTGAAAAACATTCTCACCACATGCTGCTGCTACCACCATGCTTCCTCGTAGGGATGGTGCCAGGTTTCCTCCAGACGTGACGCTTGGCATTCAGGCCAAAGATTACAATCTTGGTTTGATCAGACCGGAGAATCTTGTTTCTCATGGTCTTAGAGTCCTTTAGGCGCCTTTTGGCAAACTCTAAGCGGGCTGTCATGTGCCTTTTACAGATGTGCGGCTTCCGTCTGGCTACTCTACCGTAATTGTGTTGAGACACATATTTGGGGAAGGGTACCCAAAATGTTCTGCAGCATTAAAGGTCCCCAAGAACACAGTGGCCTCCATCATTCTTAAATAGAAGAAGTTTGGAACCACCAATTTTAGAAGATTGCTGTGAAAAAGGGAAGGTGTAAGGATTTATGTTCAGAGAGGTCTCTGGAAACCTTTATGGTTTTCAGGTTTGGTGTCCAGAGACCTCTCTGGAAATCTCTATGTTCCATTTGGGATTGGTCCACAATTAGAGGCAGCTGCGCCTATTTAAGTAGTAGTTATTCCCACCTGTGGTTGTGGGTTTTTGTGTGTGTTCCTTTTTTGTTTCACGCCGGTTCATGGTCGCTGTCTCTCCTTTGTTCGGTTTTGGGATTATTATTACTGGGATAAAGGAATGTCTTCTCACTACAGCTCTGCGCCTCGGGTCCTGTTTCATAACGATTTTTGACAGAAGGGGTCTGAATACTTTCTGAATGCACTGTATTTGGCCCTAGTGTTGTTTATTGTGTTGCCAACCATCTCTGACTCACCCTCCAAAAGCAGAAGAAGACATGGACTGGTGGCATTGTGATAGGTTTAGATAACTGGCCCTCACACACACACACACACACACACAAAGTGGCAGATATTAATCACCTACTCTGACACATCAATACATGCTCCCTCTGTTTTTAAATCCCTCCATTTAATCTTGTGGAATCGTGGAGACAAAAAGAAAGTGACAAGGGGAGGACAGACAGACGGAGGAGGGGAGAGGGAGAGCTGGGGGATAGAGAGAACGATATGGTAGGTTAAAGAGAAGAGAGTAGCCATTGAAAGCTCGACAGCCATGATGTGACAGGATCACAATAGGCCCTCATCACTAAGCTAGCAGGAAACAGAATGTTGTCATCACCATTGTGATGCAAGTCACTGACAAGGATTCTAATGAAGAAAGTGTTTATATAAGGCAGACGGGTCTCACAGAGTTTCAACCCCCCAGCTCCATCTGACTTCTCAAATGGCCGCCACGTTCTAACATTAACTGACATCAGCATTCCCTTCTAGCAGCCATCATACCCAAACATGACGTCAAACGATTGCTGCACAACCTCCAAAAGGAAATCTTTGGTGTATGAGTTGAACGTTTATGACACATGTATGAGCTCTGGCTCCAAATGTAAAATATAGTTCTGCAACCTCTTCAGAAGAACACCGGAGGAACAGTAACAATTGGATACAATAGTCTTTGTCTGTTTTGTCCTAGTTGAGGACCAATGACGTAGGTCTAGAGAAAGAGATACATTCGAAATGTCCTCTCAGTCAATGGCAGTGAGTGATACAGTGAGTGATACAGTGAGTGATATGGCAGTGAGTGATATGTGATAAGTGGACTGGACAAGAGTTTTTGGAGAGATTGAGAACTTTTCAGCGATAAGCACAATTAATATTAGCAGCACAGATGCGCAATGCAGTTCTGTTCAGCAGTGGGAAGGACTCGCCACACCCGGAACACCCAGCCTAGCCTACATCAGCTGGTGAGCTGAGGGAGGAGCAACCGATGAGTGTGGGCAGACAGGCAGACAGCACCGTTAACCAATTATTTAAACTACACCTTATTCAGTCATGTTACTTCATTAGCTAGCTATAGCTAACAACCTGGGGTGCGTTTCAGCAGAACGCAACGTTTTGGAACGTTCAGATTGAAATATGCTATGTAGAACAAACATGCCTCTCTAACATGTTGAATAAGGAATAACGTGGCAATTTATTGATTAAATCCCTCTTGCCACTACACTATCTCTCTCTCTCTCTCTTTCTCTCTCTCTCTTTCTCTCTCTCTCTTTCTCTCTCTCTCTTTCTCACTCTCTCTATTTCTCTCTCTCTCTCTCTCTCTCTCTCTCTCTCTCTCTCTCTCTCTCTCTCTCTCTGTGTAATCTGAGGGAAGTATGTGTCTCTAATATGGTCATACATGGCAGGAGATTAGGAAGTGCAGCTCAGTTTCCACTTCATTTTGTGGGCAGTGTGCACATTTTTTTCTCTTAAGAGCCAGGTCTGCCTGATTCTGCACATAGTCAAAGATTTCCTTAACTTTGGGACAGTCATAGTGGTCAGGTATTCTACCACTGTGTACTCTCAGTTTAGGGCCAAATAGCATTCCAGTTTGCTCTGTTTTTTGGTACATTCTTTCCAATGTGGCAAGTACTTCTCTTTTTGTTTTCTCATGATATGGTTGGGTGCGCCCACAGGACTGGAAAATCCAGCACCGGCCCAGGTGACAGGTCCAGAACGATAGTGTTCAAATTCCTGAGGTTCAAGAACAAGGTAGCTGTTTTGGAAAGAGTCAAGAACTTGAGGGAAGGAATATCTTCCTCAACGAGGACTATCATGAAGCTGCGCGCCAGAAGAGGAAAGAACCTATCCTATCCATGATAGCTGGGGACATTGCTGGGGACATTGCTTAAATCTGCTATGACAGGCTCATTGTCCACCCTCCCTCCCAAATTCCTGGAAGGGATGAGAGCCAAGCCTATGGGTTTGTATCTTCAACCCCACAACACACACACACACACACACACACACACACACACACACACACACACACACACACACACACACACACACACACACACACACACACACACACACACACACACACACACACACACACACACACACACACACCACCTGATTAATGGACTGCTGATTGTATATTTTTTTCTCTTTTTTTGTTTGTTCCTTAGTTATTATTCTATCTCTGATAAGCTGAAAATTGCCCATATTAATATATGTAGCCTTAGAAATAAGGTTCATGAAATCAATAACTTGCTAACATCAGATAACATTCATATATTAGCCATTTTTGAGACTCACTTAGATAATGAATTTGATCATACAACAGAAGCAATACATGGATATAACATCTATAGAAGAGACAGAAATGCTTATGGGGGAGGAGTTGCTGTATATATTCAAAGCCATATGCCTGTAATGTTTATCTTATGTCAAGTGTTATGGAAGTGTTGTGGTTGCAGGTTCACCAGGCACATCTAAAGGATTTTTTTTTGGGTGTTGCTATAGATCACCAAGTGCCAATAGTCAGTATCTAAATTATATGTGTGAAATGCTTGATAGTGTATGTGATGTAAACAGAGAGGTCTACTTTCTTGGGGACCTGAATATTGACTGGTTTTCATCAAGCTGTCTGCTCAAGAGGACGCTTCTCACTGTAAGCAGTGCTTGTAATTTGGTTCAGGTTATCAATAAACCTACCAGGGTGTTTACAAACACTACAGGAACAAGATCATCCACATGTATTGATAACATTTTTTACTAATATTGTAGAACGTTGTTCTAAAGCTCAATCTATACCCATTGGATGCAGTGATCACAGTATAGTGGCTATATCCAGGAAAGCCAAAGTTCCAAAAGCTGGGCCTAAAATAGTGTATAAGAGATAATAAAAAAGATTTTGCTGTGACTCTTATGTGGATGTTGGTCTGATGTGATTAACAAGGGGCATAATCTTCCAATTATTGATAAACATGCACCTGTTAAGAAACTGACTGTTGGAACTGTTAAGGCTCCATGGATTGATGAGGAATTAAAAAACTGTATGGTTGAAAGAGATGGGGCAAAGGGAGTGGCTAATAAGTCTGGCTGGCTGACTTACTGCAAATTGAGAAATGACGTGACTAAACTCAACAAAAAGAAGAAGAAACTGTATTATGAAGCCAAGATCAATGATATAAAGAATGATGGCTTTTTTTATTGTTGATGAAATTATGGGAAGCAAGACAAATTCAACTCAATCTTTCATCAAATTAGATGGCTTATTCATCACAAAACCATTTGATGTTGCCAATTATTTTAGTGATTACTTCATTGGCAAAGTAGGCCCTTCTTTTCTTTTATTTAACTAGGCAAGGCAGTTAAGAACAAATTCTTATTTACAATGACGGCATACCCCGGCCAAACCCTCACAATGCAATTGTGCGCTCTCCTATGGGACAACCACAGCCCGGGACATGAACCCAGGTCCATAGTAATGCCTCATATGATGCAGTGCCTTAGACCACTGTGCCATTTAGGAGGCCCACTTAGGCAGGAAATGCCAACAACGAACAGTGAGCCATCATTTAATCTCAGCCTAGAGGAAAGTTTTTGTCCTCAGGCCTGGAGGAAAGCCAAAGTAATTCCGCTACCCAAGAGTGGTAAAGCGGCCTTTACTTGTTCTAACAGCAGATTTATCAGCTTGCTGCCAGCTCTTAGCAAACTGTTGGAAAAAATTGTGTTTGACCAAATACAATGCTATTTTCTGTAAACAAATTAACAACAGACTTTCAGCATGCTTATAGAGAAGGGCACTCAACATGTGCTGCACTGACACAAATTACTGATGATTGGTTGAAAGGAATTGATAATAAGAAGATTGTGGGAGATGTACTGTTAGATTTCAGGGCAGCCTTTAATATTATTGGCCATAACCTGTTGTTGCGAAAACGTTTTCTACCATATCATATCGTGGATTCGGAGCTATCTAACTAATAGAACTCAGAGGGTTTTCTTTAATGGAAGCTTCACCAATGTCAAACATGTAAAGTGTGGTGCACTACAGGGCAGCTCTCTAGGCCCTCTACTCTTTTCTATTTTTACCAATGAACTGCCACTGGCATTAAACAAGCATGTGTGTCCATATATGCTGATGATTCAACCATATACCCACCTAATGGAGATCCTAATAAATCAAATCAAATGTGACTAAAATGAAAGGACATTTAGTTGACTAAAATAACCCACTGTTTTTGTAATTTTGACAGTAACTAGACTAAATCATTATTCAAAAGACAAAAATGTGACAATGATATTTTATTTAAAAAGTGTGCCAAAATGTACACTGGTGTGTTTGTATGTGTGTTCGTGGCATATTGCTGATGGAACCTGAGTGGATTATCTGCAGAGAATTTCAGCAGTAGAGAGAAGAACTCTCCCAAGGGCTTTATTACTTTAGAGTGACACACACAAGGACAGGGCTTGTCTCTCTTGTGTGTGTGTGTGTGTGTGTGTGTGTGTGTGTGTGTGTGTGTGTGTGTGTGTGTGTGTGTGTGTGTGTGTGTGTGTGTGTGTGTGTGTGTGTGTGTGTGTGTGTGTGTGTTTGTGTGTGTGTGTGTGTGTTTGCATCCTTGCGTCTGTCTGTGTGTCTGAGCAGCACATATTACATGAATCAGAATAATCTTCAATGAGGAGCAGCTCCTCTGATATAGAGGTTGTGACTTTCATCTTGTCTGCTTACAGCCTAACATCTCTGTATCCTACTCACAGGGGAGAGAGGCTCAGGCTGTCCCAAATGGTACTCTATTCCATTTATAGTGCACTACTTTTGACTAGGGCCAACAGGGCTCTGGTCAAAAGTAGTCCACAATAAAGGCAATAGGGTGCCATTTGGAACGCATCCCCAGTCTCACAGCATGATCACTGGGTACCATACATCTCCATCTCCATCACCTGCCTAGAATCTCTCTCTGACAGAAACATCATCCAGCCAGCAATGATCTGGATTCCTACCGTAAAGCTATTCAGAAACATATCTAGCTAGGTAGCTGGCTTCCTAAGCTGTAATACTAGGAATACATGTGTCCTCCTGTTCAGATTGAGAGTGGCTGGGGATTTCAGGTCGGTGGTCTCCTATTCATGTGGCTTTAGTACAGCCATATAGCTATATGGATTATAGCTAAACTTACTATACTGGCCCACTGCTGTGGAGCGAGAACCATAACCAATTCAATGTTCTCATGGAGATTGACTGATAGACTGGCTGTGACAAGGAACCACACACACTGACTGACTGACTGAGCAGCTTACTAACTGATTGACTGGCTTACTGAGTAGCTTACTAACTAACTGACTGACTGACTGACTGAGTAGCTTACTAACTGACTGACTGGCTGACTGGCTGACTGAGTGATTTACTGACTGGCTGACTGACTGGCTGACTGGATGACTGATTGATTGGGTGGCTGACTGACTGACTGGCTGGCTGGCTGACTAAGTGATATACTGACTGACTGGCTGACTGAGTGGTTTACTGACTGGCTGACTGACTGGTTGAATGATTGGGTGGCTGACTGACTGACTGACTGGATGAATGGTTGGCTGAGTGCTCTTCCTCTCTTCCTTTCTGCAGCTGCTGTTTCCTGCTGAGATAAAGACTAGATGCCCACAATATTCTCAGTATAGATGTTACCTTTACCTTTGTGGCTACCAGCTGGGTCTGGGAGAGGTGGGGAACAGAGAGGGAGAGAAGGAAGGGCAGAAGTTAAGGATAAAATGAGGAGTAGAGAAAATTAATGGGAGAGGGTGGGAAGAGAAGAGAAGGGAAGGGAAGGGGAGAAGTGAGAGGAGGAGAAAGAGGGGTAGAGACAAGAGAGAGAAGATGGGAGGGAGCATCACAGAGTAGAGATCTGACTGTAAAAGAGAACAGACGTTGTGCAAAATCCTCTGTTTGACAGAGTGACGTAAACAAAGAGCTCATTCCCGCTACTCTAAACATCCTCAAAGAGAGCTGCATGAGCACAGAGAGAGACTCCAAATGTGATAAGAACTTAATCTGTAAAGCGTTTTTCATGCATTATGTATTATTATAATCTGTAAAGCGTTTTTCATGCATTATGCTCAAATTGACTTCCCTACACCTGTATCCACTCCAGATTGAAAAGTGTCTGGTAAGCCTGGCATGATCTAGAAGTGCAAGTGTTCTGTATCCGCTGTTCTGTATCCACTCCAGATTGAAAAGTGTCTGGTAAGCCTGGCATGATCTAGAAGTGTAAGTGTTCTCCCCTCTCTCTCCCGCTGGGCAGAGGAAGGCCAAAGATGATGATGTCACCCCCAAAACAATGCCTCATTCAGCCAGGGGCTGGCGGGCAGGAAGCAGGCTCTCGCTTAAACGACAACATCTGCAGAAATACAGAGAGAGAGAGAGAGAGAGAGAGAGAGAGAGTTGCTATCTATCAGAACTATTAGAAATGTACTGAGCATGTATGAGTCCCTACTGCAGAGAAGAGTTAATCTGTTCGGAGTTGGAACACATGCCAGCTTCACTCATTCTGGAATCCATCCTGGAATTCAGAATGATCTCTAATGCCATCAGTTCTAGAAATCACCACAGCAGCCTTTAGAATTCTGTCTGTCACACATTCTTAAAAGAGGCACTTAGCTCCATGATATCCTGCACTGATTCAGAAGTGGAACACCAAGTGATCAGCAGAACAGTATCTCAGCATTGATCTCTGACAATCTGACACGATTTGAAACATTAGACCCAGAGACTGGGGTCCTGTAGGGATTGTATAATGGCTCCTGACCTATGTCCAGGTCTCATGTTCCCATGTGTTTCACATTACCAGGCTACACTGGTGGCTGAGTGGAGCTAGATGACATGGGAGAATATACAGTTGGAAGTTGGAAGTTTACATACACTTAGATTGAAGTCATTAAACATTTTTAATCACTCCACAGGTTTCATGTTAACAAAGTATAGTTTTGGCAAGTCGGTTAGGACATATACTTTGTGCATGACACAAGTCATTCTTCCAACAATTGTTTACAGACAGATTATTTCACTTACAATTCACTATATCACAATTCCAGTGGGTCAGAAGTTCACATACACTAAGTTGACTGTGCATTTAAACAGCTTGGAAAATTCCAGAAAATGAAGCTTCTGATAGGCTAATTGACATAATTCGTGTCAATTGGAGGTGTACCTTTTTTTCATTTTTTTCATTTCACCTTTATTTACAATTTAGCATTAACACTGGAGTGATAGATGTGCAGATGATGATGTGCAAATAGAGATACTGGGGTGCAAATTAGCCAAAATAACAATATGGGGATGAGGTATAGGGTGGGCTACTTACAGATGGGCTGTGTACAGGTACAGTGATCGGTAAGCTGCTCTGACAGCTGATGCTTAAAGTTATTGAGGGAGATGGTAGTCTCCAGCTTCAATGATTTTTGCAATTCGTTCCAGTCATTGGCAGCAGAGAACTGGAAGGAATGGCGGCCAAAGGAGGAGTTGGCTTTGGGGATGAACAGTGAAATATACCTGCTGGAGCGCATGCTACGGGTGGGTGTTGCTATGGTGACCAGCGAGCTGAGATAAGGCAGGGATTTACCTAGCAAAGACTTATAGATGACCTGGAGCCAGTGGGTTTGGCGACGATTATGTAGTGAGGGCCAGCCAACGAGAGCGTACAGGTCGCAGTGGTGGGTAGAATATGGGGCTTTGGTAACAAAACGGATGCCACTGTGATAGATTACATCCAATTTGCTGAGTAGAGTGTTGGAGGCTATTTTGTAAATGACCGCCAAAGTCAAGGATCGATAGGATAGTCAGTTTTACGAGGGCATGTTTAGCAGCGTGAGTGAAGGAGGCTTTGTTGTGAAATAGTAAGCCATTTTGGATTGGAGATGATTAATGTGAGTCTGGAAGGAGAGTTTACAGTCTAACCAGACACCTAGGTATTTGTAGGTGTCCACATATTCTAAGTCAGACCCGTCGAGAGTAGTGATGTTAGTCCGGCGTGCGGGTGCGGGCAGCGTTCGATTGAAGAGCATGCATTTAGTTTTACTAGCATTTAAGAGCAGTTGGAGGCCACGGAAGGAGTGTTGTATGGCATTGAAACTTGTTTGGAGGTTTGTTAACACAGTGTCCAAAGGGCCATATGTATACCGAATGGTGTCGTCTGCGTAGAGGTGGATCAGAGAGTCACCAGCAGCAAGAGCGACATCCTTGATATATACAGAGAATAGGGTCGGCCTAAGAATTGAAACCCCCATAGAGACTGCCAGAGGTCCGATTTGACACACTGAACTAGTAGTTGGTGAAACAGGAGTAGTTGGTGAACCAGGAGAGGCAGTCATTTGAGAAACCAAGGCTATTGAGACTGCCAATAAGAATGCCGTGTTTTACAGAGTCGAAAGCCTTGGCCAGGTCGATGAAGACCGCTGCACAGTATTATTTTTTATCGATGACGATTATGATATCGTTTAGGACCTTGAGCGTGGCTGAGGTGCACCCATGATCAGCTCGGAAACCAGATTTCATAGCGGAGAAGGTATGGTGGAATTCGAAATGGTCGGTGATCTGTTTGTTAACTTGGCTTTTGAAGACTTTAGAAAGGCAGGGCACGATGGATATAGGTCTGTAACAGTTTGGGTCTAGAGTGTCTCTCCCTTTGAAGAGGGGGATGACCGCGGCAGCTTTCCAATCTCTAGGGATCTCAGATGATACGAAAGAGAGGTTGAACAGGCTAGTAATAGGGGTTGCAACAATTGCGGCAGATAATTTTAGAAAGAAAGCTCTTTCAGAACAGCAGCTATCTGGATTTGGGTGAAGGAGAAGTGGGGGGGGGGGGGTGCAGAGCTGTTGGCCGGGGTAGGGGTAGCCAGGTGGAAAGCATGGCCAGCCGTAGCAAAATGGTTATTGAAATTCTCGATTATCGTAAATTTATCGGTGGTGACAGTGTTTCCTTGCCTCAGTGCAGTGGGCAGCTGGGAGGAGGTGCTCTTATTCTCCATGGACTTTACAGTGTCCCAGAACGTTTTGGAATTAGTGCTACAGGATGCAAATTTCTGTTTGAAAAAGCTAGCCTTTGCTTTTCTAACTGGCTATGTATATTGGTTTCTGACTTCCCTGAAAAGTTGCATATAGCAGGGGCTATTCGATGCTAATGCAATACGCCACAGGATGTTTTTGTGCTGGTCAAGGACAGTCAAGTCTGGAGTGAACCAAGGGCTATATCTGTTCTTAGTTCAACATTTTTGGAATGGGGCATGCTTATTTAAGAATAACCAGGCATCCTCTACTGACGGGATGAGGTCAATATCCTTCCAGGATACCCGGGCCAGATCGATTAGAAAGGCCTGCTCGCTGAAGGGTTTTAGGGAGCGTTTGACCTCGGACCCATTACGGACGCAGGCAATGAAGCAGTGATCGCTGAGATCCTGGTTTAAGGCAGCGGATGTGTATTTGGAGGGTGATATCTATGAGGGTGCCCATGTTTACAGATTTAGGGTTGTACCTGGTAGGTTCCTTGATCATTTGTGTGAGATTGAGGGCATCTGGCTTGGATTGTCGGACGGCCGGGGTGTTAAGCATATTCCAGTTTAGGTCACCTAACAGTACGGGGGGGGGCAATCAATTCACATATGGTGTCAAGGGCACAGCTGGGGGCTGAGGGGGGTCTGTAACAGGCGGCAACAGTGAGAGACTTATTTCTGGAAAGGTGGATTTTTAGAAGTAGAAGCTCAAACTGTTTGGGCACAGACCTGGATAGTATGACAGAACTCTGCAGGCTATCTCTACAGTAGATTGCAACTCCGCCTCCTTTGGCAGTTCTATCTTGACGGGAAATGTTGTAGTTGAGGATGGAAATTTCAGAATATTTGGTGGCCTTCCTAAGCCAGGATTCAGACACGGCTAGGACATGGTTGGCGGAGTGTGCTAAAGCAGTGAATAAATCAAACTTAGGGAGGAGGCTTCTGATGTTAACATGCATGAAACCAAGGCTTTTACGGTTACAAAAGTCAACAAATGAGAGTGCCTGGGGAATAGGTGTAGTACTGGGGGCTACAGGGCCTGGGTTTACCTCTACATCACCAGAGGAACAGAGAAGGAGTAGGATAAGGGTACGGCTAAAGGCTTTAAGAACTGGTCGTGTGTTGGGTAATGAGAATTAAAGGAGCAGATTTCTGGGCGCGGTAGAATAGATTGATGGCATAATGTACAGACAGGGATATGGTAGGATGTGAATTCAGTGGAGGTAAACCTAAGTGTTGGGTAAAGATGAGAGAGGTTGCATCTATGGAGGCACTAGTTAAGCCAGGTGAGGTATCTGTGTGTGTGGAGGGTGGGACAAAGGAGCTATCTGAGGCATGTTGAGCGGGACTGGGGGCTCTACAGTGAAATAAGAAATAGACAGACAAGGCATATTGACATAAGAGAGAGGCATAAAACAATCACAGGAGTTAATCAAGAGAGCTAAGACAACAACGGGTAATGGCGATGAATGGACAAAAATAAAAAATAAACAGATTGAGGTACTGTGTGAGGGAACAGTTCAGCAGGCATCAGCTGTGTAGCCGAGTGATCATAAGGTCCGATGAGCAGCAAAGAGGTGAGCCAGTGAGCAGTTCAGTGGCCGCTACTGTGCTAGGCGAGCGGGAGGCACGTCGTTCAGAATGCTAGCGGGCCGGGGCTAGCAGATGGGTCTTTGGCGACGTCGCAACGGAAAAGCCTATTGAAACCACGTCGGATGATTACGTCGGCAGACCAGTCGTGATGGATCGGCGGGGCTCTGTGTCGACAATAGAAGATCCAGGCAGGTTGACAAAGAGGTACTGTAGCCCGGGAATTAGTTAGTACACGTCGGCTAGCCAGAAGATGATCCCAGCTCGAGGCTAGCTTAAGGCTAACTGGTGCATGCTTCGGGACAGTAGTGTTAGCCAAACAACAGCCACTCGGTTGCAGCTAGCTAGCTGCGATGATTTGGTGTGATGATCCGGTATGATGGTTCTGTGATTTCGGAAGAAATCCGGTGATGTGCTAGAGAAAGCAGTCCGATATGCGCTGGGTTGGTAGCGCGCCGTGTGGACTGGCCGATATTGTCTGAACTAAAGCTGGCTGGTGATGGCAGAGCAGTGGTGGAGATCGCTAGCAGTGGCTAGCAATGGCTAGTAGCTAGTTAGCAGGATAGCTAGCAGGCTAGCTTCTGTCGGAGGTTCAGTTAAATGGGAAAGAAATAAAGAAATAGTAGATCTGTTCCACGTTGGGTGAGGCGGGTTGCAGGAAAAGTATATGAGGAATAAGAAAAATATACGGAAAAACAGACTAATTACAGACTATTTACATGGGACATGAGACAGGACAAAAAAACATGTTTGCGCTGTTACGCCATCTTGGTAAACTGGTACCTGTAGATGTATTTCAAGACCTACCTTCAAACTCAGTGCCTCTTTGCTCGACATTATGGGAAAATCTAAAGAAATCTGCCAAGACCGCAGAAAAAAACGGTAGACCTCCACCAGTCTGGCTCATCCTTGGGAGCAATTTCCAAACACCTGAGGGTACCACATTCATCTGTACAAGCAATAGTATGCAAGTATAAACACCATGGGACCACGCAGCCGTCATACCGCTCAGGAAACAAACGCGTTCTGTCCCTAGAGATGAACATACTTTTGTGTGAAAAGTGCAAATCAATCCCAGAACAACAGCAAATGATCTTGTGAAGATGCTGGAGGAAACAGGTACAAAAGTATCTATTTCCACAGTCCCACTGCTCCAAAACCGCCTTAAAATATCCAGACTACGGTTTGCAAATGCACATGGGGACAAAGATCATACTTTTTGGACAAATGTCCTCTAGTCTTATGAACAAAAATAGAACTGTTTGGCCATAATGACCATCATTATGTTTGGAGGAAAAAGGGGGAGGCTTACAAACCGAAGAACACCAACCCAACCGTGAAGCACAGGGGTAGCAGCATGATGTTGTGGGGGTGCTTTGCTGCAGGAGGGACTGGTGCACTTCACAAAATAGATGGCATCATGAGGAAGGAAAATGATGTAGATATATTGAAGCAACATCTCAAGACATCAGTCAGGAAGTTAAAGCTTGGTCGCAAATGGGTCTTCCAAATGGACAATGACCCCAAGCATACTTCCAAAGTTGTGGCAAAATGGCTTAAGGACAACAAAGTCAAGGTATTGGAGTGGCCATCACAAAGCCCTGACCTCAATCCTATAGAAAATGTGTGGGCAGAACAGAAAAAGCGTGTGCGAGCAAGGAGGCCTACAAACCTGACTCAGTTACACCAGTTCAGGAGTAATGCGCCAAATTTCACCCAACTTATTGTGGGAAGCTTGTGGAAGGCTACCAGAAACATTTGACCCAAGTTAAACAATTTAAGGGCAATGCTACCAAATACTAATTGAGTGTATGTAAACTTCTGACCGACTGGGAATGTGAAATAAAAGCTGAAATAAATCATTCTCTCTACTATTATTCTGACATTTCATATTCTTAAAATAAAGTGGTGATCCTAACTGACCTAAGATAGGGACTTTTTACTAGGATTAAATGTCAGGAATTGTGAAATTTTTTAAAATGTATTTGGCTAAGGTGTATGTAAACTCAGAGTTCAACTGTAGCTATGTGGTAATGGACCTGGTTGACACAATTACATTTTTTTTGTTCCTGAACTAGATCTAGCATGCTTCCTGTAGGAGTTGTGCAAAAATCTCAGCAGTATGAACCGGGCTCTCCCCTGAGACACCCAGCCAGACCAACCAGACCAGACCAGACCCCCCTGCTAATGATCTCACTCATGCCCTCTGCTGGATGAGACTGGGAGGCTTAATTACAAGACATTACACTGTAGTCTGGCAGAGGAAGTTCCTCTAACTCCCACGTCAGCTTCACTAGACATGCTTTAGTAGTGGATAGGCCAGAGACTTTTCTTGAATGATATCTGAGTACTGCACTTTGATTCACCTAAATCAACCCTGCTTAAATTGATAGCCAACCAGCCACAACCTGTGACAACCTACCACTGACCCACTCAACGTATCCCTAACCCTAGTCATAAGCCTAATCGTAACCCTAAACTTAACCCTAGCTTCAAGTCCACACCCCGGCTCAACTCTAACCCTAGCCATTACCCTAACTCTAACTCACTCAACCCACCAGAATTCCCCACCCCTTTGCCCCTGCCTTGCCATCTTACCTCATAGAGTTGGATATGGCTCCAGAAAGCTCCGCTCCCCCCTGGGTGTCCATGTGAAACCCGTTCGGGATGGCCCACCGGCCAGGCTGGCTCAGTACAAACTCCGACCTGGTCCCGGTGATGGTGGTCCGCAGTGGGCTTCCTCCAGATCCAGGCCCAGGGCCTGCTGCACTCTCCCCAGCCTCGGGCTCTCCTCGCTGGGCCTCGGGTCCAGCCTCGCTTCCATCCTGCTCCATGACGGTGGCTAGTTCAAGCTCCAGAGGCTCAGGGTTCTGGAGGAAGGACCTCTGCTGGATGAGGGGGGTGAGCGGAGCCTCGAAGCTGACACAGCTGTCCGTCTCGTCTGTGAGTGACAGGACATCCAGGGAGTCCAGACTACTGTAGCACGTCCCCCCGAGAAGAAGTGCAGACTCAACAATACGCTCAAACGTCGAGCTGAAGCCGTCCTTGTTGTCCACCCTACTCTTCTCCCTCTCTCCCTCCCCCTCTTCCTCATCTTCCTCTTCTTCCCCCTCTATAGCGACAACATGCTCCACGATGCGTTCGAACACTGAGCTGAAACTGTCCTGGTTCACCCTCCCCTCCCCTTCCTCCTCCTCCTCTTCCTCCACCTCTGTCTCTGCCAGCTCTACGGAACACTCAAAGGTGGAGCTGAACGTGTCCAGGTGTTCCTGGATGACCTCTACTAAGCCGCCTCCTTCTCCCTCATCTTCGTCATCTTCTTCATCATCCTCCTCTCCATGCCCTTCGATTCCATTCTCAGGTCCTATCCCGTTCTCCATCCTGTATAGAGAACATAGAGTATCATCGGGATAAAACGTTTATAAAACAGCTACATATTAAACTACACATAAACCCTCCGCATGAACACACTCAGTCTGTTGACGGATGTTCTATAAATGATCTGACCTATCCATTCACTCATGACCACACTAGTCAAGGTCTGCTCATGTCTGTTGTACTGACCTGACTATG
>CM042384.1:24111297-24173797 GCA_023634145.1 Thymallus thymallus | reverse complement strand
ACATGCAGAACATTGTATCTACAGGCAGAACGTTGTATCTACAGGCAGCATGTTGTGTCTACAGGCAGCATGTTGTATCTACAGGCATCATGTTGTATCTACAGGCAGAACATTCTATCTACAGGCAGAACGTTGTTTCTTCAGGCAGCATGTTGTATCTACAGGCATAACGTTCTATCTACAGGCAGAACGTTGTATCTACAGGCAGCATGTTGTATCTACAGGCAGCATGTTATATCTACGGCAGCATGTTTTATCTACAGACAGAACATTGTATCTACAGGCAGAACGTTGATCTACAGGTAGAATGGATATTTTTCAGTCTGGATTTAGGACCAAACATAGCACAGAATCAGCATTATTAAAGGTTACAAATGATATTTTTTTAAGTATTGACTCTGGGAAAAATGTCGCCTTAATGATGTTAGATTTAAGTGCAGCCTTCGATACTCTAGATCACACAATTTTAATAGAACGCCTCAGAGATTATGTAGGGATCAATGGCGTGGCCCTTAAGTGGTTCTCCTTTTATTTGCATGTTCTGTCAAAATTGGAAATCATGTCTCCACATCCGCAAATATTTCTTGGGGGGTTCCTCAGGGTTCAATCCTTGGTCCGACTTTGTTTTCGTTATATATGTTACCCCTTGGTTCCATCTTTAAGCAACATAATATTAAATATCACTTGTATGCTGATGATTTACAGCTGTACTTTCCTTTGGAGTGTGATGGCTGTGTATCTCTCACAAATTTTTATAAGTGCTTGACTGAGGTAAAGGGATGGCTAACAAATAATTTTTTACAATTAAATGAAGATAAGACTGAGTTTATTATGTTTGGGAACAAACAGCTTGGGAATAGCCTGGCTGGAAATTGTGGACTATTGCCCAATAATATGAGTTATGTGAAGAACCTCTGAGTATTTTTCGATTCTGAAATGCGCTTTGATCGTCAAGTTAATAGCGTCGTGAAATCATCTTTTTTTCAGTTGAGAAAATTGGCTAAATTAAAACCCATCCTTTTATACAAGGATTTGGAGATTGTTCTGCATGCCTTTGTTTCAACCCGGTTGGACTATTGTAATGCTCTTTATCTAGGCATAAGTGAATCACTGGTTACTCGTCTTCAGTACGTTCAAAATGCTGCAGCGAGATTTTTAACAAATACCAGAAAACGAGATCACATAACACCTGTATTGATAACCCTTCACTGGCTACCTGTCAAATTTAGAATACAATACAAGGTATTAACGTTTGTTTTTAAAGCATTACATGATCGAGCTCCTGAATATATAAAGGACATGTTAATCCCATATCAGTCTCAACGTCATCTACGTTCTTCTCAGAACATGCTTTTAACCGTCCCACGATCTCGCTTGAGGCGTAGTGGAGATCGCGCCTTTTCTGTTGTGGCCCCTGCACTTTGGAATGAGTTGCCGCTATCTTTGAAATCCTTGCCAAGCATAGATACTTTTAAAAAGGACTTGAAGACTCACTTATTCCATCAAGCTTATGACGTTTGAATGGGTCTGAGAACTGTGAGTGATTATATGTTTGATTTAATGGTGTTATGTGTTGATGTTTTTTAGTGTGTATTCTAGAGTTATTGTAATTTCTGTGTAACTTTGGAGTTATTTATTACTCATGGACAGCACTTTGGTCCATTTTAATGGTTTTGAAAGTGCTTTATAAATAAAGTTGACTTGACTTGACTTGAGAACATTGTATCTACAGGCAGAATGTTGTATGTACAGGTGGAACGTTGCGTCTACAAGCAGAACATTGTATCTACAGACAGAACATTGTATCTACAGGCAGAATGTTGTATGTACAAGCAGAACATGGTATCTACAGGCAGCGTGCTGTATCTACAGGCAGAACGTTGTATCTACAGGCAGAACGTTGTATCTACATGCAGAACATTGTATCTACAGGCAGAACGTTGTATCTACAGGCAGCATGTGGTATCTACAGGCAGCATGTTGTATCTACAGGCAGCATGTTGTATCTACAGGCATCATGTTGTATCTACAGGCAGCATGTTGTATCTACAGGCAGAACATTGTATCTACAGGTAGAACGTTGTATCTACAGGCAGCATGTTGTATCTACAGGCAGCATGCTGTATCTATAGGCAGAACGTTGTATCTACAGGCAGCATGTTGTATCTACAGGCAGAACGTTGTATCTACAGGCAGCATGCTGCATCTACAGGCAGAACGTTGTATCTACAGGCAGCATGTTGTATCTACAGGCAGAACATTGTATCTACAGGCAGCATGTTGTATCTACAGGCAGCATGTTGTATCTACAGGCAGCATGCTGTATTTACAGGCAGAACGTTGTATCTACAGGCAGCATGTTGTATCCACAGGCAGAACTTTGTGTGCACGCACTAGAGCCATTATATTCAGATATACAGTAGTCACACACAAACGTACACACACACACACGCACGCACACACACACACTGCAGTAGACTGGCTACAAATGCTGGCTCGGTGACAGAGTCTTTCCCCAGCGCATGTCACTGGTCCTTAAGGCAGACGAATACAAACCGCCCTACTAGCCACTCCAGCCCAGTGAACCATGAAAATCTGCATCTCACCCTGATATGTCACTTCTATTGCATCAAGGTCAGACGTCGTGTTGCATTGTGTCATTACAGCGTTTTACAATGACTTGATCTAATTCATGCCACGGCATCAATCTTATTTGTAACCCCGATTTTATTGTTTCATTCACTGCTAATTCCCTTTTTTCCTAGAAAATAAATGGAAAGGGGAGGATGAGACTAGAGAGAGAGGGAGTGGGTGAGAGAGGAGAAAGAGGGAGAGGAGAGAGAAGAGAGAGGGTGAGGAGAGTGTGGGAGAGAGAGTGGGAAAGCATGTTAGGCAGAGTCTTGTGTCTGGCGTGGCACACACCCTTGCAGCTCCCGCAAGGCGGGGGGCCCATAAGCTTTTGGGGGCCCCCAACCCCACCCCAGAGGTCGGGCCTCCCAGATATAATATGAACAGCTCGTAAGCTATGGAATGTTCAGAATTACAGGAAATTACCTTTATAACTGCAAAATGTTCTCTCAGCCTCATGGCAAAATGTGGAGAATAGCAGGAAATGAGCTCAGAGATTCTTTAAAGTCGGGACAATTCTTCTCTGGCAGGGAAACTTTATTTTTATAGTTGAATTTATTTTATTTTGTTGTGTTATTTGAGCTTAAAATTTACATTTAAGGCCTCCCGAGTGATGCAGCGGCCTAAGGCACTGAATTGCAGTGCATGAGGCTTCACTACAGACCTGGGCTCGATCCCAGGCTGTGTCATAGCCGGCCATGACCGGGAGACCCATGAGGCGCCGCACAATTGGCCCAGCGTCGTCCGGGTCAGGGGAGGGTTTGGCCGGCCGGGATTTCCTTATCCCATCGTGCTCTAGCGACTTCTTGTGGCAGTTCCGGACGCCTGCATGCTGACTTCGGTCGCCAGCTGGATGGTGTTTCCTCCGACACATTGGTGCAGCTGGCTTCCAGGTTAAGGGAGCACTGTGTCAAGTATTAGTGAGGCTTGGCAGGGTCATGTTTCGGAGGACGCATGGCTCTCGACCTTCGCCTCTTCCCGAGTCCGTAGGGACGTTGCATTGATGGGACAAGATGTCACGTTCGGGTGTGTAGAGAGACCAAGGCGCAGCGTATCCATAGTTCGACATGATTTATTCAATTGAACTGACGAACTATACAAATATAACAACAATTAATAATGAAGATGACACACGTAGCACGAACACGAGACAACATAACAATGAACCACGCATTACGGGTGGAACACAGACATATAAGTAGGATCCCTAATTAGAGGTAATGCAATGCAGCTGCCTCTAATTAGGGATCCCACACACAACACCACACAGACGTAGAATTACTAGAACTGCCAGACTCTGACCATAGAAATATAGAGAAGCAAAGCTTCTCTATGGCCAGAGCCTGACAGTACCCCCCCCCCAAAGGCGCGGACTCCCGGCCGCAAGAAAAACAAACACAAAACCATGAGGGAAGGGTCAGGGAGGGAAAAACATCACACCATCGCAGGTGGCGGTTCCGGTCCCGGCGAAGTGGATAGCTTCCTCCCCATTTCTACTGGGCCCGGACTGGGCCCCGGTGTGGCTGGCGACTCAGGCCATTTAAAGGGGCAACCCACTAGTCCAGGAAATGACCATGGTGGGGCAAAAGGCTCAGGCCATGGAGCGGGGCAAATAACCGGGCCAGGACTGGGCACCGGTGTAGCAGGCGACTCCGGCCATATAAAGGGCCAACCCACCGGTCCTGGAAACAACAATGGTGGGGAAATAAGTTCAGGCCATGGAGCGGGGCAAATAACCGGGCCAGGACTGAGCACCGGTGTGGCAGGCGACTCCGGCCATATAATCGTCACGGGAGGCTCCGGGCTATCGATCGTCACGGAAGGTTCCGGGCTGTCGATCGTCACGGAAGGTTCCGGGCTGTCGATCGTCACGGAAGGTTCCGGGCTGTCGATCGTCACGGAAGGTACCGGGCTGTCGATCGTCACGGAAGGTTCCGGGCTGTCGATCGTCACGGAAGGTTCCGGGCTGTCGATCGTCACGGAAGGTTCCGGGCTGTCGATCGTCACGGAAGGCTCCGGGCTGTCGAGCGTCACGGGAGGCTCCGGGCTGTCGAGCGTCACGGGAGGCTCCGGGCTGTCGACCGTCACGGGAGGCTCCGGGCTGTCGACCGTCACGGGAGGCTCCGGTTTGTCGACCATCACGGGAGGCTCCGGGCTGTCGACCATCACGGGAGGCTCCGGGCTGTCGACCATCACGGGAGGCTCCGGGCTGTCGACCATCACGGGAGGCTCCGGGCTGTCGACCATCACGGGGGGCTCCGGGCTGTCGACCCTCACGAGAGGCTCCGGGCTGTCGACCATCACGGGAGGCTCCGGGCTGTCGATCATCACGAGAGGCTCCGGGATGTCGAGGCGCACCGACGGTCTGATGCGTGGAGCTGGCACTGGAGGCACCTGGCTGGGCACACGCACTGGAGGTCGAGTGCGGGGAGTCGGCACGGGACGTACCGGACTGTAGAGGCGCACTGGAGGCCTGGTGCGTGGAGCTGGCACTGGAGGAACCTGGCTGGGCACACGCACTGGAGGTCGAGTGCGGGGAGTCGGCACGGGACGTACCGGACTGTAGAGGCGCACTGGAGGCCTGGTGCGTGGAGCTGGCACTGGAGGAACCTGGCTGGGCACACGCACTGAAGGTCGAGTGCGGGGAGTCGGCACGGGACGTACCGGACTGGGGAGGCGCACTGGAGGCCTGGTGCGTGAAGCCGGAACTGGAGGAACCTGGCTAGGCACACGCACTGGAGGTAGAGTGCGGGGAGTCGGCACGGGACGTACCGGACTGGGGAGGCGCACTGGAGGCCTGGTGCGTGAAGCCGGAACTGGAGGAACTTGGCTAGGCACACGCACTGGAGGTTGAGTGCGGGGAGTCGGCACGGGACGTACCGGACTGGGGAGGCGCACTGGAAGCCTGGTGCGTGGAGTCGGCACTGGTGGCACATGACTAATAACACGCGCTTCAGGGCGAGTGCGGGGAGCAGGCACCTGACGTACCGGATTGGAGAGGCGCACTGGAGGCTTGGTGCGTGGAGTCGGCACTGATGGCACCGGACTGGTGACACGCACCTCAGGGCGAGTGCGAGGAGCAGGCACCTGACGTACCGGATTGGAGAGGCGCACTGGAGGCTTGGTGCGTGGAGTCGGCACTGATGGCACCGGACTGGTGACACGCACCTCAGGGCGAGTGCGAGGAGCAGGCACATGACGTACCGGACTGGAGAGGCGCACTGGAGTGTAGCAGACGGCCGGACCCAGACTGGGCACCGGTGGAGCGGACTGCTCTGGCATTGGAGTAGAGCAGACGGCCGGACCCCGACTGGGTACCGGTAAAGCGGACTGCTCTTTCATGGGAGTGGAGTAGGCGACTGGACACGGATCATTCCACTCCGACATTTCCCGTTCTACTTCCTCCGCTATCTCCCACATCTCCTCCAAAACGTCTCCAAAATTTCTCTCCAAATACTCCTCCTCTTCTACACTTTGCGCCCCCCATTTATAATTTGGGCACAGTGTATCCCACATGGAGAGTGGTACTGGTGCGTCCTCTTCCTTACCAGACCACCCCCATAGCCCCCCCCCGAAATTTTCCTGGGGTTGACTACGGGCTCCGTTTCCTCCTTTTCCTCGATTTCGTCTTTGTCCTCCTTTCTTCTCCGTTGCTCCCGAATATCGCTGCTTGGTCGGGTGGTGGTTCATTCTGTCACGTTCGGGTGTGTAGAGAGACCAAGGTGCAGCGTATCCATAGTTCGACATGATTTATTCAATTGAACTGACGAACTATACAAATATAACAACAATTAATAATGAAGATGACACACGTAGCACGAACACGAGACAACATAACAATGAACCACGCATTACGAGTGGAACACAGACATATAAGTAGGATCCCTAATTAGAGGTAATGCAATGCAGCTGCCTCTAATTAGGGATCCCACACACAACACCACACAGACGTAGAATTACTAGAACTGCCAGACTCTGACCATAGAAATATAGAGAAGCAAAGCTTCTCTATGGCCAGAGCCTGACACAAGACTGTAACAACCAATTTGATATCACGAAATTGTAAAGAAAAAGGAGTAAAAGTACAAAAAATATATGTTTTATGAATACACTATATTTGTTTTGGGAATTTTCTAAATGCTTTCAATATTATTCATTTTGATGTCGACTCTATGCCTGGAAATGCCTTTGTCCAGAGCAAAGGATCCCAATTTAAAACTCTCCAAAAAAGTGTTTAAAATGGTTCTGTTTTTATTGGGGATTTTCAAATGAATCATTTTCCATATTTTACAAATGTTTCATTAGAAATTGTAGTTTTAGAGGCAAAAATATGTCTGTTTTGAGTATCTGTTGTCCACTCCGTCAGCATCTTGTCAACTCCATCAATATTCTTTGGTCAATATTCAGAAAAGATATTTTAATCACTATTCTGCAACATATGCTTAAACAATTGAAGTATTTTCTGTGCTATACCTAAGGGATAATGATTGCTTTATAAATGTTATTTAATTTTTTTAAATCTATAAAAACATGCCAAAATGCAAATGTGATTGGACTTGGGGCCCGGATTCCCAAAACCTTCTTAAGGAAAAATGTCTTCTTAACTGCCATTTTTTCCTTAACTATAAACTCAATAAGTAAGTTAAACAAAGTTGCTATTCCTCAAAAATGTTCTTGGAACATTTCTTGCGCTATTTCTTATGTTTTTCCTTAAGCAAAAAGTTAAGAAAATTTTTGATTATTGAAAATAAAGTTATTGGAAATGTTCTTAATTCCAAGATTAGCTAAACCCTTGTCTTAAACGCAGGGCAGTGAGAGAAAAATCTCATGAAAGCAATTGACCATGTTTAATTCACTCACAAACTTCATATTTTAAACCCAAGAACATGTTTTAAAACCGTAATCTCAGTAAGAAATATGCTATCAGGATTGCCATTGCTAGATAGCTAGCTAATTTGGTTGCCCAGCAACAAACATCTTAAGATTCATAAGAAGATATTTGAGAAGTTCCTAACAAAATCATGAAATCTTAATATATCGTTAAGGAATTGCACTTTCGAACTATTATTGGCATTTGTTCCTTTATATGGTTTGATAGCTTAGACTTTTATCTATCAAACTATATACTTAAAATGTTGTTAATATTAAGACAATTATTGAGATTGTCCCATCTTTCAAGAATCCCTGAGCTCTGAAGCAGCAACATTTTCTCTCATGAGATTAGCTATAATAGTCCTACTGCATACTTTTCTATCTGCCTCATGGATATGTATTTTTAACCCACCACCCCACCCCCGCCCCGCACAAACAAACAAAAAAAAAAAACAGCGCTATGCCACTGGGTGTCTGGATGTCTGACGCCTCAATTTTAGGGCTGAATTACTTTGCGAGAGAAACACTTACAGACGGTTAACAATTGGGCTGTAAAACAAAACGTTATTTAAACGTGTATTCAAATGAGCCCACGTTTTCGAAGCATTATTACAATGGATTTAGACTTGATAAATACTATAATTAAGATAATAGCGGCTCGTGGCTCAGGGGTGAGAGGACTGTTATCAGACACCTGTTCCGAAAAACCCATCTTTAGTTGGAGTGTGGGACCCACAACACTGGGCTATCCTGCAGCCTACATCTATCTCACTCACAAAATGTGGGCCCTGGAATAGCTTTTTTTTTAAAGGCAGAAACACAACACAGGCTGCTCGGCACACACTCTCACTATCTCATCCACACACACAGAGCGTGCGTGCAGCCTAGATGCAGCCATATTCTCCCAACCTCCTCCAGCAGTAACCATGACAACAGGATGTTGGGAGACACTGCTCGCGTTAAATGAGGCCGGTGCTTTTCTTTTCCTCTCCAAAATAGACCTTGGTTGCTTTTCAAGATCGATTCACTTTTATCCCCCTGACCCTGCTCAGCTGAGGGTAGAAAAAAAATAAACAAAACCCCGTGGCCCACACACTGCATATTAACTCAATAGACAAACAGAGAGTCCGAGACCCCCAACGGTAGGCTAAAACGACAGTGGGAAACATGCATTCCCTTTCACTTTTCTCTATGCATTTGTGCCCTGGAACAAGGATAGTGATTTTGAACAGAAACATTTCAATGATCCCATTTAATCGGATTCCAGATTATTAATCGGATGGCTATATAGGCTTTTGTTCTTTATGGAATTAAATAATTTGTGAATGCAAAATCTATCTAGAGCCTAGCTATAATAACATTACATTCACAACCATATCAGGCATCCACTATTGCACTCACCAACAAAATGCGTTGAATCAAAGGTAGCCTGAAAAGCCAGTTCTGCACAGCAGGTTCAGGTTGTATTCTCTATGCCCATCCACGAGGGGAACATAGACCGAAGGTCTGTTTTGTCCACGTCCTGCCGCGTCCTTCCCGACTTGTACCCTGTCTAATTTGCCCAGCAAGCTCCTCACCGCACGGACGCTGGCGGTACAGTGGGCTAGTCTCGCCTCCACACACTGGCTCGGGCATGGGGGAGGTCCAGCCGGTGGGATACGGGTAGACCGATTGCGCGTGGATGGGGGCGTCTGTCGCGTCCCTCTCCTCCCCTGCTGCACGCGAGGAGCATCGATCTCCAGTCTGCAATCAGTGTTCTGGCTGTCTGTCTGCCGGCCCTGTGTGATGATTCCATTTACCACTAACTCAGGATGGAGAGAAGGTTTGGCTTACATATAGCCACATAAATAAATACTTTTTTTAGTCATTTGGCTATAGTTTACATGGGGCAAAAGGCCTTTATCCCAGTATTTTACCCAGTGCCTTTATTACAGTGTCTTTAGTCCAGTGCATTTATTGTCTTTATTCCAGTGCCTTTATTCCAGTGTCAGCATATCAACATAGATGACACATGCACTGTTGGATTATGTAAAACAGGATACATGGATATTTTATATGGTTTCTGTAAAATATATCAGTTGCAGGCAGCTGTTGTGTAACCAAAGGAAACAGGCTTGAAATGTCCCTTACAGAAATCAATGGTAGGGTTTTAGTATAACAACAAGATATTTCTCTATCAAATACCATGTTACAGGAAGTATATTTGATCTCAAAAGTACTACCAGTATCCCCAATTGACCTAACTGCAGCATAAATTGACAGGATTTAGGATAATTTATTTAAAACAACCTTTGACCCCTCATGTGGTGTCATGGGATGTAATTAAATGTTTGTTCTCAGATGGATGTGTTGAGTAATACCTGTGACAGACAGGAGGGTTCAAAGTTCATGGGAAGGAATGCGTTGGTCACAGTTTCACTGAGGAAAGTTTAGGTGCTTTTAGCTATGCTTTAGGTAGCTGGTATTTACAGAATCTCTGCAACCAGAACCAAATTAGCTAAGGTTGTGGTGAGAGACTAGTCTACACAAAAAGGATGTTGTTTTCATTTCCTGCCAGGGAATAAGCTTGTAGGAGAAGAACAACACAGGCAATGTATAGTCCTGTGTGGTTCAGTTAGCAAGATTGTGGCACTAGCAACACAAAGATCGTTGGTTGAATTCCCTTATGGTTTACATATCAAATAAATTATGCACTCACTGCACTGTAAAGCACTTGGGAGGAAAGCTTCTTCTAAGTGGCCTAATATTATTATTTAGCACAATTACTCTAAGACGGAAGCATTGTCAATCTATTACACTAGATGAATTAGAAGGCTTGGATTACTTCACTGGCTGATAACAAGAGGTCAGTATTGATGGAGCCTGTACTAATAATGCCCTTGCCATAGAAGTAGAGGACATCCCATCTTATCCCATCCCTCCATCCATCCCATCCCTCACTCTCTCTCTCTACCTCTCTTCCAAATACCTGCATCCTTGACGCCAAGTCAAAAAGCAGAACGGGGCTTCGTTCGGTAAGGCAAAGTTGTGTGACGTTCAAAGTTGCGTGCCGTTCACCTGAACAATTAGCATTATCCTTGCAACACTCTAAACAGTGTCTCACTTTAGTTCTATGGGTGCTTCTCAAGGGCGTGTTGAAGAGCAGCAGACAGTACTGTATATTTGCAGCGTTCTCTAACAGTACATTTGACTCTGCTCAAGTCTGTTTCCCTTAGTAAACGGTTCCAACCTGTGTATTGATCCTGGATGTACACTCCCTCAGTGATGCTGCCAACCTATACAGTACAACCTCATACCCATTAGACACCTCGGCCAAGGAGGAACACAGCGATCAATAAGACATGATAGAGAGAATAGGGGAGGGGTAGAGAGAAAGAGAGGGGGAGGAGGGGAGAGGTGCATCAGAGAGAAAGACAGAAGACAAAGAAAGAGATAGGTAAAGAAAGGGGGAGTTAGAGGGGTAGAGACAGAGGGGTAGAGACAGCATCCATAATTAGAGAGGTATTCCAGATGGGGAAGGAGATTGCGTGAGCGAGAGTGAGAGACAGAGAGTGAGGGGGTGGGGGAGAGAGAGGGTATGACAAAGAGGGTCCACAGAGAGGGCCCACAGAGTACAGACGACCATGACAAGGCTGCCTGCAGTATAACGGTGGAAACCCCCCTTCACAGAATCACTGCTGCCCCAAATGGCACCCTATTCCCTACATAGTGCACAACTTTTGACCAGGGCCCATAGGGCTTTGGTCAAAAGTAGTGCAATATGTAGAGAATCGGATGCCATTTGGGAAGTACCCACTGTCAATCCTGATTACTTATCCATTAGTGGACCATCTGCCCCTCCCCCTTAAAACCAACCCCCCTGTCCACCCCACCCCCCTGCCTGTATCCCAGGGGATGGCGTGATGGAGTGATAGAGGAGAGGAGTGGAGAGGAAAAGAGAGGTGTGTCCCCAAATGACAGCTGCAGGATTCTGATGGACTAGCCCTGTTGGGAACGCTGGAATTCCCAGATGTGACAATGGGAGGGGGGTGAGGAGGATGGAGGGAGGGGGGTGAGGAGGATGGAGGGAGGGGGGTAAGGAGAGGTAATGGCTCGTGTTTAGTTATGATCAGTGTGTAGTTATGATCAGTGTGTAGTTATGATCCATGGGTAATTATGATCAGTGTGTAGTTATGATCAGTGTGTAGTTATGATCAGTGTGTAATGATGATCAGTGTGTAATTCTGATCAGTGTGTAGTTATGATCAGTGTGCAGTTATGATCAGTGTGTAGTTATGATCAGTGTGTAATTATGATCAGTGTGTAGTTATGATCAGTGTGTAATTATGATCAGTGTGTAATTATGATCGGTGTGTAATTATGATCAGTGTGTAGTTATGATCAGTGTGTAGTTATGATCAGTGTGTAATTATGATCAGTGTGTGGTTATGATCAGTGTGTCAGTATGATCAGTGTGTAGTTATGATCAGTGTGTAGTTATGATCAGTGTGTAGTTATGATCAGTGTGTCGTTATGATCAATGTGCACTTATGATCAGTGTGTAGTTATGATCAATATGCTGTTATGATCAGCGTGTAATTATGATCAGCGTGTAGTTGTGATCAGTGTGTAGTTATGATTGGTGTATAATTTTGATCCGTGTGTAGTTATGATCAGTGTGTAGTTATGATCAGTGTGTCATTATGATCAGTGTGTAGTTATGATCAGTGTGTATTTATGATCAGTGTGTAGTTATGATCAGTGTGTAGTTATGATCAGTATGTAGCTGTGATCAGTGTGTAGTTATGATCAGTCTGTGGTTATGATCAGTATGTAGTTGTGATCATTGTGTAGTTATGATCAGCGTGAAGTTGTGATCAGTGTGTAGTTGTGATCAGTGTGTAGTTGTGATCAGTGTGTAGTTGTGTGGTGTATAATGTTGTTGTGCTAACACTAATAATTACACTTTGATTAATCAACCTAAATGGTAGCCATACAGTGATTCTGAGTCTGCGGCAGACAGACAGACAGACAGACAGACAGGCAGGCAGGCAGACAGACAGACAGACAGACAGACAGACAGACAGACAGACAGACAGACAGACAGACAGACAGACAGACAGACAGGCAGACAGACAGGCAGGCAGGCAGGCAGACAGACAGACACATGCACAGATAGACTG
Source organism: Thymallus thymallus (assembly GCA_023634145.1). Taxonomy (NCBI): domain Eukaryota; kingdom Metazoa; phylum Chordata; class Actinopteri; order Salmoniformes; family Salmonidae; genus Thymallus; species Thymallus thymallus. Next base: position 24,161,135 of record CM042384.1, on the reverse strand, counting down.
AGACAGAGCTGGAATAAGAGCCAGAAATCCTCAAGATGTGCATTGAAACAGTGTGTTTACAGCTCTATGTTTGTCTGTCTGTCGGTCTGTCTTCTAGTCTGTCTGTCTGTCTGTCTGTCTGTGTGTCGATCTGCTCCACACAAGACTATGCTAGGGTAAACAACATGGAGCTTACTGAGACAGCTGGGCCGCACATACACATGCATCCACAGAGCATCCACACTGCAGTGAGAAGGTTAGTATGCTGGAGTGTGTGTGTGTGTGTGTGTGTGTGTGCTGCAGTGTGTGTGTGCTGAAGTGTGTGTGTGCTGGAGTGGGTGTGTGCTGGAGTGTGTGTGCTGGAGTGGGTGTGTATCTTTGTCTCTGATCAGGAAGATTCAAAGCTTTGTGTGTGCATGTGTGTGTCTCTGTCAGATCAGAGAGCTCCACAGCAGTACAGTCTGTGTGTGTGTGTGTTCCACTAAGGGAGATGCAGGCATATTGCAGTGAGTGCGCCTGAGTCTTACAGAGACTAATAAAGAGCAATTACATGTAATAATACTGTATTTTAATTTTCCCTTATTGCATTGACCTGCAGGGTGTGTCTTGGACCTCGATGCCTCTCTCTATAATTACCCAATCAGCACAAACTACCGCCCAGTGTGAAAAGGAAAAGTGTGTCTTTGTGCGTGTGCGTGTGTGTGTGTGTGTGTGTGTATGTGTGTCTGTTTGCATGTGTGTGTGTGTGTGTTTATGCGTGTGTGTTATGTGTTTGTGCGTGTGTGCATCTGTGGGAGATACAGACATATTGTGTGTGTGTCTCTCATCTGGTTAATTTTATTCAAAGGCGTGATGGGGGGTTAAAAAAATCATCTTACGAGAAAGAGAGAGAGAGAGAGGGAGGATGGGAGGGAGAGAGGGAGAATGGGAGAGAGAGAGGGAGGATGGGAGAGAGAGGGAAGATAGGAGAGAGAGAGGGAGGATGGGAGGGAGAGAGGGAGGATGGGAGGGAGAGAGGGAGGATGGGAGAGAGAGAGGGAGGATGGGAGAGAGAGAGGGAGGATGGGAGAGAGAGGGAGGATGGGAGAGAGAGAGGGAGGATGGGAAGGAGAGAGGGAGGATGGGAGAGAGAGAGGGAGGATGGGAGAGAGAGAGGGAGGATGGGAGGGAGAGAGGAAGGATGGGAGGGAGAGCGGGAGGATGGGAGGGAGAGAGGGAGAATGGGAGAGAGAGGGAGGATGGGAGGGAGAGAGGGAGAATGGGAGAGAGTGAGGGAGGATGGGAGAGAGAGAGGGAGGATGGGAGAGAGAGAGAGAGAGGGAGGATGGGAGGGAGAGAGGGAGGGAGAATGGGATGGAGAGAGGGAGGATGGGATGGAGAGAGGGAGAATGGGAGAGAGAGGGAGGATGGGAGAGAGAGAGGGAGGATGGGAGAGAGAGAGGGAGGATGGGACAGAGAGAGGGAGGATGGGAGAGAGAGAGGAAGATGGGAGGGAGAGAGGGAGAATGGGAGAGAGAGAGAGAGAGAGAGAGAGAGAGATAGAGAGAGGGAGGATGGGAGAGAGAGAGAGGGAGGATGGGAGGGAGAGAGGGAGAATGGGATGGAGAGAGGGAGGATGGGATGGAGAGAGGGAGGATGGGAGAGAGTGAGGGAGGATGGGAGAGAGAGAGGGAGGATGGGAGAGAGAGAGAGAGAGAGGGAGGATGGGAGGGAGAGAGGGAGGGAGAATGGGATGGAGAGAGGGAGGATGGGATGGAGAGAGGGAGAATGGGAGAGAGAGGGAGGATGGGAGAGAGAGAGGGAGGATGGGAGAGAGAGAGGGAGGATGGGACAGAGAGAGGGAGGATGGGAGAGAGAGAGGGAAGATGGGAGGGAGAGAGGGAGAATGGGAGAGAGAGAGAGAGAGAGAGAGAGAGAGAGAGATAGAGAGAGGGAGGATGGGAGAGAGAGAGAGGGAGGATGGGAGGGAGAGAGGGAGAATGGGATGGAGAGAGGGAGGATGGGATGGAGAGAGGGAGAATGGGAGAGAGAGGGAGGATGGGAGAGAGAGAGGGAGGATGGGAGGGAGAGAGGGAGGATGGGACAGAGAGAGGGAGGATGGGAGAGAGAGAGGGAAGATGGGAGGGAGAGAGGGAGGATGGGAGAGAGAGAGGGAGGATGGGAGAGAGAGAGGGAGGATGGGAGAGATTCCTTAATTTTATCCTTAATTACTTTCACCTGTGTCAACAGCCCAGAGCAAATGGTGCAGCCAACGAAAATGAATAAAACTACATAATTATTCCTGAAAATATTCCAAATAGTGGGCAAGAGTGAGGAAAGAAACAGGAAGGAAAATACCAGACAGTATTCACATAACAATTTACAGAGAGATAAAAAGCCAGTGATGTGAGACATAAATAAAGAAACACTGTGTGACTGGTTACGTGTGTTACTGGTTACGTGTGTTACTGGTTATGTGTGTGACTGGTTATGTGTGTGTGACTGGTTATGTGTGTGTGACTGGTTATGTGTGTGACTGGTTATGTGTGTGTGACTGGTTATGTGTGTGACTGGTTATGTGTGTGACTGGTTATGTGTGTGTGACTTGTTATGTGTGTGACTGGTTATGTGTGTGTGACTGGTTATGTGTGTGTGACTGGTTATGTGTGTGACCGGTTATGTGTGTGACTGGTTATGTGTGTGTGACTGGTTATGTGTGTGACTGGTTATGTGTGTGTGACTGGTTATGTGTGTGACTGGTTATGTGTGTGTGACTTGTTATGTGTGTGACTGGTTATATGTGTGACTGGTTATGTGTGCGACTGGTTATGTGTGCGACTGGTTATGTGTGCGACTGGTTATGTGTGTGACTGGTTATGTGTGTGACTGGATGTGTGAGTGTGTTTGCATGGGTTTTGACAGAGACAAACAGAGAGAGAGTACGCTGGTGACCTTGCCAGCTGGTGGTAGAATGAGACGTGTGTTTCCGACCATGTGTGTGTGTGTGCGTGTATGTGTGTGTGTGTGCGTGTATGTGTGTGTGTGTGTGTGTGTCAGGCTGCTGCCCCTCTGGAGTGCCCAGGCTGTACGGTTGGCACGGAAACAGCTTGGCGTGCGGGGGACAGGGCTGGTGCCAAACCCGAGGAGAGGACATTAAACGCTGCGCCACCGCCACGCGACCTGGTCACCATGGTAACACTGTGGTCCCAAAACCTTCCTTCTGCTGTCATCAGCAGAACATAACAGATGTCATACAGAGGTCATAAGCTGTCATAAGCAGTCATAACAACGCATGTTAGATAGTGTCTGTAGTGTATTCAGGACCTTAACTTTACCCAGGACATACCCAGACATGATTTGCTCTATAGGGATACTTATATAGATATGGGTTCCCCCACCTCACCACACCGATACCAGATATGCAAATGAGTTAACCCTGACAGGTGGATAATATCTGTCCCTCATGTCCACTGAAAACCAGATACCCACCTGTTGACTGACACCCAGATGCCATACCCTATATGCTCCTATGCTAGCCTTCACACCTGCTTTTGTCCTCATTGTGTTTCATTGATGGACAAAATGTTCTAATGTTGGCTATTAATAACAAAACCATCCCTTTCTCCACTTTTCAACAGTTGAATCCTGCCTGACAGCACAGCACACAGATACAGGTCTTCTATCATAATTTGATCACTCTGTTGCGCAGCAGGAAATTCTAAATTGTAGTCTATCGGTATTTGAGGTTTAAAAAGGCTTCTAAACTTTGTAAATTCCACTTTAAAATGTTAGACTTGATTTGTCCTAATGCAAAATGTATCAACCCCTACAAAAATGTCCATAAATTATAATCCACATAATAATTAAAATGTCCTGTTGCTGCAGGATACACTTTCTGCTCTGAGAAACTGGTCAAATTAAGAGAACACACCTGTAGGTTACAGAAAAGGATGTATCCACTGTCATTTCAATCACATCTAATTGTGATCCAGTGTGAGGAGCCATGTCTCTGAATGCATCCCAAACGGCTCCCTAGGGCTCTGGTCAAACGTAGTGCACTATATAGGGAATAGGGTGTGAGTTGGAACGCAACCTGTGTGTTTGATCATGCATTAAACATCATGCTGCCATGGTTACAGCCACTATGGGGGGGAAGAACGTTTCTCATGGAAATCTCCTTGATGATGTCACTAAATCAAATGGGCACGATTTGGGGGGGCCCGCCTAGATGCATTTTAGAAAATCTAATCTTGTTTACTGACAATAAGAGTGCACTCTTCTCAGGACTGTTTGTTGCAGTGACAAAACTCTGCATCTACTCATTATTGTTAGATCATTCTAGTTCCTGCCGAAGGCTCCTAGCAACACATCATCCTACAGAAACTCAAAGTAAACTTTCAGATGGAGTGGTTTAGGCTTAATGGTCAAATGCTCCCTAGATGTGTAGCAGCATGGCAGTACTGTATGGTTTGTTTTGTTCAGATACAAGGCCACCGTTGACATTTACAATAAGCTATTTTGACCAGCAGAGGATGCTAGATACTAAGTGTTACAGTAGTACAGTCATCTGCAGTTCACTGTGAACATACCACACTAGTAGTGGTGTAGTGAAAGATAAAAGCAAGTAAACGTGTTTACCCTTCACTTTTTTTGCCCACTTTTTGTGGAAAAAAGCATTGAACATTTTCACTGTGATCGCAATCAGAGTTTACAAGCACATATTTGTTTTACCAATACATCACTGCACACTACACCACACTACAATACACTACACAAAAAAACACTAGAATACACTACACTACACTACATCACAATACACTACATTACACTACACTACATTACACCACACTACACTACATTACACTACACCACACTACACTACACTATACTGAGAATGACACAAGTATTGGTCTCCACAAAGTTTGCTGCTTCAGTGTTCTTAGATCTTTATGTCAGTAGTTACTATGGTACACTGAATCCATAAGTGTCAAAGGCTTTCATTGACAATGACATTCAGTTTATGCAAAGAGTCAATATTTGCAGTGTTGGCCCTTCTATTTCAAGACCTCTGCAATCCGCCCTGGCATGCTGTCAATTAACTTCTGGGCCACATCCTGAATGATGGCAGGCCATTCTTGCATAATCAATGCTTGGAGTTTGTCAGAAGCTTACTACACTAGACATACTACACTACACTACACACCACACCACCACACCACACTACACTACACTACACACCACGCCACCACACCATACTACACTACACCATACTACACTACACTACACCATACTACACTACACTACACACCACCCCACTACACTACACACCACCCCACTACACCACACTACACTACATGACACCACACTACACTACATTATGTTACACCACACTACATTACATTACACTACACCACACCACACTACACTACATTACACTACATTACACACCACTACATCACACCATACTACACTACATTAACCCACAATACATTACACTACACCACACACCACCACACTACACCACATTACACTACATTACACCACACTACATCACACCATACTACACTACATTACATTACACTACACCACACCACACTACACTACACCACACTACACTACACCACACTACATTACACCACACTACATTACACCAGACTACATTACAGCACACTACATTACACTACACTACACTATACTACACTACATTACACTACACTACACTATACTACACTACATTACATTACACCACACTATACTACACTACACTACACTACATTACACCACACTACACTACATTACACTACACTACATTACAGCACACTACACTACACTACACTACATTACACTACACTACACTATACTACACTACATTACACTACACTACACTATACTACACTACATTACATTACACCACACTATACTACACTACACTACACTACACTACATTACACCACACTACACTACATTACACTACATTACAGCACACTACACTACATTGCAGCACACTACACTACACTACACTACACTACATTACACTACACCACACTACATTACACTACACTACACTACATTACATTACACTACATTACACTACACTACACTACACTACACTACATTACACCACACTATACTACACTATACTACACTACACTACATTACATTACATTACACTACATTACATTACACTACATTACATTACATTACACTACATTACATTACATTACACTACATTACACTACAATACACTACATTACACTACACCACACTACATTACACTACACTACACTACACCACATTACACTACATTACATTACATTACACTACACTACACCACACTACATTACACCACACTACACTACACCACATTACACTACATTACATTACATTACACTACACCACACCACACCACACTACATTACACCACACTACACTACACCACACTACATTACACTACACTACACCACACTACACTACATTACACTACACTACACTACACCACACTACACTACATTACACTACACTACACCACACTACACTACATTACAGCACACTATACTACACTACACTACACTGCACTACTGTACATTACACCATACTACACTACATTACACTACAACACACTACACTACACTAATCTAAACTACACTGCACTACACTACAATACACCACACTACATTTTACTACAGTACACTACACTACACTACATTACACTACATTATTACACTACCTTACACCACATGAGTTAGACAGTTGTTACTTGTTGTTATATGAATATGGTTGCTTTACAATCCTTAATCACTGTATAAATACTGTATTTAAATGATAAGGAATCAGACAGTTACAGAAAAAGGTGTGAGTCATTTCCTGGTAAGGAAATGCTGCTTCATACTGAGTGGCCAAGTGTAAACCAATAGGTCTGTACAAATATACACTCCTGTTCACAATCACAACCTTAGACACATTAATACTCACTTCTACATATCTTTATCTGATTGCCCAGGAAAAAGTCCCAACCTGCGCTGGCTGGTTTTATGACTAATGTGTTTTGTGTTTCCCCTGAGACTACCTTGACCTGGCCGGTCTGACTCGACCGAAACAGTGAAAGGACCTTGAGCTTACTGCCGCAATACAGAGTAAGCTGGAAAGACAGGGAAATAGATAAGATATGGGCTACAATATTAATTTACTTTAAATGAATGAAATTCCTCCAAACCAGCTAAATATTTCCTGCTTCAATTGGATGAAGACTCATACCCAACATTTATTGACATTCTCTACCACAAACTAACATACATTTACATCACATCGTTATTGTTGTATCCTGTAAACGCTCTTCCTGTGTTCATGTATTGCTTTAACTGTGTATTGACTGTAAGTCATGAGGCGGCACCAGGAACCAGACATCACAACACTGAGAGACAACACAACATGACCCGAAGACATGATCAGACACTAACAGTACCGTAAAGTCTATAGAGTACAACAGAGACTCTCAGTACCATAGACAGGCATTAACCTGTCTAGACACTGGTCAGTCATTAAACTATGGGTGGAGTCTGCCACCTGATGATGACTACTGATGTGATCATGTTTATCAATGCGTGTCAATAGCCTGTTAACGGTAAGTCCCAGATATCATAAGAGTTCCAGTGATATTTCACCTGAGAGAGAGAGAGAGAGAGAGAGAGAGAGAGAGAGAGAGAGAGAGAGAGGTTACCAGGGCCACGTTATTCTTTATTCAACATGTCAGAGAGGCATGTTTGTTCTACATAGCATATTTCAATCGGAACGGTCCTAAACGCTGCGTTCCCCAGGTTGTTAGCTATAGCTAGCTAATGAAGTAACATGACTGAATAAGGTGTAGTTTAAAAGGACTGGGAGAGAGAGAGAAGAGAGAGAGAGAGAGAGAGAGAGAGAGAGAGAGAGAGAGAGAGAGAGAGAGTTGTGATGTCACCGCAGCCCCCTTATATACAGTACAAAGGCAGGGGATCGTCATAGCCAGCATACGAACTCTGCTACACAGACTACTCCACTGCTCACACACACTCAGACACACTCAGACACACACACGTCACCCAGATACAGTCAGTCACAGTGTAACTCACACCGGGACCAGGGTTGCTAATGCTACAGCCTGAGCAGTCACAGTAAGTAAAGTATGCTTGAGTTCTCAGGGTTTCTCCTCCGCACTACTTTCTTCTCCTCATCACTCGCTCGCTTTTCTTGCTCTCTTACTGTCTTCTTCTTGTCTGAGTTCATCCGACTCTCACAACCCCTCTCTGTCAATTCCAGTAAAACAGGCTCTGTTTGAAAACTCCACTAAAGACATACTGACTGTTGCCTTAGTATGCAACACACATCCTATTTCTCTCTCCATTCCGTCTCTTTAGCAACGGCTCTTCCTTTCTCTATGTGTGAACAGTGACTATGTTAAACCCTGAATGTATTTGCATGCTGGCATAGATTCAGGACTCCCCGCTTTGTGTGTCTGTGTGTCTTTCTGCCATGGTCAGTGTGTCACAGGCATCTGTTCCTGTTGGTCTCTAGTTACACTAGTGTACGTTTTTTGTGTTGTGTATCAATGTTGTTGTAATGAAGTTATAATGGTGATATAATGATGTTATAATGAGGTTATAATTATGTTTTAATCGCTGTAATGCCTCTAATCTGTACCAGAGGTAGATTCCTGCAGTGCTGTACATGTTTATAATAGTAGTGGTATTCCATATATGATAGTAAGTGTTGTTGTTGAAACTGTTCTGTCTCTACTGATGTCCTGTGACTGTTTGAACGCACAATACGTGTTTGTTGGTAGTGTTGGTGGTCTGGCCCTCTGTGTTGAGTCATATAAAAGGAAACCTATTGATCATTCATGTTCTAAACACTGTTCCTGAGTTTTTCTGAGTATAAGTAGGGTGTGAGGGTCGGTGACCGTGAGCCTTAGGAGGGGGGGATACATAGTTCTGGTTATCTGTCTGTCTCTTATGTTTTGGTCATGAGAGATAACTAGCCTCGTTGCAAAGTCTCTCCCACCCCTTTTCTCTCTCTGTTTCTGTGTTTCTCTCTCTTTCTCCTCCTCTCTCTCTCTCTAAAAAATAAATAAACAGTGCCAGTTTTCTCTCTCACTTTTCCTCCCTCCCTCTCTCTAAATCAAAATGATAGAAACAGTATCAGGTTTATGTGTGTGTCTCTCTCTGTCAACATGAAAAGCCGTTCTGCCACCCAGCTGGGTTGGTCTCTGGTCTCTGTGTCTCTCTCTGTCAACATGAAAAGCCATTCTGCCACCCAGCTGGGTTGGTCTCTGGTCTCTGTGTCTCTCTCTATTGACATGAAAAGCCGTTCTGCCACCCAGGTGGGTTGGTCTCTGGTCTCTGTGTCTCTCTCTGTTGACATGAAAAGCCGTTCTGCCACCCAGCACTCCATCACTCTCCTTGGTCAAATAGCCCTTGCACAGCCTGGAGGTGTGTTTTGGGTCATTGTCCTGTTGAAAAACAAATGATAGTCCCACTAAGCTCTAACCAGATGGGATGGCATATCTCTGCAGAACGCTGTGGTAGCCATGCTGGTTAAGTGTGCCTTGAATTCTAAATAAATCACTGACAGTGTCACCAGCAAAGCACCCCCACACCTCCTCCTGGTGGGAACCACACATGCACAGATCATCCTTTTACCAGCTCTGCATCTCACAAAGACAGTTGGAACCAAAAATCTCAAATTTGGACTCATCAGACCAAAGGACAGATTTCCACCAGTCTAGTGTCCATTGCAGTTAACTCTAATGAACTTATCCTCTGCAGCAGAGGTAACTTTGGGGTTTTCCTTTCCTGTGGCGGTCCTCATGAGAGTCAGTTTCATCATAGTTCTTGATGGTTTTTGCGACTGCACTTGAAGAAACTTGAAAAGGTCTTGAAATTTTCCAGATTGACTGAAATTCATGTCTTAAAGTAATGATGGACTGTCATTTCTCTGTGCTTATTTGAGCTGTTCTTGCCATTATAACGACTTGGTCTTTTACCAAATAAGGCTATCTTCTGTATACCACCCCTACCTTGTCACAACACAAACGCATTAAGAAGGAAAGAAATTCCACAAATTAACTTTTAACATGTGACTACCTCATGAAGCTGGTTTAGAGAATGCCAAGAGTGTGCAAAGCTGTCATCAAGGCAAAGGGTGGCTACTTTGAAGAATCTCAAATATAAAATATTGTGTTTAAACACTTTTTTGGTTACTACGTGATTCTATATGTGTTATTTCATAGTTTTGATGTCTTCACTATTGTTCTACAATGTAGAAAATAGTAAAAATAAAGAAAAACCCTTGACTGTTAGGAAAAACGTTTGACTGTTAGGACACACCTACTCATTCCAGGGTTTTTCTTTATTTTTACTATTTTCTACATTGTAGAATAATAGTGAAGACATCATATATATATACTCTCTACTGCTCTAGAGTACCAGCAAGGAATCAGTGACCATCCACCCTCCCAGCAGAAGCCATATAACCTTACTGAGGGACCGCCTGAGAAGTTGCAAGAGAACTCTTCAGACTTCAGCATTTTGGAATTTGGACTGTACCAGATCCACCAGACGTTGGGGGTTTAATGCCCTCTTTGTTGAACCAGGCTGGCACCAACATTTAAACAGTCCCAACAGCACCAGAGGAAGGGGGTTAATCTAGGATCAGACAGTATGCTGGCTCAGATCCTACAGGAGATGTGGGTGGACCCAGAGATTCTGGAGGCCCTGAGTGAAGACCAGAGGAGAATCTTGTTCCTGAAGATGAGAGAGGAGCAGGTCAGACGCTGGACAGAGAGGGAGGAGAAGGACGAGAGAGAGAGGAGAACCAGGGAGCACGGCAGGTCTAAGAAAGGTACAGCATGCACACATGAATGCAAACACACACACACACACACACACCGGTCCTTAATAGTGAGTACAGAATAAATGCAGACCTCTCCTCTCTCTGCCTCCTCTCCTCTCGCTAACCTCCTCTCCTCTCTCTGCCTCCTCTCCTCTCTCTACCTCCTCTCCTCTCTCTGCCTCCTTTCCTCTCGCTACAACCTCTCCTCTCTCTGCCTCCTTTCCTCTCTCTGCCTACACAGAATGTTCTGTCCTCAGATTCAACACACCACAGGACCTACAGTATAGGCCAGGGAGAGGAAAACCCTTCAAATATAGAAAGATAGAAAGAGAGAGAGGAAACGGGGGGGGGGGAGAGAGAAAGAGAGATGGGAAGAATGAGGGGAAAAGAGTGAGGACAGGAAAAGAAAGAGACAGGGAGAGAGAAAGAGACAGGGAGAGAGAAAGAGAAAGACACAGAGAGAGAGAAAGAGAAAGACACAGAGAGAGAGAAAGAGACAGAGAGAGAGAAAGAGAAAGACACAGAGAGAGAGAAAGAGACAGAGAGAGAGAAAGAGGCAGGGTGTGAGAAAGAGAAAGAGACAGAGAGAGAGAAAGAGGCAGGGTGTGAGAAAGAGAAAGAGACAGGGAGAGAGACAGAGACAGAGATAGAGAAAGAGGCAGGGTGTGAGAAAGAGAAAGAGACAGGGAGAGAGACAGAGACAGAGATAGAGAAAGAGGCAGGGTGTGAGAAAGAGAAAGAGACAGGGAGAGAGACAGAGACAGAGATAGAGAAAGAGGCATTGAGTAATTGAGCACCCCACTATTCTGAGAAACACGACCCTGAAACAACCCTTTCTACTGAGAAGGGCCTTCAGATCAGGCCAAGTTCCACCACTCTCACTAACCCACATCTCTCTCTTTCCTATTCTATCCCTCTCTCTCTCTATGTCTCTCTCTTTCCCATTCTATCCCTCTCTCTCTCTATGTCTCTCTCTTTCCCATTCTATCCCCCTCTCTCTCTATGTCTCTCTCTTTCCCATTTTATCCCCCTCTCTCTCTATGTCTCTCTCTTTCCCATTCTATCCCCCTCTCTCTCTATGTCTCTCTCTTTCCCATTCTATCGCCCTCTCTCTCTATGTCTCTCTCTTTCCCATTCTATCCCCCTCTCTCTCTATGTCTCTCTCTTTCCCATTCTATCACCCTCTCTCTCTGTCTCTCTCTTTCCCATTCTATCCCCCTCTCTCTATGTCTCTCTCTTTCCCATTCTATTCCTCTCTCTCTCTGTCTCTCTCTCTTTCCCATTCTATCCCTCTCTCCCCCTGTCCCTTTCTCTATCTGATAGGATATAGAACGTGACCGATCCTTTCCATTGGTTCTAATAGAACAGTGTGTACATGTGTAACACCCTAACACTACACGTCACCATTCTTCTCACAGTCCGTTAAAGCTCCTCTAACAGCCCCATGGCCCAGAAAGACTCTCCTTATGTAAGATAGTTGTAAGCAACACAGCACAACTCCTAAATGTCACACATGCACGCGCACAAGCAGATAAACCCACGCACACGCACACAAACTGCATTGTTGGTAAGGGCTTGTAAGTAAGCATTTCACCTGTTGTATTCGGCGCAAGTTGATTTGATTTGATTTGAAGGATGCAGGTGCGCACGCACACACACACACACACACACACACACACACACACACACACACACACACAGCTTGTGGTCCATCTTGTATGCCTAAAAAAATGCTTCACATATTTCCAAGATGATTTGCTGAATATTTCCACATCTTTTGTTGCTCTTCCCTTGTGACACAGGCTTATTTTCAGTTATCTGAACTGAAATGAATGAATTTAAATGGTTAATTTTGATAAATGTAGGCTAGTAGCCTATTCATGTGTATCATGTTCATATTACTGTAATGGTGACCTGGCTGTAACTAGAGACTAGAGGTTGTAACTAGAGACAGGTTGAATCAGCACAGATCTAAGGTCAGATCTGAGTGATTACTGTAAAGTGAAGACCATATACTAGTTTGTCAGTAAGAGAGATGCTGGTCTTCTAGGCAGAGTTGCAAAGAAAAAGCCATATTGCAGACTGACCAATAAAAATAAAAGATTAAGGGCAAAAGAACACAGACACTGGCCAAAGGAAGATATGGCTTTTTCTTTGCAACTCTGCCTGTTGAAGTTGAGACTGGTGTTTCTTGGCAATTTCTCGTATGGAATAGCCTTAGTTTCCCAGAACAAGAATAGACCGACGAGTTTCAGAAGAAAGTTCTTTGTTTCTGGCCATTTTGAGCTTTTAATCGAACCCACAAATGCTGATGCTCCAGATACTCAGCTGGTCTAAAGAAGGCCCGTTATATTGCTTCATTAATCAGCAGAACAGTTTTCAGCTGTGCTAACATAATTGCAAAAGGGTTTTTTAATGATCAATTAGCCTTTTAAAATGATCAACTTGGATTAACTAACACAACGTGCCATTGGAACACTGGAGTGATGGTTGCTGATAATGGGCCTCTGTACGCCTATGTAGATATTCCATAAAAAATCTGCCGTTTCTAGCTACAATAGTCATTTACAACATTAACAATGTCTACACTGTATTTCTGAACAATTTGATGTTATTTAATGGACATAAAAATTGCTTTTCTTTCAAAAACAAGGACATTTCTAAGTGACCCCAAACTTTTGAACAGTAGTGTACATGTTAATATTATCTTTTGATTAAAAATATTACTACGTCTCATATTTTAACTACATGCAATCTATTAGCTTCCGATAACAAGGAATGGCTTGTCCTGCACTTTATAAAAACCCAGAGTGCATTGAGTGAATGTTGGAAAAGATCTTGGTTCCTTTCTAAACATATCAATGTGAATGCAAAGAGGACAGAGACAAAAAAATAGGTGAAGTGAACTAGCAAAATAGTTGAGTCCTCATTCAAAGGAAAGGACAGTGTGAATACAAAGAGAACTGAGTTCTCTTCGCTTTTTACCCCAGAGTTCACTTTAAAGAGGACTGAGATCGGTTATTTTAAAGAGGACTATACTGTAAGTGTAGAGCCTATGGACTGGACAATAGATAAAGCTAGGCTACTGCAGACATCAGTAATGTGTTTGTTCACTGATAAGACAACACCACCATCTGCTGGGCTGGAACCAGTATGACAACAAGACTCCATTGATGAAGTCTGACAAAGGATCTAAAATGTGGATAGGTTTGAAGAGTTACCTTCTATTGTATTATCTGTGCTAGTTACACAGTGTGATATTCAATGTGTCTATGTGTTTATTTGTCTCCTCAGGCCACAGTAAGAGTGTGCGCTGGCTGTTGGGTTGTGATGGGGAGGTGAGAGTGAGCGTGATCGGAGAGGTGGATGAATTTAGATCCTCCAAACTCCTCCAGACCCTCTATACCAACACCAGAAAACAGAGTACAGAAATGAACAACCTATTGGTTGATATCCATACTGTGTCTCTTCTGACAGACAGAGAGAACCACAAAACCAGCTCACGATCAGCCATACTGATGCAACTCAGTGTAAGTGTGTGCGTGTGCATGTGTGTGCGTGTGTGTGTGGGTGTGTTTAACTATACTTGTGGAGACCAGAAGTCCCTACAAGAATAGTAAAGCAAGAAAAAAATTGACCAACAGGGACATTTTGTTGATCCCCACAAGGTAAAATGCTATTTGTAGGGAGTGTATGGTTAGATTTAGTGTTAGGGTTAGAATTAGGTTTAGGGTTAGGGTTAGGGTTAGGAGATAGGGTTCGTTTTAGGGTTAGTTTTAGGGTTTTGTATTTGTATTTGTATTTATTATGGATCCCCGTTAATTCCTGCCAAGGCAGCATCTACTCTTCCTGGGGTCCGGCAACATAAAGGCAGTTCATACAATTTAAAAAACATTACAATACATTCACAGATTTCACAACACACTGTGTGCCCTCAGGCCCCTACTCCACCACTACACATATCTACAGTACTAAATCCATGTGTACGTGTGTGTATAGTGCGTATGTTATTGTGTGTGTGTGTGTGTGTGTGTAAGTATGCATGTGTCTGTGCCTATGTCTGTGTTGCTTCACAGTCCCCCCTGTTCAATAAGGTGTTTTTCATCTGTTTTTTAAATCTAATTGTACTACTTGCATCAGTTACTTGATGTGGAATTGAGTTCCATTTAGTCATGGCTCTATGTAGTACCATCTCTCCCTCAATCTCTGTCTCTGTCTCTGTCTCTGTCTCTGTCTCTTTCTCTCTCACCTCTTCTGCTCTGTGGGCGGGCCTTCTCTGTGACTGACAGCTGGGTTTGGAGACAGGGTTAAGGTTAGGGTAAGGGTAAGGGTACGGGTACGGGTACGGGTATGGTTTAGGGCCCCCACAAGGTAAGCTGTACAAGATTGTGTGTTTGTGTGTGTGTGTGTGTGTGAGAGAGAGAGAGAGAGAGAGAGAGAGAGAGAGAGAGAGAGAGAGAGAGACACAGAAAGAGAGCTCTACCATACAGGATGTAGTTCACCATTCTTCTTCTATTTCCAGGAAGACTCTAAGGACTCTGAGGACTCTGAGGAGGACCAGGTGTCAGGCAGTGCTGAGGGTGACCCAAAGGACCCCAGGGAGGACAGCATCGACAGTGTGTCAGGCTACAGCACAGACAACCTAAAGGACTGCTACAGACCTCACTGCAGCAACATCAGCCTCTGTCTCCAACCCCAGCTGTCAGACACAAGGAAGGCCCGCCCACAGAGCAGAAGAGGTGAGAGAGAGAGAGAGAGAGAGAGAGAGAGAGAGAGAGAGAGAGAGAGAGAGAGAGAGAGAGAGAGAGAGAGAGAGAGAGAGAGAGAGAGAGAGAGAGAGAGAGAGAGAGAGAGAGAGAGAGAGAGAGAGAGAGAGAGAGAAAGAGAATGGGGTTTTGTGTTTGCAGAAGTGCATGTGTATGACATACTCGATTCAAGCTCATTGAATTAAGAGATATTTCTACAATCCTTTCCCTCTCTATCTCTCTAGTGGTGGTCGGTCATGAAGAGGAGAGCCCATCATTTGGTGGTCGGGTGGCCCAGCTCAGGAGAGCATTCCCCACCTCCTCTCCCATCACCAAGCCCCCTGTGGCAACCAAACCCTCTCACCTGCAGCTAGTGGCCAAACATTCCCTCAGGTAACACCAGGGCCACCTACAGTCAACCAACCACATGGAAGAGGTACTGCCCACCTGAAGGGCTCATTTGAATACCATGTACGAGTGACCTACGGACAGACACCCACCTGAGCTACTGTGCAGAGAAATAGGAGCTACAAACTTAGCCGAGTTTAAGGTGGACGTGCACGGCTGAGTGGGAGGAATGCTTGACGCAGGTATTTTGGTGAAGCACCTCCCTTTGAAGGTTCCTGGAGACTGTGTGGCAGTCACACAGTTCCACCTCTCCTTGAACCCAAATACACAAGAGCTTTGAACTTGGTTAACACAAGAGCTATTTCTACATAGTTACATGAGATTTGTATCTGATTTGTACATGGAGTGGAGGAAGAGATTTAGCTTTACTTTCCTTATAATGATTTATGTCAAAAATAAAACATAAACATAAACATAAAACATAAACCTGTGCTGTAATAAAGGCTGTGGTGGCTGTGGTGTAATAAAGGCTGTGGTGTGTTTGGGTTATAGGTCAAAGTGCCTGATCTTTTCTTTGATTGGTTGTTGTGGTTATCTAATGGTCTAACCTCGTAGGCTTTCTGGTCATTTTCTGCTTTGTATATTTACGCTCTAACTACATTTGTTTGAGGAGGTTATTTCTATTGTGTGTGAAACATGCTTGTGCAATACACAGATTTCTTTGACCTGTTGTCTTCGAATTCAACTGAATAAAAAGTGCGAAAGAAATGTGCGTGGTGTGATGGCTTGGTTGTGGTAAGGCCTCTTACTCCCACCTAGGGGAGGAGAGAGGCACACAACCAAGTCATCACACATTATTAGGGAGATGATCATCCCCAATCAGAGACAGCTGTATAGCGTTGTCTCTGATTGGGGATAGTATTTAGACTCCACACACAGCCACCTGTGTGTGGATCATTGTTGCTGCTTGTCTGCCTTGAGTTACCAGAAAGCCAGTAAGTCACCGTGTTTTGTTTTGTAGTCTGTTTTTGTTTTCACTCTCCTTATGTTATTTTAAATGCTTCGTGAGAACATCTCATTTAAAATAAAAAGGATGACACTTCACCAGCGCTCCGTTTACCGTCCCATTAATGCGCACCGTGACAGAATGATCCACCACCCTGGGACGCAACGGGGGATTACATTAGGAGATATCCTCCTCGGTATGGGGAAAATCACCGAGGAGGAACACTCCTATTATCGCTCGGTGGAGGAAGGCTGGGGTCCGGAGCAGCCGAGGAGACGGAGGACACGTCACCGGGCTAGGGTTGAGGACCAGCCTGGAGCCCAGAAAACCCCTCAAACGGATTTTGGGGGGGGGCTATGGGGGTGGTCGGGGATCGAGGGAGAAGAGCCCCGACCACTGCACTCGTGGGGGTTCCAGGAGGAGCCCCTACAGCCATGGGAGCGGGAGTACATAGAGGAGTCGGAGGAAGACGACGACGATGTGCTTCTGTTCCCTCACTCGTGGGGGTTCCCGGAAGAACCCTCACAGGATGGGGATTGGCGGTGGAGTAGGCACGACAGGGACAGTCGTGCTCCAGCGCCAGTTCCCAGTCCGGTGCCTCCAGCGCCGGTCCAGAGTCGGAGGAGGAGGAGACCGACTCAGCACACCACACCATCGGTGCGCAACACTAGCCCGGAGCGACCCGTACCAGCTAAACGCACCCAGCCAACGGTGCGTTTCCCCAGCCCGGTACGGCCCGCGCCTGCTCCGCGCACCAGCCCAACAGTGCGTTTCCCCAGCCCGGCGCGACCCGTGCCAGCTAAACGCAACAACCCAACAGTGCGTTTCCCCAGCCCGGCGCGACCCGTGCCAGCGCCTCGCATCAGATCACTGGTGCATTTCCCCAGTCCTGTACGCCCCGTGCCTACTCCTCGCACGGAGGCTACAACGACGGTCGCCAGCACAGCTCTGTGGTTGGAGACCATCTCTGCGTCGGTGCCCAGAGTGGGCACGACGTTCAGCCCCGCTGTGGAGCAGGAGCTTCATAGCGTGTCGGTGCCCAGTCTGGGGCCGACAGCCAGCCCAACTACAGGGCTGAAAACCCTCTCTGCGTCGGTGCCCAGGGTGGGCACGACGTTCAGCCCCGCTGTGGAGCAGGAGCTTCATAGCGTGTCGGTGCCCAGTCTGGGGCCGACAGCCAGCCCAACTACAGGGCTGAAAACCCTCTCTGCGTCGGTGCCCAGGGTGGGCACGACGTTCAGCCCCGCTGTGGAGCAGGAGCTCCATAGCACGTCGGTGCCCAGTGTGTGGCCGACAGCCAGCCCAACCAGAGGGCTGGAAACCATCCCGGCGTCGGTGCCCAGGGTGGGCACGACGTTCAGCCCCACCAGAGGGTTGGGAACCATCTCTGCGTCGGTGCCCAGGGTGGGCACGACGTTCAGTCCCGCTGTGGAGCAGGAGCTCCATAGCGTGTCGGTGCCCAGTCTGGGGCCGACAGCCAGACCAGCTGCAGGGCTAAAGACCATCTCTGCGTCGGTGCCCAGTGTGGGCACGACGTTCAGTCCCGCTGTGGAGCAGGAGCTTCATAGCGTGTCGGTGCCCAGTCTGGGGCCGACAGCCAGACCAGCTACAGGGCTGAAGACCACCTCTGCGTCGGTGCCCAGAGTGGGCACGGCATCCAGCCTGAGGTCTCCGGAGAAGGTCAGCAGCCCGAGGCCTCCTGTGACGGTCAGTAGCCCGAGGCCTCCTGTAAAGGTCAGCAGCCCGAGACCTCCGGAGAAGGTCAGCAGCCCGAGACCTCCGGAGAAGGTCAGCAGCCCGAGGCCTCCAGTGAGGGTCAGCAGCCCGAGGCCTCCAGTGAAGGTCAGCAGCCCGAGGCCTCCAGTGAAGGTCAGCAGCCCGAGGCCTCCAGTGAAGGTCAGCAGCCCGAGGCCTCCAGTGAAGGTCAGCAGCCCGAGGCCTCCAGTGAAGGTCAGCAGCCCGAGGCCTCCAGTGAAGGTCAGCAGCCCGAGGCCTCCAGTGAAGGTCAGCAGCCCGAGGCCTCCAGTGAAGGTCAGCAGCCCGAGGCCTCCAGTAAAGGTCAGCAGCCCGAGGCCTCCAATGAAGGTCAGCGCCACGCCACCTCCAGCGAAGGTCAGCGCCACGCCACCTCCAGCGAAGGTCAGCGCCACGCCACCTCCAGCGAAGGTCAGCGCCACGCCACCTCCAGTGAGGGTCAGCGCCACGCCACCTCCAGCGAGGGTCAGCGCCACGCCACCTCCAGCGAGGGTCAGCGCCACGCCACCTCCAGCGAGGGTCAGCGCCACGCCACCTCCAGCGAGGGTCAGCGCCACGCCACCTCCAGCGAAGGTCAGCGCCACGCCACCTCCAGCGAAGGTCAGCGCCACGCCACCTCCAGCGAAGGTCAGCGCCACGCCACCTCCAGCGAAGGTCAGCGTTCCGCCACCTCCAGCGAAGGTCAGCGTCCCGGAGCCTCCAGCCACAGCTCAAGGCCTGGAGCCTCCTCCACCGGTGCCCAGTCCAGGGCCGGTCGTCTGCTTCGCTCCAGTGCCGGAGCAGTCCGCTCCACCGGTGCCCAGTCCGGGGCCGGTCATCTACGTCGCTCCAGTGACGGAGCAGTCCGCTCCACCGGTGCCCAGTCCGGGGCCGGTCGTCCACGTCGCTCCAGTGCCGGAGCAGTCCGCTCCACCGGTGCCCAGTCCGGGGCCGGTCGTCTACGTCGCTCCAGTGCCGGAGCAATCCGCTCCACCGGTGCCCAGTCCGGGGCCGGTCGTCTACGTCGCTCCAGAGACGGAGCAGTCCGCTCCACCGGTGCCCAGTCCGGGGCCGGTCGTCTACGTCGCTCCAGAGACGGAGCAGTCCGCTCCACCGGTGCCCAGTCCGGGGCCGGTCATCTGCGTCGCTCCAGTGCCGGAGCAGTCCGCTCCACCGGTGCCCAGTCCGGGGCCGGTCGTCTACGTCGCTCCAGGGAAGGAGCAGTCCGCTCCACCGGTGCCCAGTCCGGGGCCGGTTGTCAGCCCCTCTCCAGGGTCGAGGGCTCCCGCACCAGGGTCCAGACAGGACTTGGTGAATGGCGGGAGTACTGAGGGGGGAACCACCGCGCCGGGGTCCGGACCGGACCGGGCGTGCAACCGTGAGGTAGGAGGGAAGCTACTCTCACAGCCTGTGCCACGCCCGGAACCGGAACCGGAGCCCCCACCAGCAACCACCTCAGTACCCCGCCATGTCCCCCCTAGTTTTTGGACATTTTTTTTTTTTGTCTTTCAGGAAGGGGGGGATTGTGTGTGCGATCGGGAGTCCGCACCTTGGGGGGGGGGTACTGTGATGGCTTGGTTGTGGTAAGGCCTCTTACTCCCACCTAGGGGAGGAGAGAGGCACACAACCAAGTCATCACACATTATTAGGGAGATGATCATCCCCAATCAGAGACAGCTGTATAGCGTTGTCTCTGATTGGGGATAGTATTTAGACTCCACACACAGCCACCTGTGTGTGGATCATTGTTGCTGCTTGTCTGCCTTGAATTACCAGAAAGCCAGTAAGTCACCGTGTTTTGTTTTGTAGTCTGTTTTTGTTTTCACTCTCCTTATGTTATTTTAAATGCTTCGTGAGAACATCTCATTTAAAATAAAAAGGATGACACTTCACCAGCGCTCCGTTTACCGTCCCATTAATGCGCACCGTGACACGTGGGTGTTTAAGATAGAGAGAGAGCATTAAGAAAGAGGGAGAGAGGTGAAAAGGGGAACGAGGTGAACGAGGGAGAGAGGCGAAAAGGGGAGAGAGGTGAAAGAGGGAGAGAGTTGAAAGATCGAGAGAGGTGAGAGGGAGAGAGGTGAAAGAGGGAGAGAGGTGAAAGAGGGAGAGAGGTGAAAGAGGGAGAGAGGTGAAAGATCGAGAGAGGTGAGAGGGAGAGAGGTGAAAGAGGGAGAGAGGTGAAAGAGGGAGAGAGGTGAAAGAGGGAGAGAGGTGAAAGAGGGAGAGAGGTGAAAGAGGGAGAGAGGTGAATGCATTACAAACTATATAGAGGAATCCGCGATGGGTTACAGTTGTTTTTCTGAAGCCCCATAATAAAACAGGAGTTCCCAGCAGCTGGTTAACAAAGGATCAAAAAGGACTAGTGGTAACTTGATTAGCGATTGGCGGCCGGGTGGCAACAGAAACAGGCTATGTGCTATATGGATGTGTAATATTATCTATCTCTGCCAACTCAATAAAGCATGTCTCATGTACCACCAGGACAAATGAAAGTGTGTCTTTAGGATTCAGAAACAATGGCCTCTTCTTCTAACACACCCTGCTACAGCTGCTGTAGTATGATCCAACCAGTGTAGCGTTACTGAGCCATGCAGCAGCTAACATCGCTAGGTTCAACTGTGGTTTGAGAGTACAGACTCAGAGCCAGGGTCAGTCTGTATTTTCGACAATACATCCATCTTTATCTCTCCTCCCCTCCCCCTATCTCTCTACCTCTCCATCTCTCTAGGTATCTGTCTGACCCCTCCCCTCCCTCTATCTCTCTACCTCTCCATCTCTCTAGGTATCTGTCTGACCCCTCCCCTCCCTCTATCTCTCTACCTCTCCATCTCTCTAGGTATCTGTCTGACCCCTCCCCTCCCTCTATCTCTCTACCTCTCCATCTCTCTAGGTATCTGTCTGACCCCTCCCCTCCCTCTATCTCTCTACCTCTCCATCTCTCTAGGTATCTGTCCGACCCCTTCCCTCCCTCTATCTCTCTACCTCTCCATCTCTTTAGGTATCTGTCCGACCCCTTCCCTCCCTCTATCTCTCTACCTCTCCATCTCTCTAGGTATCTGTCCGACCCCTTCCCTCCCTCTATCTCTCTACCTCTCCATCTCTCTAGGTATCTGTCCAACCCCCCCCCCCCCCCCCCCCCCCCTCTATCTCTCTACCTCTCCATCTCTTTAGGTATCTGTCCGACCCCTCCCCTCCCTCTTTTTGTATTTGCCTCTTCACACTTCCCCTACTATCTTCATCTCCTGCTGTCTCTCCATCTTCTTTCTCCTCTCCAGTTCTTTCCCCCTTTCTCCCCTCCCCCTCCCCCTCCCCCTCTCTCCCTCCTGCCATGTTACAGGGCAGCAGAGCCAGACTCTGCAGGCGTTTGGGGAGGCTCCAGACCTCGCGGCCAGAGGGTGACACAGATTTCCGGAAGAAGGGGGATTATTCTCCAAATGACTGGAAAGGCAACAAGGGGAAACGGGAGATTCAGGAATATAAAATCCCTTTGTCCGCGAGAGTAAGAAATGCACAATAGGACATTCTTTATTCAGTGGGAATAATAATAGCTTGTCTACCTGATCGTTTTGCCTGAGTTGGCAGTACTTCTGTAAGACATGCGAACAAGCGGACACACACGCACACACAGGCTCTCTGACTGAAGGCACACAGGAAGTGCAAGCAATGGCCCAATTATAGTGTGACACCTCGCCCTGCCATTTCCATGGTTACGCCGTCCACTCGTCCCCCGGAGCGAGCGGTGGAGGAAGAAGGCCCTATCTTAT
This sequence comes from Thymallus thymallus, assembly GCA_023634145.1. NCBI lineage: Eukaryota > Metazoa > Chordata > Actinopteri > Salmoniformes > Salmonidae > Thymallus > Thymallus thymallus. Next base: position 24,138,714 of record CM042384.1, on the reverse strand, counting down.
AAACCATCGTCACGGCAACCTCCAAACCCCCCCCCCGTCTGTGTGAGCCGGACTCTCTCTGCAATCACAATATTATGTGACCTTCACTGTGTGTGTGAGAGAACGAGTGAGAGAGAATGAGTGTTTGTGTCTGCCTACTGCATGATCAGGAATAACATTGGAATTGAATCAGTGTGTGAATGGGAATGAGAGTGAGGATGTGTGTGAATGTGTGTGGTGAGTCACGTTTTCATATATTTTGCATGTGTAAGTTTTGGTCACGTGTGTGTGTGGAAGGTAGAGATAAGGCTCTCCACTGTGTCAGGCCATCATGCATGCCTCCCCCCAAGACACACACACACACACACACATAAGCCCCACGGGAAATGGAGAGGGATCAGTCAGCCCCTGAAATATGCACAGAGACACTCTTGAAATACCTACTCACCCCATCACACACATAGACAGGCAGTTTCCTTGTCTTTATTCAGAAGGCAGAACGTAGAGGTGTAAGAACTAGACACTAATCAGGACTTAAGTACATCTACTACTCATCATTTTATTAACGTGGACATATAAAAACAAACATAAACATCATATTATGACCACGTCTGTCCTTCTTGGTTTGGCTTATATGGAAACGTCCAGGTCAGAAGCTTCGATGACAAAATGTTCCAAAATAGAATGTAAAAAGGAATTACATTTTTAATTAATAAATGACACTCTGTGGTTAATGAGGTGGTTCATGTTGGCTCAACAATATGTAAATCCATTGGTATGACTTCTCTTTTCTTCATTGAGTTTTCATCTTCATGTTTTTGATTGTCAAAGGTACAGTACTGTCCAAGCCAATCCAACCAGGCCATTTGAATTGACTTCCTTTGTACGTCCAGAGTGCCAATGTCCATGATCCCCTTCCAAATGGGCGGAGTCAATTCATTTGACCGGCAGTTCTTTGGGAGTGAGGAATGGAATCCTATTGTAGCCATGGAAACGCTGCTCCTGATGGAAACACCATCTTCTATGAAAGGAGAGGAGAGGGGTCAGAAGGCAGTGGTCCACTCAAAACACAAACACATGAATACAGACTACTACACCTCCAGACCATCGACCTTAACAAATTAACATAGTACTATTACAGAGGTGTACACTGAGTGTACAAAACATTAAGAACACTTTCCTACTATTGAGTTGCACACCCCCATTTAAGCTCAGAACAGCCTCAATTCGTCGGGGCATGGACTCTACAAGGTGTCAAAAGCGTTCCACAGGGATGCTGGCCCACATTGATTTCAATGCTTCCCACAGTTGTGTCTAGTTGGCTGGATGTCCTTTGGTTGGTGGACCAATCTTGATACACAGGGGAAACTGTTGAGCGTGAAAAACCCAGCAGCATTGCGCCTGGCACCTACTACCATACCCTGTTCAAAGACATTTAAATATTTTGTCTTGCCCATTCACCCTCTGAATGGCACACGTACACAATCCATGTCTCAATTGTCTCAAAGCTTAAAAGTCTTTCTTTAATCTGTCTCCTCCCTTTCAACTACACTGATTGAAGTGGATTTAACAGGTGACATCAATAAGGGATCATCACCTGGATTCACCTGGTCAGTCTGTCATGGAAAGAGCAGGTGTTCTTAATGTTTTGTCCACTCTATTTTTTGGACAGGAGTTGTCAAATAAAGTCAGACTGCCCATTCTAATGGTGTTTCTCCACTTCCTCTCACCTCTAACCCAGGGGCTGCCTTCTTCTTCAGCTGCTCACACTTCCTGTACTTGCAGATCTGGTGTCCGGTCTTGCGGTTGCGGCAGGCGCTGCACTCTTCACAGTTCCCCGTCCGTCGACATGGCACACACTCCCCGCATCGCTTCCTCTTCCTTCTCCCGGCTCCACCCCCGCCGCCAGGGGACGAGCTCTCGCCTCGCAACCCCTCCACACCATCGCCAACGCCAGCCATTCCCATTGACCCTCCACCACCAGTCAGGAACCCCCCTCCTCCCGCTGTCAGAGCAAACAGCCCTGGGTTCAAGGAGAACCAGGAACAGCCTAGCAGTGGAAGGAAGTCTGTCACACAACCCATGCTGTCCCCTTCTGCCCTGGACCCACCTTCCACCTCCTCCCCATCCCCTGCAGCCTCCCCGGTCTCCAGCCCGCCCAGAGGTCCCTGGTCCCTGGGTGTGGGGGTCAGTGTCAAGGCCCCAGCCCTCATCAGCAGCTCTGCAGCATGGGCCAGGTGAAGCCCACTGGGGGAGTCCCAGAGGTCTATGTTGGAGGAGGGCGCCCGGCGAGGCTTGGTCTGCCTGGGATGGTTGGGCCTGTGCTGGGCTGCGGTGGGGTGGAGGAGGCCCCTGATATCCATACTACTGGAACTACTTTGGTGATGGGCTAGTCTGTCGGTGTTGTTGAGATACTCTGAAAGGGAGCAGGGATGAGAGCGCTTCAGGCTTCGTCTTAGAGGCTCACTGTGGATCCTATTGGCTCTCTGCTGTTCTGGAGAGGAAGGCCCAGACATGTCCAGGGTGTCTGCCATACTGGGTGGGGGTGGGGAGGTGGTGGGGTAATGCCAAGGTAAGAACAGTGACAACAGTCCAGCTGTCAGTTAGCTAATCAAAACCCTCTGACAGCTGTTATATTCCCATGATCCTCTCTGACACCTTTATACCCTGTGGAGCTGAGCAGAGGGAGATAGAGGAGAGAGGGGGAAGGAGATATGGAGGGAGACAGAGAGGAGACAAAGAAAGGGGAGAGAGTGGGAGAAAAGAGGTAGGATGTTATAAGAGAGGCCTTGGTGGATGGCTGGTTTACATTTTTGTGAGAGACACTGATGACATCCTAAAACATAGGCCTAAGCATAATTAAGTTAATAATAGCCTACTAGTCTATGTTTGAGTCAGCTTGTAAAATGTGTCCAAAATATAGACTACATCTGAGGCTTTTAAAACGATATACATTGAATAACGTGACGCTTTCTACATTTAAGTTAAGATAGACCGGGGTGTTGTTGCACCTGAGTTCCAAGGGGGACAAATCTATGCAATAATGGAATACCACAAACAAATAGCCTATTGCGCATATGCGCCAGTCAAATTTGTAGCGCGCATTTCGATTTGACTACTGTAGCTGTGATATGAGCCAGGCTTATGAAAATACACTTTCTCCCTCTAAATGCCATCGAGTTCGAATAGGACAAGAAAATACCTTTTGTCTAGACTCCGTGACAGTCTAGTGTACGCGCGTGCACGACACGGTCGCAGTGGATAAATAAAATACGCTATATTTTCTCACTTAAACGATAATGTGGGTGTTCGGCTGATGTAATTCTTACAATTGATAATATTTCAAAAGTATAAATAGGTCATATTTATCTTCAATATATTATGAATATGATATTATCACAGCCTTTCGTAATTCGTGCACCTACCAATGCGATGCGAGCTGACCAGAGCCCCACTGTCCAGTGGTTTGTCCGTGGTGTCTTCCACGAATATTGGAATAAATAAAGGGAGACAGAAAAAAAAGAAATTGTCAACTATTAGACACATCCAAGCTTTATCTACAGTGATCAACCGAGAAAACTGAGCCTTAAACCATTTGTTCAATTCGGTGGCTGCATAGGTCCTTCGCCTTTACAGTCTCGCATTCCCACCTCCTCGTCCCCGCCACTCGCAGAACGGAACACACTTCATAGATTTGGGGGGCGTCACACAAAAAGCGAACTGGAGTCATGGTCGTGAGACGCAGAAAATGACCCCATGACCACAATGTGTCCGAACAGCAACTTACTGTGTTCATTTCATTTCTGTGTCGTCATATAACGTTACAAAAGCATACATAAATACAGTCGTCATTCTTTCGGAAATAAACTCAATGACGTCAAATGTTTTCTTATGCCTACATTAACTCTTGATTGAAATAGATCCCTGTTAAAAAAATAGAAAAGGCTGGTTGAGAATGTTTGAGGAATCACTTTCTGGCATGAATGAAATTCATCAGACTGGCAGGTGTGTGATTGTATGGTGTGTGTATGTTCCTTCCCATGTCATGGTGGTGGAAGCCGGACTGTTACAGGGTACTCGCCATCAGGGGATAGGGGCCCATTTAGATGTGCACCGCATAGTCCACTCCACCTCTTGTTAGAGTCCTGTTTGGCACACATCCAGTTGTGGTGTGAGGCTGAGTGTGTGTGCGCGCCAGCCTGGGCAGCAGTAATATGGAGAGGGGGCTGCCTAACCGTAATCCTCACGCCTGCTAGTGGAGCGAGAGCAGCTCCCAGCGGCTACAGGAAATATTGCATTGTATAAGTGGGTAAAATGGCATACATCGGAACACAAGCTGCTTTGCAGCGAGACAAAATCAGCGCCACATAATGTCGGCATTCTAGGTCTTCAGGAAACGAATGACAGTCGACCCAAGTCTGACCACTTTAACAACTTTTATTCACAATATACAGGGCAAAAACATCAACATCAAATCAGTCATATTCAGTAGAAATTGTATCTCTGTTGGAAATTTAAAAATAATATATTCCTATAGGCTGTACCTTGAACACAGGAATGGACAAGGCAGATGGAAAATGCACAAATGATTTTCACCTGACATAAGAGCAGGCCTTCCTCTGTAACAAAAGGTCTATAAACAACATTAGCCAAGTTCGGATTTCTGAAATGCTATTATGGAAACATACTGGACATATGACAGGTCCTGTCTAAAACGCATATTCTCTGTGCTGTTCTTAATCCTGGAAAATATGCGCACATAAACGATTAGCCTACTGTATCACAACAAAATAAATGTGTCTAGACTAAACGCCTCTTATTTTAAGATGTGAAAAGATAGGCAGGTCTATATTGGACTATAGTACATTACCATGGCGATTGTAACATAAATCACAGACATTGTTTTTAAACACAACACTCTCCAGCACGACAGACTGCAACAGCCCCTCTCCACTGCCTGGCCCGTGGCCCTACTTAACCTGCTCTATGAAAAATGAAATGAGATCAGGGCACCGCTGGGCCAACATGAGCTCTGGAGGACACATTACTGGTTGGAATCTACAGCTCTATTATGGTCAACATAATGGCAGATAGCATAGAGACAAATTGATTTACATCAATCTGGATTGACGATAAATACCTAAATAATAGCCGGCCACACCTTGGACTATATGAATCTGTGACTATTTGTAACGGGATCAAAGGCCAGGGAGTTTAGCGCGACCCATGCCCGTGCGCTCTTAATGACATGAAAACAAACCGGGCGTGTCAAGGACACTGTTTAGAACAAATACTGTTTAACACAATGGCCACACAAGCCTGGGCTGACTGGTGGTAAGGTTGTCCTACTCGAAGATACAACCTGGTTAAATTGATTGGTAAGTGTCCTGACGTCGAGTTTATTTACGGCTTCTCTCAACAGGTTGCTTTCAAGTGTCGTTGGGCTAATAAATGTAGTAAACAATTTAAATGTCGCTATATAGAGGATACATAACTTAACTTGTGCTTACAGTGCGTGGAGGTGTGGCTAAATATGGCGAGTGTTTTGAATTGATCAACGGTTCATTATTTATAGACCGACTATTCACATTGGTATTCATAACGTTCACTTATCCAGACAAACTTGGGAGAATTACACGAAAATTGCTTTAACCTTTAGATATCTGGAATCCATGATTCTCGAATACTACTGGGATTGACATTTGCAACGATGGAAGTTGAGGTAACGGTAAGCCTGGGGTCTGGACTGATCTCGCGGACCAAGGTCAGTCAGAATACATCTGAACCCTGTATTTTCTGACAGACTCGACCAGTCCAGACTGAGAGACGTCACTGGTGCGATGACCAATCAAATGGTTACAAGGTAATTAGGTTGTTAATCGGACGTAAATTCAATGCTTTGGGAGAAAAAAAAAGTACAATTTGATATGAACATTTGGGTAATCATAAAAATTATTTATCACCTTTTCTTTCTATGTGAAATGTATTACTTAAGATGTGATTCAATGTATTGACAGGCAGATACTTGTAAGGCTAGTGGTAAAGTAACTATGGCATTTAAGTGCAATTCTCCAGAGCCAAGGTATTAGATTATTATTTACATATTAGTGCCACATTAGTTGGAAGCCCTAAATATGCTTTTTGCCCTTTTTTAATTTAGCTGGGGAAAATAACAAAGACAGGCAAAACCAGTAGCTGAACAACACTGCCCTCCATCCATCTCTCCAGCCAGTGATGTTTGAAACTCAAATGGACGCTAGAGTCATGATTTTTATTACACAGTTTAAATCAACACACAAAGCTCAAAGAGCCTCTCAGGTAATACAATATACAGAGTTTGTGTGAGGAGCATTGTGTCCTCACACCCAGAGCCCAAGCCAGCCCCACAGCCTGAAGATGTTAGCCTCCAATTTCAACAATAGCAAAAATGCAACCTAAGAGTTACAGGGAAATAACAAGTTAAACTAAAAAATAAATCTTTAAATACCTGGTCCAAAACCTCCAGTTTGTGAATGTAACGAAGGTGGTGGTCTTGGCAAAAGGGGGTGTCTGTACGTGCAAGGAAACAATCTTAGTTTATGGCAATAGCTGGGGAGAGTGGATCAATTCAAGTCCTTTCATATAATTCAAGAGAAACAGACCAGAAAGCCATACAGTTTTCCATTTTATAGCCTGCTATGATTTTTAAAATAATTCCTTTGTAGATTTTATACAAAATACATGAGTGCCCTCAACTCAACATGTGAAAAGCTTTCCTGAAAATCATGTCTATATAGCTAGGATATCAGGAGACAAAAGAAGATAGTGTAAAAATCCTTCAATTTCAGATCACCCCCCCCCCCTTTAAAAAAAAAGCAAGAACAGTCCCCTAGTCACACAGATGATAAGGAATGCTTTTAGAGTGCAGGCAGGTCCCTATGGGAACATCAGACGGGAGAGGAGTAGCCCAGTCTGCATCAGGAATATGATCAGGAATAAGGAGGGGAGCGTGGGGTACGATTGCAGTTTGAGAATATGTACACCATGGCTGCCAGGTTAAGTGGGGTGGAGAGGCGGAGAATTGGTCGTGAAGGGAGGGGGGAAAGGGCAGGAAAGAGGGAGTTTACAGGTGCTCAGGTTAAGGGGAGGCGTGGCTCAAAGAATGCACTCCAATGGAAACCAACAAGATCCGTTTTGACTTTTCTCTCAGTTGAAGAGGTGGTTTTGCCATATTCTACTCAAACACTACATTGCATACTTTTGTGTCCATTCCCGAGCTATTCTGTTGTACCTGGAAGGAAAAGGAAAACAGTGAGAGTTTCTGGTTCATGAATACAGTAAGTGTCCAGATTAATACAATGAACAAAAATATAAAAACCCAACATGTAAAGTGCTGGTCCCATGTTTCATGAGCTGAAATAAAAAGACCACAGAAATGTTCCATACGCACAAAAATCTTAATTGTCTAAAATGTTGTGCACACATTTGTTTACGTCCTGATTAGTGAGCATTTCTCCTTTGCCAAGTGAATCCATCCACCTGACAGGTGTTGCATATCAAGAAGCTGATTAAACAGCATGCTCATTACACAGGTGCATCTTGTGCTGGGGACACTAAAAGACCACTAAAATGTTTTGTTTCACAACACAATGCCAAAGATGTGTAACGTTTTTAGAGAGTGTGCAATTGGCATGCTGACTGCAGGAATGTCCACCAGGGCTGTTGCCAGATAATGTAATGTTAATTTCTCTACCATAAACCACCAACATCATTTTAGAGAATTTGGCAGTACGTTCAATCGGCCTCACAACTGCAGACGACACATGTGGTGTGTGACACCAGATACTGACTGGTTCTGATCCCCTACCTTTTTTTTTTTTTGTTTAAAGGTATCTGTGACCAACAGATGCTAACTGTATACACATTCATGTGAAATCCATAGATTCGGCCTAATGTATTTATTTTTGATTGACTGATTTCCATACATGAACTGTAACTCAGTAAAATCTTTGAAATTGTTGTGTTTATATTTTTGTTCAGTATATGTGTGGATAAGCAAACACATTCAACAGTTGCAGCATACAGACATATATACCCAGAGGATTAGCTAAAGGATATTACAAGATAATCCTGTTTAACCCCATCAATTCTAGAGTGTGTATGCCATCCTATAGTACACCATAATCTGAAGCAAGACAGTTACTCACTTTTCCCTGTCCGTCTTGTAGATGCGGGCGATCTCCGGTACTAAGGGGTCGTCCGGGTTTGGGTCGCACAGCAGAGAGCAGATTGACAGGAGAACTAAGGGAAGGTTCGATATTAAATGGTTTGGCTTAGGACTAAGGTAAGGAGAGCTGAACTTGAGTTAGGCAGTTATGGCAAAACAGACAAACAGGAGGAAGTCACTCATATTCCACCAGACACAGGTTCCAAAACAAACAGCAAAGAGGACATATTCATATTTTACAGTGACATAAAAAAAAAAGGGGGTTTTATTCACATCTTCCATCTACTCTGTATTGTACGGTGTATTCTACCTTTGGAGATGGTGAGGGCGGGAGACCACTGAGATCGCAGGATGTCGAGACAGATGCTGCCGTTGCTGTTGATATTTGGGTGGTAGATTCTTGTGGTAAATGCAACCTGCGCACACACAGAGAAACAAACAGAACGGATGTGTTTGAGTTAAGAGGAATAACTAAAATGGATGACAGGTAGAGAAAAGGAGCATCACAGAACCTGTTACAGACATCACAGAAGAAAAAAAACATGCAGAAACAAATGCATGTGTGTGCAGGTGTGTATGAGTAACTATGATAAGTGGATGTCTTCAGTCACTAAACACACATTTCTGGCTCACCTTTGGCGGTTTGAAGGGGTAGTCTGTGGGAAAGTGAATGGTCAGGAAGAATACACCACCCTGATAAGGACTGTCATTCTGTTAAGAGGAGAAGATTCAGCATTATTAGTATCAAGTCAATATTAGCAGAGCTTCTCAGGTCTTTAGTATAAATTTAATCATGGTGAGAAACTCTGTACTGTAGAAAATAATACAAGCTAATATTTATGGTAGAGTGATTGTCGTCACGATAGATGGATACTTACAGGTCCCATTATCGTGGCTTGCCAGTGAAACACTGAAAAACAGAAGTGAAACCGTCAGATGTAGTCAGTGTAGCAAGAGCGAGAGTATGAATGCTATGAAGTCAGGCTGAGGCAACTCACAGGACGGGGCTGGATATTCATTCTATAAGATTTATAATACCATTCCAGCAGTATAAAAAAAAAAAAATGTATTGACGTAATATCATGAATGATGTCAGTGCAGTAGTTAAGCAAATGGATATTTGAATTCAAGCAAATGTTATATTGCTCACGTAATCCATCCTAAAAACTCAGGGGAGTGGCCGAATGCCATCTAAAGATAAGAATTAATGCAAAGCTCTCAACTAAAAGAACATTTTAAACAAAGGCACCAATACCAGCCTGAGGTAAAATGCAGAAATTTAAGAAAGTCTATAAGGAATAAGAGAACATCAGAGTTCAGGACTATTAGGCAACAGTTTTCTTGGAAAGACCCAGGTTGCTACTCTAGCCTATCTGGGATGTTATATAAGCCCAAAACAAGTTGTGGACAACGGTGACAAAGCTTAAATTCATTGACAATTACAATGTCGTTACAACTAGTCTAGCTAGCGGAGCACATCAGAGGGCACAGGGCAGGGGTAGTATATACCGGATCAGATGGTTCCCAGAGAGTGGTTGAGAGCAAGTGTTTCTCAAGCAGGCAGACAAGTGGAATCACTTAGTTTTCCAGAGACAACACTGGTACGATAATCCAATTTGTTTCATCATTGTATTCCCTGATAAGCCTTTAAATCATTTAGCTGCAATTTGACAGATATCGGATGGCATGTGACACTTGTCCGAGTGAACCACTCAGTTTGTTAATGCTTTTGAACTTCATATCTTCTTATAAAATCAACAAGCAGTCGGTCAGTAATTACTATGTAATCTTACATTATTTCACTACAAGGGACTTCAGAACATCAGACATATGTTCAGTGATGCTCTCGAATAAGCTTGATAGAAGGGGTTACAGTGGTCATGTTCACAATCTGGGTGTTCATTCCACACAAGTTAAATAAAGCTCACTGTAAAAAATGTTTTGGGTACTTTGTCAGATACAGGGACAAATGTGCAAACCGACCAATCAATAAATAACATAATCTAGTATCAATGGCGTCCAGGTTAGGTCAGGTATGGTAAGGCAGTTGCAGAGCGACATTCTGCTCTTGGCCATGACGGACGTCTTACCTCACCTACCTTACTGGAACCATAGGTAAGTTAGCCCAGACTTCCTGGTACCTGACCCAATACCAAAAGTTTAACAGATTTTAAGGGAAGGCATTTCACTGAGCCTGTAGATTCTAGAACAAATGTCATGTGGCACCAAGGTAATCATTTTTGAGATAAGCAGTTCAGATACTCTGTGGTTCTGGTTGGTTGAGAGAGATTTCACTGAAACCGGACTGCACCAGACTAACAGTCTAGAAAAATTATGGATTATCTGCATCTAGCGTAATTGTTTGTCACAAAATCATGTGGAGAGCTGAGGAAGCCTAAAATGTTGAACAGGCTGTCAGAACAAAAGCGATAACTGACATGTGTTGTTGGGTTGCCTGATGAGGAACTACTTACTGTCATCTCCTACTGGTCCCGCAGAACACTGGGCTGGTGGGTCCCGTGCCAAGTCATTCAACTCCTGAGAGACGAGAATATAAGTGGTTAGCAATACTAGTTCAATGTATGTCTGCTAACGGGCAGCCAGATTCAGGTTCATCATGTCAATCACATTCTATTGTTACAATTACATTTCAGTCATTTATCAAAAGCTCCAGAGCAACTTACAGGAGCAATTAGGGTTAAATGCCTTTATCAACAGATTCTTCAACATAGTCGGCACAGGGATTCGAACCAGCAACCTTCCGGTTACTGGCCCAATACTCGTAACCCCTAGGCTACCTGCCCAACACACACAGACCGCTGTCTCTACAAATCATGTCTTCACTAGTAATGTGACAAGAGTTTGCAACAGATACAAAACAGGTAACAAGAGTTCAACTAAAAACAGTCAAACATTGTTAGATTTAACTGCCTGACCTCAAAGTTTCATTCTACTGAGCTTTGGTAATCGAAAATGAACTCACTAAAAGTTACATAACAAAAACATTTCCCAAGTGACATGTGACAACCTGAGATCATAACCATGATAGGAGTTAAGTCAACGTCATGGAAGCTACTAACTTTACTGGGATTGCCTGGTACCTACTTGGCTAGCTATCTTTTGTCAACATGACTACCAAAAGTAATGAATCCGTAGCTTTAGCTGGTTTACAATGCCCAGATGTTAGCTAACTGCAGTGCCACGCATTCTGGCTAGATTACTATTATGAGTGAAATATATATATATATACATACACACACACAGTTGAAGTCAGTTTACATACACCTTAGCCAAATACATTTAAACTCAGATTTTCACAATTCCTGACATTTAATCCTAGTAAAAATTCCCGGTCTTAGGTCAGTTAGGATCACCACTTTATTTTAAAGAATGTGAAATGTCAGAATAAGAGAGAGAATTATTTATGAGCTTTTATTTCATTCATCACATTCCCAGTTGGTCAGAAGTTTACATACACTCAATTAGTATTTGGTAGCATTGCCTTTAAATTGTTTAACTTGGGTCAAACATTTTGGGTAGCCTTCCACAAGCTCCCCACAATAAGTTGGGCGAATTTTGGCCCATTCCTCCTGACAGAACTGGTGTAACTGAGCCAGGTTTGTAGGCCTCCTTGCTCGCACACACTTTTTCAGTTCTGCCAACAAATTTTCTATAGCATTGAGGTCAGGGCTTTGTGATGGCCACTCCAATACCTTGACTTTGTTGTCCTTAAGCCATTTTGCCACAACTTTGGAAGTATGCATTAACTTCCTGACTGATGTCTTGAGATGTTGCTTCAATATATACACATTATTTTTCATCCTCATGATGCCATCTATTTTGTGAAGTGCACCAGTCCCTCCTGCAGCAAAGAACCCCCACAACATGATGCTGCCATCCCCATGCTTCACGGTTGGGATGGTGTTCTTTGGCTTGCAAGCCTCCCCCTTTTTCCTCCAAACATAACGATGGTCATTATGGCCAAACAGTTCTATTTTTGTTTCATCAGACATTTCTCCAAAAAGTATGATCTTTGTCCCCATGTGCAGTTGCAAACCATAGTGTGGCTTTTTTAATGGCAGCTTTGGAGCAGTGGCTTCTTCCTTGAGGAGCGACCTTTCAGGTTAGATAGATAGGATACTTTATGTCGATAGGTACTCGTTTTACTGTGGATATAGATACTTTTGTACCCGTTTCCGCCAGCATCGTCACAAGGTCATTTGCTGTTGTTCTGTTATTGATAAGCACTTTTCGCACCAAAGTACATTCATCTCTAGGAGACAGAACGAGTCTCCTTCCTGAGCAGTATGATGACTGCGTGGTCCTATGGTGTTTATACTTGTGTACTATTGTTGTTACAGATGAATGTGGTACCTTCAGGTGTTTGGAAATTGCTCCCAAGGATGAACCACATTTGTGGAGGTCTATTTTTCTGAGGTCTTGGCTTATTTCTTTTGATTTTCCCATGATGTCGAGCAAAGAGGCACTGAGTTTGAAGGTAGGCCTTGAAATACATCCACAGGTACACCTCCAATTGACTCAAATGTTGTCAATTAGCCTATCAGAAGCTTCTAAAGCCATGACATCATTTTCTGGAATTTTCCAAACTGTTTAAAGGCAGTCAACTTAGTGTATGTAAACTTCTGACCCACTGGAATTGTGATAGTGAAAGTGAAATAATCCGTCTAAACAATTGTTGGAAGAATTACTTGTGTCATGTACAAAGTAGATGTCCTAACCGACTTGACAAAACTATAGTTTGTTAACATGAAATCTGTGGAGTGGTTAAAAAAAAGAGTATAAGATTTCAAACAATTGTATGTAAACTTCCGACTTCAACTGTATCTATCATCCAACTTACTGGATTGCTAGTTACCTCCATTATGTAGTTAGCTGATATGAGAATATTTTTTTAAAAACTCGTCTTGTTATCTGGACAGTTAACTACCGGGACCCAATTAAATACTAATATGTCAAAATATAGCGGAGTGGAAGGCTAGAAAACGGTTTTCGCTAGTTAGGTCAAATATTCCCAGCCGTAGCCTAGTAAGCACCTAATTAGGTAGCTAGTTAAGTGATTACTGAATGTGGGACAAACAAATATTACATATATTTAGCTGACTAGTTACTAACTAGCAAACTAACTAAGGTAGCCGACTGCATTAGCCATACGGTGCTAACTAGCAAACTGAAGAAGCCGTAACCTAGCTAACGACAATTATGTAAACCAGTTATTTTGGATTGTACGATTATAAATATGTAAAAAGCACCGATCTCCTCTGGATAAAGATAACAAAATGACTAGGCAAGTTAACGTTAGCTTGGTAACCTTAGTTGGCAAGCCGGTAGTAAAAGGTGGAGGGCCCAAAATGTGGATCGAACACCGAACGAGGCGCATTGGTTCACGCCGTCACTCAGCCCAACATTAGCCGTACCTCAGTGGGTAACAAGCTTTTAAACCCACAACATTTAATACCGACATCATTCAGGTGACACATATACTAGACAACATTCAAATATATCGCGTGTTTATTGTAACTGCGAAACACTGGGCCTTGTCGTTGACTTCCTTCTTACCTTGTGAATTCTTTTCAAAGCCATTGTTGCGCTAGCGCTGCCGTCACCGAAAACGTGTTATACTCGATTAAAATGGCGGTTCCTGTCTCTGTCCGGGGGGAAATTCTTCGAAATATATCTAAAATAATACCTTAGTCTAAAACTAAAATCACCAATTGCTATCAAAATGGGCCCACTGATATAATTTTCTAGCTAAACTGAAAGATACTAAGGGGTATCACCACCGTCCTTCCTCCTGCTGCAGCGGCTACCAAACCACTCACTCTGCGCTGTTTGTAGGAACCCTTCCGTCTACATGCGCATCCATCGCTGATGTTTCAGCACCATAGATTGCGCGCCGACAACATGGCGGTGCAACTGACGTCATTTCGGCTCTGGACAAGCGACAGGATATAAATAGTTCGCATGAACGAGTCGAGCCAAAATGGCTTTCATGACTATATTTTGCACTGTTGCATGAGAGAGAGCCTAGCAAATGGTTTAAAAAAATCTCACAGCAAATTAGTTGCAATATAAATGGTTTGGACACAACACAATCAGGTACATTGTTTACAAAATATGATTTCTGATTATGTATATGGGTTATAAGACGACATTGATAAAATAATAATAGTAAAACACATATTCCAGGGTAAAGTTTTTTAAGTGCGGAGGGATATACGGTTATTATCGCGAAAATGTAGTGTCACTGTACATAACAAATTATAGCATATTTTATTTAACTAGGCAAGTCAGTTAAGAACAAATTCTTATTTACAATGACGGCCTACCTACAGTAAGGTCGCTGGTTCCAAATTAGTGTTAAATTCTTTGCTCAAGGACCCATCGGCAGTTTTTTTTTCACCTTGTCGGCTCGGGTATTGGAACCAGCGACCTTTCGGTTACTGGCCCAACGCTCTAACCGAAAGGTTACCTGCCGCGCTATGAAAGATAGAAGCAGTGAGCAAATAGGTCAAATATTCAGCATTTAGCTCTTTACCAATGTACTGTTTGTGACTGTTTTGACTTATCTTTAATTCATGTTTCACATGAACAATATAGACCTTGGCCTATGTGGAAAGCAGCCTAATAATGAAAATAAGATAATGTGGCTAAAAAATAAAGTAATAACAGGTAATGGTCCTCTTATTCATGTTCATGCGCCTATGCTCATGTGCACTATATGCTGTTATAAACTGGGTGGTTGGAGCCCTGAATGCTGATTGGCTGAAAGCAGTGATATATCAGATCTTATACCAGGGGTATGACCGCAAAAATATGTGTACTGTTCTAATTACATTGGTAACCAGTTTATGATACCAATAAGGCACCTAAGGGGTTTGTGGTATATGGCCAATATGGACAAACTGAATTGGTCCACCTATACATAGAGTGTTGTGAAGAAGCCACAACAGTGCCTCTTCAACCTCAGGAGGCTAAAGAAATTAGGCTTAACACCTAAAACTTTTACAGATGCACATTTGAGATCATCCTGTCGGGCTGTATCACTGCCTGGTACGGCAACAACCGCCCACAACTGCAAAGCTCTCCAGAGGGTGGTGCAGTCTGCCCAACGCATTACCGGGGGCAAACCTACAGCACCCAATGCCACAGGAAGGCCAAAAAGATAATCAAAGACATCAACCACCCGAGCCACTGCCTGTTCACCCCGCTGTCATCCAGAAGGCGAGGTCAGTAAAGGTGCATCAAAGCTGGGACCGATAGACTGAAAAACAGCTTCTATCTCAAGACCATCGGACTGCTAAACAGCCATCACTAGCGGCTGCCTATAGACATAGATTTGGCCACTTTAAGGAAATGAAACACTAGCCACTTTAATAATGTTTCCGTATCTTGCATTACTCATCTCCTATGAAATTTACTCTATACTATTCTACGGTATCTTAGTCACTTTAATCGTGTTTGCATATTGCATCACCCATCTCATATGTATATACTGCATACTATACTATGCCACTGTATCGTAGTCCAATGCCGCTCTGACATATCTGTATATATTCTTAATCCATTCCTTACATAGATGTATGTGTATTTGGGTATACAGTATGTTGTGAAACTTGATTTGAAAATGCCCCCTAGTATAAGGTAATTTATTGTGCTTCAGTTTATGTTTCTCTACACTCCACTACCCCAAACCAGGTTTTACGTTTATTAAAAAGAGGGTGTGCACTACCAGGCAGGCACTACCTCCTGTGCCATAAATGTTCAGACCTCTTGGTATAGAGGACAAGTGTAGGGCACTTGTGTAACCTAGGTTACTGTGAGGCTACTGCTATTTGTGCTGGATCATCACCTTTTCTTATAAAAAAATGAATAAAATGTTGTTATATACAATGACCTGTATGTAGTCCGATGCAGGGGACAGGCTATGATATGTATTGTTAGGCCTATATATAGAGGCCTATATATAGAGGCCTATATATAGAGGCCTATATATAGAGGCCTATATATAGAGGCCTATATATAGAGGCCTATATATAGAGGCCTATATATAGAGGCCTATATATAGAGGCCTATATATAGAGGCCTATATATAGAGGCCTATATATAGAGGCCTATATATAGAGGCCTATACAGCGGGTGAAATAAGTATTGAACACGTCACCATTTTTCTCAGTAAATATATTTCCAAAGGTGCTATTGACATGAAATTTTCACCAGATGTTGGTAACAACCCAAGTAATCCATACATACAAAGAAACCAAAACAAATAAGTTCAGAAAGTAAGTTATGTGTAATAATGTGAAATGACACAGGGGAAAAGTATTGAACACATGAAGAAAGGGAGGTGCAAAAAGGCATGGAAAGCCAAGATAACAGCTGAAAACTATCAGTAATTAAAAAGCAATCCAGCCCCCTGTCAGTGCAAATTAATATCAGCTGGTTCAGTCCCAACTGATGGCCTACAAAAAGGTCTCATTGCCAAGGTGTCACACAAGACACATCTCATGATGGGTAAAAGCAAAGAGCTGTCTCAAGACGTTCGCAACCTAATTGTTGCAAAACATAATGATGGCATGGGTTATAGGCGCATTTCTAAGCTTCTGAATGTTCCAGTGAGCACTGTTGGGGCCATAATACGGAAGTGGAAAGACAATCATTTCACCATAAATTTGCCTCGACCAGATGCTCAGACAGAGGAGTGAAAAGAATAATCAGAAGAGTTGTCCAAGAGCGCAAGGACCACTTGTGGAGAGCTTCAAAAAGACCTGCAATTAGCAGGTACTGTTGTCTCAAAGAAAACAGTAAGTAATGCACTCCACCGCCATGGCCTGTATGCACGCTCACCACGCAAGACTCCATTGCTGAAAAAAAAGCATGTTGAAGCTTGTTTAAAGTTTTCTGCACAACATTTGGAAAAGCCAGTGAAATACTGGGAGAATATAGTGTGGTCAGATGAGAGCAAAATTGAACTGTTTGGATGTTTGGAGGAGAAATGGCACTGCACATCACCCTAAAAACACCATACCAACAGTGAAGTTTGGAGGTGGGAACATCATGGTGTGGGGCTGCTTTTCAGCAAATGGTACTGGCAAACTTCACATAATTGAAGGAAGGATGAATGGGCAACTTTACAGAGACATTCTTGACAAAAATCTGCTGCCATCTACCAGGATGATGAAGATGAAACGAGGGTGGACATTTCAGAAAGACAATGATCCCAAACACACAGCCAAGGAAACTCTCAATTGGTTTCAAAGAAAGAAAATAAAGCTGCTAGAATGGCCCAGCCAATCACTTGACTTAAATCCCATTGAAAATCTATGGAAAGAACTGAAGATCAAGATTCATAGAAGAGGCCCACGGAACCTTCAACATTTGATGACTGTTTGTGTGGAAGAATGGGCCAAAATCACACCAGAGCAATGCATACGAATAGTTTCTCCATACAGGAGGCGTCTTGAAGCTGTCATTACCAACAAAGGCTTTTGTACAAAGTATTAAATAAATATCAGTAAGTGTGTTCAATACTTTTGACCTGTGTCGTTTCACATTATTACACATAACTTAATTTCTGAACTTATATGTTTTGGTTACTTTGTATGTATGGATTACCTGGGTTGTTACCAACATCTGGTGTCAATAGCACCTTTGGAAATATATTTACTGAGAAAAATGGTGACGTGTTCAATACTTATTTCACCCGCTGTATATAGAGGCCTATATATAGAGGCCTATATATAGCCTTCCCTAAACCTGATAACCTTTATAGATAGATGGACGATGCTTCCACAATAATGAATGCTCTTATCTGAGCTTTGAGGCAGATCCCCCGTAGGGTCAGTTCCCCTATAATAAAATAAATAAACTATTATTATTGTTATGAACACACACACACACACACCAGTAATCAGTGGTGTAAAGTACTTAAGTAAAAATACTTTAAAGTACTACTTGAGTAGTTTTTTGGGGTATTTACTTTACTACTTATATTTTGGA
This sequence comes from Thymallus thymallus, assembly GCA_023634145.1. Classification (NCBI taxonomy): domain Eukaryota; kingdom Metazoa; phylum Chordata; class Actinopteri; order Salmoniformes; family Salmonidae; genus Thymallus; species Thymallus thymallus. The sequence continues at coordinate 24,120,512 of CM042384.1, read as the reverse complement.
CAACTTTTACTTTTACTCTACTACATTCCTAAAGAAAATAATGTACTTTTTACTACATAAATGTTTTATGACTTCAACCTAAGTGTATGTAAACTTCCGACTTCAACTGTATCAATATAACGCGTTGTCATCCCTACTGCCTATGATCTGGCGGACTCACTAAACACAAACACATACGTTTGTAAATTATGTCTGAGTGCTGGAGTGTGCCCCTGGCAGACTGTAAAAAAATAAGATATTCGTGCCGCCTGGTTTTGCTTAATATAAGGATTTGTATGTATAGTATTTACTTTAACTTTGTACTTTTACTCAAGTATGACAATTGAGTACTTTTTCCACCACAGCCGGGCGACCCTATACGCTCACTACACAAGTTGCGTAGGGCCCCGCAAATTACACAAGGGCCCTGCCTCCCCTTCGTGTCAAAGCGGGTATCAATGTTTACAACTTCGGTGAGAGGATGAAGCAGAACTATCCTTCTGGTCACGAAAAGAGAAGAAAAAAAAACACCATGAGAGTGAATTGCGGGAACAGCAATCAGGTAAACTTGTGTTCACTCCTCTCCAAGTTTGATGTGTTACGTCCCCAGAGTTCTGGGTTCGTTTTAGTGTCATATTTGGTCTGGTATTGTTTGTGTGTTTTTTTCCCTATCAGGCAAGATGGCTGTTTGTGACTGTCCCGGCAGCTGATTGGTGGTTCAGCAAATAACAGTAACGTTAAGTTGATGTGCTAGCTTGCAGTGCATCTCTCTCTACTCTAGTCTGTCTTTCTTGCTAACCTAGCTGGGCAGTGTATCTCTTGGTCTGTCTGTGTCTTGCTTGCTTGCCAGCCACTTCCAGAGCTGTGTTCTGTGACTTTGTGCCTGACAAAAGTGAGAGTGAAATACAACTATTTATTACGTTTGATAAACGCCAACGGGTGTTTATAAACTGCAGCTCAGAAAAGAACAGCATTCATATGCGCGTGCATGAAATGAAACTCGCGCTTTCCAGCAGCAACCTCTGTGGGGACCAGTCCAGACAATATATGGGCGTGATGGCACTCCTCATAGGCGCACATAATTTTAAAACAAACAATGATTATTTAGTCTCTCAGTCAAGGTTTAGTTACAACTCTGGACTAATGCAAGATGGAAAGCAATGGATTGACATTGACTATTGATTTATATATTGAATTTAAAATGTTGATTAGATGGGTATACTGGGCAATATGGATGCACATCTTTCAGTAAATAATAACCATCAAGTACTCAGCCAAGACATAGTATAAATAGTATTTTATATTTGAAAATATATAAAAGGAAATCTGGGGGAGCCAGTTTGAATGGGCCTGATGCAGCTGATAATAATGATATATAATTTACAGGTGCTATGCTTAAGTTTGTTGGTAGAGGAGATGCTGGATCATCAGCCAGTACAAGCACAGACTCAGTTGATCCACATCCAGCCTCAGCCAGTACTAACACAGACCCAGTACAGCCGGCTTCAGCAAATACTAACACAGACCCAGTACTGGCAGCTTCAGCAAGTACTAACACAGACCCAGTACAGCTGGCTTCAGCAAATATTAACACAGACCCAATACAGCCGCCTTCAGCAAGTATTAACACAGACCCAGGTGAAGTACAGGCAGCCTCAGCCAGTACTAGCACAACCAGAGGTGTACAGCCAGCATCAGATACAAGCAGCTCAGAACCTAATAGAACAGTTGCTGCTCCACCAAATGACCCAGTCTTAACAGACTTTATGAGGACTGAGTTATGCGCAGAGGTCCATTCAAACCAGGACTGGATTTTTCTTACCCTAAAGGCAAGTCTAGAAGAGGTTTACGTTCAGGCTTATTACACAGACAGCTGTCAAATGGGGAAAAGATTACCTGGAGCTGGCTTTCATATTCAAAAAACAACGCTGTGTATTGTTTTTTCTGTAAGATCTTTTCTACAAAAGACTACAAAATAATGTGTGAATGACTGGTCAAATATCAACTCCATTCTGAAACACTGTGAGGGAAGTCCTGAACACACAAACAATATGATTAAGTGGAGAGAACTTGATCTGCGCCTAAGTCAGGGACAGACTCGTCACCAGATACAAATAACAATTTTGGCGGCTGAAAGAAAGAGATGGCGGGATGTCCTTACACGTTTAATAAGTATCACCCAGTCTCTGGCTAAAAGAAACCTAGCATTCAGGGGTTAATCAGACAAACTCTTCCAACCAGATAATGGAAACTTCCTAAAAGAGGTTGAATTACTGGCAAAATTTGACCCTGTTATGGAAAATCATCTCAGCAAAATTAAAGATGGAGAGACACATGCTCATTACCTTGGGAAGCGCACACAGAATGAGCTGATACAGATTGTGAGTGACAAGATTCTGGAAGCAATAGTGACTCAAGTATGAGACTCAAAGTACTTCTCCATTATCTTGGACTGTACACCTGACATTAGTCACCAGGAGCAAATGTCCATTATTCTGAGAAGCATGGCTTTAAAGTGAAAGCCAGAGATCAAGGAGCACTTCCTCGGCTTTGTGAATGTTGAGGTTACAACAGGCTTGAATCTGTTCACTGTAATCTTATATAAGCTGAACAAGCTGAATATTCTATTTGAAGATTGCAGAGGGCAAGCTTATGATAATGGGGCCAACATCAAGGGCAAGCACCAAGGAGTACAAGCCAGACTGCAAAATGTTTTGCCAGAGCTGTGTTCGTCCCATGTGGAGCACATACTCTAAACCTTGTCATTGCAGATGCTGCCAAATCTTCCAAAGATGCAGTTGGGTTTTTTGGGCATGTGCAAAAGCTCTTCACCTTCTTTTCAGCTGGCACACAAAGATGTAGTGTTTTGAAGAAACACATGAACATAACCGTGAAGTAATGGAGTGACACAAGATGGGAGAGTAGGCTCCAAAGTGTCCATGGAATCAGGTATCAGGCTTCTGAGGTTCGGGAGGCATTACTGGAAGCCAGACAGAAGATCAACAATTCTGTGGCCAAAGTGGAGGCACAAGCACTTGCAGAGGAAGTTGGGTCCTACCGCTTCTTGATATGCTGTGTCGTATGGTGTAAGATACTGACAATGACAAACAAGGTGAACAAGCTCCTCCAATCCGCCTCAATACAGTTGGATATCGCAGTGAATTTAATCTCAAATGCAAAGGCCTCCCTCACTACATACCGGGAAAGTGGATTCTCTGAGGCCCAGACAACAGCCAAAAGCATTAGTGAAGAAATTAATGTGGAGGCTGTTCTGAAAGAGAAGAGACTGAGAAACAGCCAGAGGCATTTCAGCTATGAGGCTCCTGATGAACCAGTGACTGATGCACTGAAAAACCTTGAAGTCAACTACTTCAACATTGTGGTCGACTCTGCTGTGACATCCATGGATGAGATATTTGAAACACTCAACCAGGTGAAAACCAAATATGGAGTGCTGCTGAACTTCAGAACTGCCTCTCAGATGTCCAGTGAATCTTTAAAGGCTCACTGCATGGAAGTTGAAAACACTCTAACCTTCAGAGATGACTGTGACATCAGTGGAATGGATCTGGCACACAAGATTCAGAATTTATCTGATCTGCCATCAGATAAGATGACTGCCTTTGAGCTGCTTTCCTTTCTTTGTGAGAAAAACCTGGAGGAACTCTATCCTAAACTTGATAGCCCTAAGAACTGCAGTCACCCTACCAGTAACAGTAACATCGGCAGAGCTTTTCAAAATGAAAGCTCATCAAAAGCTACCTGAGGTCTTCCATGTCACAGGAACGTTTGAGTGGTCTGGCCACCATCAGCATAAATCATGACTTGGGGAAACATATGTCCTATGATGACATCATTGAGGATTTTGCCTCAAGAAAGTGCAGAAGAGGAATATTTTGATGGTAAGATTTTAATTCAAACATTCAAATGTTTACACACTTAGTAACATCCAAGATTGTATGGCAGAAGTGCACTTTTGTAAATGACTGCTTAACTAACTATGTGACATACTTTCTAAATGTCTTCCAGACAGTCCAGATAAACTGGTGCCCATGCTGATGCTGAAAATGCCCAGGCTGTAGAGGGAACCAAAGTTAATCACACAGCTGTATATATATATTTTTTTTTTTACTATTTTAAGACATATAGCTGCAGCCATAGCCTATAAGATATGTTTACATTGTATAGCCAAAGCTAATTATATAATATTGTGAGGACTGGACTAATTACCAGACAGCAGAGACAAAGCTCTGTTATATTTTGTTATTTTCTACATTTTATATTTTCTACAATTTCTTAATTATGTTAATGTTAATATTCACTTATCTTAAAAGTCTATAGAAAATATTATATTCAATAAATATTGTTTGTTTATACCTCATTCTGTTCTGTATAGGTCTACTTATTCTTAGACCGACAGATGGAGGAAACTGTTTTAAAGGACGGAGGATTGTAGTGGGAGCACTGGGGTGTCAGGTGTGACTTTGTGGCAATGGCAAATTATTTACATGGCTCACGGGTCAGGTAGGAGGGCTCCTTAGCAGAATTGTGCTTAGGGCCCCAGGGAGGTCAGGACCGGCTCTGACTTAAAACCAGATACTTTACGACTTTTACTCAAGTACTATTTTACTGGGTGACTTTCACTTTTACTCGAGTGATTTTCTATTACGGTATCTTTACTTTTACTCAAGTATGAAAACGGAGTACTTTTTCCAACATTGCCAGTAGTAACAGAATATCAGCGGGTTGGTTGATAGGAAGAAAGGGGGAAGATCTTCATTACAACCTCCACCGGATGGCGGTATGACGCAATCCTTGTATGAATGTGTGCGTGGGAGTTCCTCCTTTCGCCATTCCGGGGTGTCGCCACACCACGGAGAGCACTGAGGGAGTCCTGCGAAGAGACCGCCTAGTCCCCTCCAGGCCTCTTCGCACCTCTCCACACCTTCATCCAGCCACACACGGTGCCCCAGCATGCCCCAGAAGACAGGTATCCGCTCATTATTCCCCCCGAGATCCACCGCAGACCTCCCCAGCAGCCCTGTTTGAAAGATTACGAAGACACCGAGGGATGCTACTGCAGCAAACGCACCCCGCACCGCGAAAATTCTCGACGTCTGCCCGAGGAACAGAAACATTTGGTAGTCCCCTGACCGAAGCCCCTGAGGATGTCCGACAGCGGTGCGAACATGAACTCCGACGATCGGCCGGTTAAAAGTACGCACAATTATATAATGATGCTTAGGCCTATGCGTTATTGTTTTAGAACATTTGCTTTGCATTGGCTGCAAACATGGCTGCACTAATGTCGATATGTGATTGCATGTGTGTGCATCCCCTTGTTATTTCCCCACAATAAAACAACAACAACACTTTAGGCTATTTGATGGTGAGTCACTGATGAAAATGCCACATAGTCGAGTTATTGATGCCCGTGTTTGAATTATTTTTTAGGCTCTGAATGCCTAAAGGATGATGTGACCTGTGCACTGTAGGAAATACCCCCTTATTTTGTATTATGGGGGATGTCTCTCTGCGCGCACTGAGTGACATGGTGATGCTGCATGAACCGCGCCTGGTGGTGGGTACGTGTACTGTTCAGAGTCAGAATACCCGAGAGAGAGAGGGAGGGAGAGGGAGAGATTAGCGTCTCTTTCCAATGAAACATTTCTGGCAGTTTGACGATGACAGCGAAAGGAAGACTCAAAGGTAAAATGATAATTGGTTACGTTGTGTGTTCTGCTTCATTTAGGGATCAAATGGATGTGTGTAGCCTATTAGATGTTGATTAAATGTGTATGTGTCACGAGTTAATACAGCGAAACGTGGAAGTAACGATGTGAATAGAATATGTTTTGGGACTTGCCATAGGCGACCCTGGTGAGGTCCCCTACGTTGGCGTTATTGGAGTGTTCATAGACATGACATTAACTGCTGTAAGAGCATTATAGCTTGGCCTACATTGTCGATATCTAGATGTATTTTTAGACAGACAAATTTGACTCACATCGCCATGCAATTGATTCGTTTGATTGTTGTTAGGATGCAACTCACACCAAATTATGCCTAAAGAAATTATGTGCATCTACACAAATTATGTGTTTAAGGACTCTCTTCCTTCACTATTATTAGCCTCACCAGATTCTTCTTCTCTCACTGACAGCCAAATGAGACAAAATGGAGTTTCGGAATGCTTAGTTGCGTATCAGCACATTATAGCCTATTGCCTTCATTAAAACAGCATATAATGCTGTTATTGCATCATAGAATTATGGAATATTTAATGTGTTTATGAAGAGCGGCTTTACGCGTGGGCGGCATCAGACGAGGTGATGGAGGTTCAGCGAGCCTTGTTACACCGTTTCCGCACAGATTGTCATGTTTATCGGGGTCACAACAACCCTGAGTCACACGCGACCATGCCTTTCCCTTCAACTGGGAGATTATCGCGGGTTTTTGGTGTGGAAGAAAAAAAGGGACGCGGGCTGATAGACACTCGGGTGGGAAAGCCCGGGTATTCCGTGTAGGGTGCGTTTGCGCGCGTGCGTTTCGCAGGGTGTACGTGTATGTGTGCCGCCCCGCGCGTTCATATAAATGTGCATGTTTGTGTGAATGCCTGTGTTTGTGTGTGTGTATGTGTGTGTGTGTGTGTGTGTGTGTTGGAACGCAGATGGGCTATATTGCTCAGCTGCAATAGTGATCTAAACAGCATTCTGACTGCACACCCATACACACATCATCTACCACAATGCCACGGTGAGAATAGAATGTACCAGATAGAAACACGTTACAGCATCACAGCGAGAGAGAACATTTTATATGAGAGTAGTGAGCCAAGAGAGGAGAGAGCATGTGTGTAGGGCAGGCCTTTAGTGAAATGAGCACAGTATATAGGCACTAGGCCTATGAATGGTACAGGAGCCCAGACGGTTGGTTTGTTATCCAGAGATGGGTGCTGTGTAGGCTACTGTAGATGGATTAGGAAAGCGTGTGATAGGACGGAGGGATGAGGAAGAGAGAGAGAGAGCAGCACATTGAGGAGAGTAAAGAGAGAATGTGACAAGCACATGGAGGAGGTGAAGTAGATGAGAAGCCAGAGAGAATGATGGAGAGATTGCATGATGTAGGCTGATGGACAGACATAATCTCCCAGGACCATTGGATCTTCTGATCCTGTGGACTATCTCCAATCTAATGGCTCATACTTGCAAACCATTCTCACCTGATTTTATACGAACCAGTGATCTTCAGTCCTGGGGAACCACATGATGTGCAGGATTTTGTTCCAGCCCAGCACTAACACGTATAATTCAGCTAATCAACTATCATTAAAGCCCTAGAGAAGGTCTGCGTGTTGAGATTTTGAGAAGGCAGGGAAAGGACAGGAGGTTAGGACACAAGGAATTGAGAAATAAATATTCAAAAAGAGCCAGAGAGTCACCATTCCTAACCATGGCCACACTAGTGCTCTCCTCAAGGCCCACTTTCTGAGGAAAGTTGCTACTGACCCAGCAGTCTTATTTCTCGAGTGATTCATGCAATCTCTCGCAGAGGTGCTTCGAGTTGATAGGCTATTACATTACAGCGTTTTCAGGCTAAGCAATTGAGCTTTTCATACCTGATTGACAGTCCGAGAACTGAATACATCCTCAGAGATCTCCTTATTTGTTATTTGGTGTTTTATTAGGATCCCATCTAGCCGGTGGAATAGTAGCAGCTTCTCTTGCTGGAATCCACACACGACATAAAACATGACATAATACACAACATTAATAGACAAGGACAGCTCCAGGACAAAACGAAATACATTTAAAGCTAGAATCCTTAGTTGCTACATCCATTTATACCTTGTAAATGCTCATGAGCTTAGTTCAAATGTCATACCCCCATCAGAAACCAAAATATAAGTTTGTTTCACTCCAATGTTTGTAATTTAAGTAAATGTATTATATGATTATATAATTTTGATACAGTGTCATGGATGGTCAGTCCTTGCATCCATAGCTCTGTCTATGAATTTGAGACTGGTTACATTTCTCTAGGCCCATCCCCCAGCTTTTTACCAAAACAAAGGCTGGGTGACGCTTTGTTATTTGTTATCAATTAAGGATTCTAGGTTTGAGATAAGAAAATATAAATAAAAAAGGACCTGTAATGAAGAAAGTAATTCTGCAACCTTACTTGGGCGGCAGGTAGCCTAGCGGTTTAGCGCGTTGGGCCAGTAACTGAAAGGTTGCTTGTTCAAATCCCTGAGCTGACTAGGTGAAAAATCTGTCAATGTGCCGTTGCACAAGGCTCTCAACCCTAATGGCTTCTGGATAAGAACATCTGCTGAATGACTAAAATGATTGGATAAGCTACCATTTTGCTAACCTACTTAACGTATTCAGCACTGTCAGATCAGTGATCTGTAATGAGGTAGGAGGGAAGGAAGGTAGGATGGAAAGAAAGAAGGATAAATAGATTTTTTGTTCATGAATACAAGCATGCACACACACACAAATGCGTACACACTAACACATCCACACACACACACATTCACACCACTCCTGGCATGGCTCGGGCACTACTTGGAATGTTTTCTTCTAGAGTCCCATGCTGTCCCATGTGGCACCCTTGCGTCCTGTGGGTGTGTGAATATGGATATGTGTGTGCGTGTACAGTAAGTATATTTGTGTGTGTGTGTGTGTGTGTGTGTGAGGGGGGCTTTGTGTGAGCGTATGCCAGCAGTGGTGCCCGTAGTGAGGTGGGTTACACCTTGAAAGTTTTCTCTCAGTCCTGTACTATGGCAGGACAGAGTATTTATAGCTCTTTCGAGAGACAGAAAGAGAGAGAGAGAGAAGGAGGAAGAGAGGTAGAGGTAGAGAGAGATAAGCGGAAAGAGAAACGAAGGGAGGTAGAGAGAAAGAGAGCGGGGGATTGTCTAATGAGGACATGTTGTTAGGGGTAGACCGTTGTTTCTGTTAGTGTGTGTGTGTGTCTGTGTATATGTACACAGATGGTCCTTCATGTGTGAAGCGTGTATTAATTGCACAACTTCAATTGACTATTTAAACCCCTCCCCTTTCAAAGACCCATGGATCTGTGCTAGGCTGCTAACTGATCTGGGTCAGAGATGGTAAAGGCATACACACATACACACACACATACATACATATATGTAGACGTACACACACGCATGTACACACACAAGCATGTGCACTGGCGCAACCCTCCACACTTCCCATACTTCCCCC
>CM042384.1:24093797-24108797 GCA_023634145.1 Thymallus thymallus | reverse complement strand
ATTGGTTTCCGAGCTGTGTGCCAGTACGTCAAACAGAAAGCTTGGTGCATTCAACATGTCAATACCTCTCACAAATACAAGTAGTAATGAAGTCAATCTCTCCTCCACTTTGAGCCAGGAGAGATCGACATGCATGTTATTAATGTTAACATCCAAGGGCCAGCCTTGCTGCCCTGTTCTGAGCCAATTGTAGTTTTCCTAAGTCCTTCTTCACGGCACCTGACCACACGATTGAAAAGTAGTCCAGGTGCGACACAACTAGGGCCTGTAGGGCTTGCCATGTTCATAGTGCTGTTAAGAAGGCAGAGCAATACTTTATTATGGACAGACTTCTCCCCATCTTAGCTACTGTTGTATCAATATGTTTTGACCATGACAGTGTTACTCCTAGCAGTTCAGTCACCTCAACTTGCTCAATTTCCACATTATTCATGACAAGATGTAGTTGAGGTTCAGGGTTTAGTGAATGATTTGTTCCAAATGCTTTTAGTTTATGAAATATTTAGGACTAACTTATTCCTTGACACCCGCTCTGAAACTAACTGTAGCTCTTTGTTAAGTGTTGCAGTCATTTTAGTTGCTGTAGTAGCTGACTTGAATAGTGTTGAGTCATCCACATACATAGACAACCTTGCTTTACTCAAAGCCAGTGGCATGTCGTTAGTAAAGATTTTAAAAAGTAAGGGGGCTAGACAGCTGCCCTGGGGAATTCCTGATTCTACCTGGATTAGATTGGAGTTGCTTCCGTTAAAAATAAACCTCTGTGTTCTGTTAGACAGGTAACTCTTTATCCACAATATAGCAGGGGGTGTAAAGCCATAACACATAATCGATAATGTCAGAAGCTGCACTGAGAAAACGCCCCCTTTTTCTACCCAAGTATTAAACCCCTCGTAACGAAATTAACATTAGACCAGAGAACGTGAGGACGAGGCCCACACATTGAAATGGTAAAAACTACAGACCAGCTGAAGTACAGCGCGAGCTGAATACGGCAAAATGGTTTAAAACAACAAGACCAGTCTACGTACGGTGTAAGCCAGATGTTACAAATGGTTGAATCTCTACAAGACCAGACAGCATGGAGCGGTGGCTACATGGCTGGAAATGGTGAAACTCTGAAACTGTTGATCACTACAGAAGAAGAAGTAACTCACTAGACTATAGCATTTGTCAGTCTGTGCCGTAGTCAAGGATGTTGAATTCAGACAACTGCTGAAGTATCTATCTAACAGATCAACTCTACAGACAACCATTGGGACGTCTGAAGTATCTATCCTAACCAACACTACAACCAAAGAAGTTCTACAAAGGACATTGTGAAATATATACATTGCATTCCTTTTCTGAATGAGCGGTTATTAGGGTGCTAAGTATTTGTATTTCCGTGAGCGTAGTTTACAAATGTCCCGATAGATGAATTCCTTTGTCTCTCCCTTTCTCCCTCTTTCTGAATCCCCCATTTGTTATAACCAAACTGTCATGCTTTGATAGTCCACTAAGGACATGTATTCATTGTATTATGTTAGTGTGTTTTATGTGTTCTGTAATTATTTAGTTAGTTAGTAAATAAATAATTAAGCCAATTTGTGTGTTGCTGATTCATCAATAAAGTTAGGGTCTGTGCAGATACCAATGAATTACGACGTTCAGAATGAGACTGATGAGTTAACAATACATTAATAAGTGACTGTAATCGATAGATATGAAAATATCTTATGAGTTTAATTCGGGAGATGATAACTAGTTAAACACATTTTCCTGTGGGCCCCAACTTTCTAATGAGTTAATTGTTACATGATTAATTTAATCACATAATCGATTAAACATAGTTACTTGATTTGATAAAATAACAGTCATTACATTAATGATAGTCACGTCACGACACTGGGATATGTAATTTCATAAATGTGTCAAGTGCAGCGTCTGGTTGCTCTTCATTACACACCACGGACCAACAAATATTATTTGCATAAACAACATAGGAATCACTACAAAACTTATTGTATGACCTCTTATACACTATATTAGGCCCAGCCTGTTTTTCCTAGATATAGCTACTATATTGTGATCACTACATCCAATGGATTTGAAAACTTCTCTAAAGTACATTTCTGCAGCATTAGTAAAGATGTGATCAATACATGTTGATGATTTAATTCCTGTACTGTTTGTAACTACCCTGGTAGGTTGACTGATAACCTGAACCAGGTTCCAGGCACTAGTTACAGTTTGAAGCTTTCTCTTCAGTGGGCAGCCTGATGAAAGCCGGTCAATATTTAAATCACCCAGAAAATATACCTGTCTGTTGATATCACATACATTATCAAGCCTTTCGCACACATTATCTAGATACTGACTGTTAGCACTTGGTGGTCTATAGCAGCTTCACACCAGAATGGGCTTTAGGTGAGGCAGATGAACCTGTAGCCATATTACTTCAACAGTATTTAACATGAGATCCTCTCTAAGCATTACAGGAATGTGGTTCTGAATATAAACGGCCACACGTCCACCTTTGGCATTTCTGTATTTTCTGTAGATCGTATAACCATGTATTGCTACCACTGTATAATCAAAGGTATTATCTAAGAGTTTCAGAGATTGTCAGAATATGAATGTCTTCTGTTACTAGCGAATTATTGATTTCATGAACCTTGTTTCTTAAGCTACATACAGCGGGTGAAATAAGTATTGAACACGTCACCATTTTTCTCAGCAAATATATTTCCAAAGGTGCTATTGACATGAAATTTTCACTAGATGTTGGTAACAACCCAAGTAATCCATACATACAAAGAAACCAAAACATGTGTAATAATGTGAAATGACACAGGGAAAAAGTATTGAACACACTTACTGATATTTATTTAATACTTTGTACAAAAGCCTTTGTTGGTAATGACAGCTTCAAGACGCCTCCTGTATGGAGAAACTAGTCGCATGCATTGCTCTGGTGTGATTTTGGCTCATTCTTCCACACAAACAGTCTTCAAATCTTGAAGGTTCCGTGGGCCTCTTCTATGAATCTTGATCTTCAGTTCTTTCCATAGATTTTCAATGGGATTTAAGTCAGGTGATTGGCTGGGCCATTCTAGCAGCTTTATTTTCTTTTTTTGAAACCAATTGAGAGTTTCCTTGGCTGTGTGTTTGGGATCTTTGTCTTGCTGAAATGTCCACCCTCGTTTCATCTTCATCATCCTGGTAGATGGCAGCAGATTGTTGTCAAAAATGTCTCTGTAAATTTGCCCATTCATCCTTCCTTCAATTATGTGAAGTTTGCCAGTACCATTTGCTGAAAAGCAGCCCCACACCATGATGTTCCCACCTCCAAACTTCACTGTTGGTATGGTGTTTTTAGGGTGATGTGCAGTGCCATTTCTACTCCAAACATGGTGTGTATTATGACATCCAAACAGTTCAATTTTGCTCTCATCTGACCACACTATATTCTCCCAGTATTTCACTGGCTTTTCCAAATGTTGTGCAGCAAACTTTAAACAAGCTTCAACATGCTTTTTTTCAGCAATGGAGTCTTGCGTGGTGAGCGTGCATACAGGCCATGGCGGTAGAGTGCATTACTTACTGTTTTCTTTGAGAAACCTGCTAATTGCAGGTCTTTTTGAAGCTCTCCACAAGTGGTCCTTGGCTCTTGGACAGCTCTTCTGATTATTCTTTTCCCTCCTCTGTCAGAAATCTTGCGAGGAGCACCTGGTCAAGGCAAATTTATGCTAAAATGATTGTCTTTCCACTTCCGTATTATGGCCCCAACAGTGCTCACTGGAACATTCAGAAGCTTAGAAATGCGACTATAACCAATGCCATCATTATGTTTTGCAACAATGAGGTTGCAAAGGTCTTGAGACAGCTCTTTGCTTTTACCCATCATGAGATGTGTCTTGTGTGACACCTTGGCAATGAGACCTTTTTGTAGGCCATCAGTTGGGACTGAACCAGCTGATATTAATTTGCACTGACAGGGGGCTGGATTGCTTTTTAATTACTGATAGTTTTCAGCTGTTGTCTTGGCTTTCCATGCCTTTTTGCACCTCCCTTTCTTCATGTGTTTAATACTTTTTCCCTGTGTCATTTCACATTATTACAGATAACTTAATTTTTGAACTTATTTGTTTTGGTTTCTTTGTATGTATGGATTACTTTGGTTGTTACCAACATCTGGTGAATATTTCATGTCAATAGCACCATTGGAAATATATTTACTGAGAAAAATGGTGACGTGTTCAATACTTATTTCACCTGCTGTATGTTAACGTGGGCTATTTTTAGCACTTTTTTGGGATGCTTGATTGTTTTCATTGCTTTGCTGGGAAGCTTAGCAGAAGTAGACATGCTCATGTTATTTACGTTAGTGCAGGGTGAGCTGCACACATTGGACTTCCTACTAGGCCACACTGACTCAGTGCTAACAGTATAACTCTGGTTCATACGCGGCGGGTAGCCTAGTGGTTAGGGCCAGTAACTGAAAGGTTGCTGGATCAAATCCCGAGCTGACAAGGTAAATAATCTGTCGTTCTGCCCCTGAACGAGGCAGTTAACCCACCGTTCCCCGGTAGGCTGTCATTGTAAATAAAGGTAAAAAATAAATATATATACGCACATGATTACTGCATACAATAGCTGTGGGATCAGCAGATGCATTCAGGGCAGTAAGAGGGACATAAATTAGGTTACTTACTTTGTGTCTTCCAATGCCCTTGGGATAATGTACATTTGCTAAAGCATTATGACAATTCAGTGACACAATGGTAGGGATTAAATGAGCTGGGCTTGGGTCATTGATAAGTCATTGTCTCAAAGCAGCCTTATAATGCTGATTTGGGTGGATCCCATCCTCCTTGTTATACAAATATATACTTTGTTTCCAGAAGGTATCAAAATTGTCAATAAATGTTACACCCACAGAGCTGCAATAGTCTCGTCGTTATGGAGGGCTAAAGGTCTGCTGAACACCAATAGAACAGGAGATAAATAGCATAGCGGTGGGTCCTATAGGGAAGTACTGTAAATGGAAATACATTTGCCAAAATTATATAATTACTCCTGTCTATAAATCATTCAAAATACTTCACCAGAAAGCATGATTTAAGCCACAGAGGAATTGAGGATCATTAGCTTTAATCAAAACATTTTATATCTGTGTATTGTTTCAAATCACAAGCTCGTAAGCCTATGCCTATTTGGGAAGCCCGCAACATGGGCAGTTGTGGCTGTCAGTGAAAAGCATCTAAAATATGTGTAAAGATAATATCTTAAGTATAATGTGATGACGATATAGGCAAGTCTCTCTCAAGAATGGCTTATCTGTCTCACGGCAATTCTTGTGCATTCATTGTGTGAATTGTTTGCCCTTTAATAAAAAAAAAAAAATCTATTCCCCATTACATATGTCACTAGTAGTAAATGTACAGTTAAACCTGTCATTTGGTTATATTAATATCTGTTAATGCATGTATTAATTACAGTAAGTTACCGTTCTCTTTCTCGCAGTGGAAACGTTTGCAGAGTTCACAACCTGCATACACACCTGAGCACGCATAGAAGTACCTGGCCTGCTGCCCAGAATTGTAGGAAAGTGTTTTTTTAACATCCACTGCGAATGATAATATATTAAAACTATAGTGCTGCTGTGCTTTTTGTTGCTACTTGGCTACCTGCCAAACTTGACAGTTTTAACTTTTTTTTAAACTCTTTAATCAATCTTCATTTAACACATTTACCAACATCTTAGTTCATTTTTTTGTAATTTTCTTTCCTCGCTCAACTTTTTTCATTCAACCTTTTCACCCCGGACGCTTTATCTGGGCATGGTTCTACAGGACCTCCACCAGCCGAAAAAGACTAAGTAGTAATGTTAACACTATGCCATCTAATTGCAGTCGCTGTACTCATAATATACAGGAGAACTATCGCCTTATGGTGAGGATAGCCGTGCTGCAAGCCCAGCTTCAGACGCAATCGTTAATCAAAGGCAATTTAAGTGTAGGAAAGGATGAAACAGCGTCTGTGCCACCAGTAAGTACAGATAGTAGTATAAATCCCCTCGCACAGTCCCCGCAGCCGGACAATTTTCTCAAGGCTTCTGTAAAGAAATGCTGTCGGCATGCTCAACCGGTGTCACTCAGAAACTTTCAACCGGTTCTCCCCATTAAGCAACGAGTCAGAGTCAGAGGCCGAGCCTTCTCAGGTCTCTCCTCCACCCGTTACGGGGTCTGAGCCACCGAAGCCTCCCACCATTAGTTCTGACAAATTGAAAACCCTAGTCATTGGCGACTCCATTACCCGCAATATTAGACTTAAAAAGAGTCATCCAGCGATCATACACTGTTTACCAGGGGGCAGGGCTACCGACATTAAGGCTAATTTGA
This sequence comes from Thymallus thymallus, assembly GCA_023634145.1. Lineage (NCBI taxonomy): Eukaryota > Metazoa > Chordata > Actinopteri > Salmoniformes > Salmonidae > Thymallus > Thymallus thymallus. Next base: position 24,102,411 of record CM042384.1, on the reverse strand, counting down.
AGATGGTTCTGGCTAAGGCAAAAACTGGTGAGTGTAAAGAGTATAGGGATATTGTTATCCACGTTGGCACCAACGATGTTAGGATGAAACCATCAGAGGTCACCAAGAGCAACACAGCTTCAGCATGAAAATTTGCTAGAAAGATGTGTCGGCATCGACTATTTGTCTCTGGCCCCCTCCCAGTTAGGGGGAGTAATGAGCTCTACAGTAGAGCATCACAACTCAATCGCTGGCTTAAAACTGTTTTCTGCCCCTACCAAAATATAAAATGTGTAGATAATTGGCCCTCTTTCTGGGACTCACCCACAAAACAGGACCAAGTCTGGCCTGCTGAAGAGTGACAAACTCCATCCTAGCTGGATGGGTGCTCTCATCTTTTCTATCAACATAGACAGGGCTCTAACTCCTCTAGCTCCACAATGAGATAGGGTGCAAGCCAGGCAGCAGGATGTTAGCCAGCCTGTCAGCTTAGTGGAGTCTGCCACTAGCACAGTCTATGTAGTCAGCTCAGCTATCCCCATTGAGACCGTGTCTGTGCTTTGATCTAGATTGAGCAAAACTAAACATTGTGGTGTTCACCTTAGCAATCTCACTTGAATAAAGACCTACATTCCTGTCATTATTGAAAGAGATTGTGATATCTCACATCTCAAAATAGGTCTACTTAATGTTAGATCTCTCACTTCCAAGGCAGTTATAGTCAATTAACTAATCACTGATCATAATCTTGATGTGATTGGACTGATTGAAACAAGGCTTAAACCTGATGAATTTACTGTGTTAAATGAAGACTCTTCTCCTGGTTACACTAGTGACTATATCCCCCGCGCATCCCGCAAAGGCGGAGGTGTTGCTAACATTTACGATAGCAAATTTCAATTTACCCCCCAAATAATGACAGCTTTTTCGTCTTTTGAGCTTATACTCATGAAATCTATGCAACCTACTCAATCACATTTTATAGCTACTGTTTACAGGCCTCATACAGAGTTCCTTTCTGAGTTCTCTGAATTCCTATCGGACCTTGTAGTCATGGCAGACAATTAAAAAAATGTTGGTGACTTGGAAAAGTCTACAGACCCACTCCAAAAGGCTTTCGGGGCCGTCATAGACTCAGTGGGTTTTGTCAATGTCACGAGAGGGTGCATACATAGACCAAGGCGCAGCGCAGTGATAGTTCGACATTTATTTTTATTTATACTAGACTCAATGTTATGAACTATACAACAAAACCAACGAATAAACCGTACGTACGTACGTACAGCACACTTACTCACGGACATGTATACAATGGACCACACCTAGGGTGTGTAACCTACAAACATAAGTAGGATCCCTAATTAGAGACAATGCAATGCAGCTGCCTCTAATTAGGGATCCAACACAAAACACCACATAGAAAAAAAAAACCTAGATATGTCAGACTCTGACCAGGGCTACATAGTGAAGCAAAAGGCTTCTCTATGGCCAGAGCCTGACAGTCAAACATGTCTCCGGACCTACTCATTGCCACAGTCATAACCTGGATCTAGTTTTGTCCCGTGGAATACATTTTGTGGATCTAAATGTTTTTTCTCATAATCCTGGACTATCGGACCACCATCTTATGTTTGCAATCGCAATAAATAATCTGCTCAGACCCCAACCAAGGATCATCAAAAGCCGTGCTATAAATTCTCGGACAACCCAAAGATTCCTAGATGCCCTTCCAGACTCCCTCCACCTACCCAAGGACGTCGGAGTGCAAAAATCAGTTAACGACTTAACTGAGGATCTAAATTTAACCTTGTGTAATACCCTAGATGCAGTTGCACCCCTAAAAACAAAAATTATTTGTCACAAGAAACTCCCTGGTACACAGAAAATATCGGAAGAAAGCTTCCAGAAAATTTGAACGGAAATGGCGCTCCACGAAACTGGAAGTCCTCCTCTTCCTGGCTTGGAAAGAAAGTACAGTGCAATATCGAAGAGCCTTCACTGCTGCTTGATCATTTTATTTTTCCAACCTAATTGAGGAGAATAAGAACAATCCAAAATGTCTATTTGATACTGTCGCAAAGCTAACTAAAAATCAGCATTCCCCAAGAGAGGATGCCTTTCACTTCAACAGTGATGAGTTCATGAACTTCTTTGACAAAAAGATCATGATCATTAGAAAGCATATTATGGACTCCTCTTTGAATCTGTGTATTTCTCCAAAGCTTAGCTGTCTGAATCTGCACAAAACTGCCAGGACGTAGGATCAATGGAGACACATTCATGAAAATAGTCATGGCCTCTAAACCTTCAAGCTATATACTGGACCCTATTCCAACTAAACTACTGAAAGTGCTACTTCCTGTGCTTGGCCCTCCTATGTTGAACAAACTTTGACCCAGAAAATGTAAAAAACTATCGACCTAAATCGAATCTCCCATTCCTCTCATAAATGTTAGAAAAGGATGGAAAGGGCTGTGGTGCAGCAACTCACTGCCTCGCTTCAGTCTGGTTTTAGATAGCACTGAGACTGCACTCGTAAATGACCTTTTAATGGCGTCAGACCAAGGCTCTGCATCTGTCCTCGTGCTCCCAGACATTAGTGTTGCTTTTGACACCATCGATCAACACATTCTTTTGGAGAGATTGAAATCCTTAATTGGTCTACACGGACAAGTTCTTGCCTGGTTTAGATGTTATCTGTTGGAAAAATATCAGTTTGTCTCTGGGGAAGTTTTGTCCTATGACAAATCAGTTGTAAGTTTCGGTGTTCCTCAATGTTCCGTTTTAGGACCACTATTGTTTTCACTATATATTTTACCTCTTGGTGATGCCATTCGAAACAGAATGTTAACTTTCATTGCTATGCGGACGACACACAGCTGTACATTTCTATGAAACATGGTGAAGCCCCAAAATTGCCTACCCAGACATAAGGAAGTGGATGGCGGCAAATGTTTTACTTTTAAACTCGGGAAAAACAGAGATGCTAGTTCTAGATCCCAAGAAACAAAGATATCTTCTGTTGGATCTGACAATTAATCTTGATTCGTCCCCCAAAAAAAAAGTGAATCGGTGAATCGGCATTACTCTGGACCCTGATCTCTCTTTTGACGAACATATCAAGAATATTTAAAGGACAGCTTTTTTCCGTCTTCGTAACATTGCAAAAATTAGAAACGTTTTGTCCAAAAACAATGCAGAAAAGTTACTTTGGTAGGTAGATAGATTTAGGTAGGTAGGTAGGTAGATAGATTTAGGTAGGTAGGTAGGTAGGTAGGTAGGTAGGTAGGTAGGTAGGTAGGTAGGTAGGTAGGTAGGTAGGTAGGTAGGTAGGTAGGTAGGTGGTAGGTGGTAGGTAGGTAGGTAGGTAGGTAGGTAGGTAGGTAGGGAGGTAGGTAGGGAGGTAGGTAGGGAGGTAGGTAGGTAGGTAGGTAGGTAGGTAGGTAGGTAGGTAGGTAGGTAGGTAGGTAGGTAGGTAGGTAGGTAGGTAGGTAGGTAGGTAGGTCGGTAGGTAGGTAGCTTCTTACTGTATATGATGTAAATAAAACATTTCTCTCTCTTCTCCCCCCCATTTCCCTTCTTCCTCAATCTCCCCTTCCTCTCCTCTCCCTAGCGGTCCCCTTCCCCCTGAGCCACAGGCTCTCCATGAAGGAGGTGTTTGACTGTGAGGGGAAGCCTAGAGTAGACCTGCTCAAAGCCCACCTCACCAAGGAGGGCCGCCTGGAGGAGGTGGTGGCCCTACGCATCATCAATGAGGGAGCCGCCATCCTGCGCCAGGAGAGGACCATGCTGGATATAGAGGCCCCAGTCACAGGTAAGGAGAGGTGAGGTATGGGAGAAGAGGTGAAAGGAGGTGGGGAAGTGACGGGAGGGAGAGAAAGAGGGGGAGTGATGGACCATCAGAAGAGGGAGGGAGGGAGGGAGGGAGGGAGGGAGGGAGGGAGGGAGGGAGGGAGGGAGGGAGGGAGGGAGGGAGGGAGGGAAAGGAAGAGAGACACACCAAGGAAAGAGAGGGGATAGGGTTCAATAGAGGTGGAGGTAGGGTTAAAGAGAGGGGATGTAGGGTTAAAGAGAGGGGTAGGTAGGGTTAATGGTTAAAGAGAGGGGTAGGTAGGGTTATAGAGAGGGGTAGGTAGGGTTACAGAGAGGGGATGTAGGGTTATAGAGAGGGGTAGGTAGGGTTAAAGAGAGGGGGAGGTAGGGTTAAAGAGAGGGGGAGGTAGGGTTAAAGAGAGGGGGAGGTAGGGTTAAAGAGAGGGGGAGGTAGGGTTAAAGAGAGTGGGAGATAGGGTTAAAGAGAGGGGGAGATAGGGTTAAAGAGAGGGGGAGGTAGGGTTAAAGAGAGGGGGAGGTAGGTTTAAAGAGAGGGGGAGGTAGGGTTAAAGAGAGTGGGAGATAGGGTTAAAGAGAGGGGGAGGTAGGGTTAAAGAGAGGGGGAGGTAGGGTTAAAGAGAGTGGGAGATAGGGTTAAAGAGAGGGGGAGATAGGGTTAAAGAGAGGGGGAGGTAGGGTTAAAGAGATGGGGAGGTAGGGTTATAGAGAGGGGGAGGTAGGGTTAAAGAGAGGGGGAGGTAGGGTTATAGAGAGGGGGAGGTAGGGTTAAAGAGAGGGGGAGGTAGGGTTATAGAGAGGGGGAGGTAGGGTTATAGAGAGGGGGAGATAGGGTTAAAGAGAGGGGGAGGTAGGGTTATAGAGAGGGGGAGGTAGGGTTATAGAGAGGGGGAGATAGGGTTAAAGAGAGGGGGAGGTAGGGTTATAGAGAGGGGGAGGTAGGGTTATAGAGAGGGGGAGGTAGGGTTATAGAGAGGGGGAGGTAGGGTTATAGAGAGGGGGAGATAGGGTTAAAGAGAGGGGTAGGTAGGGTTATAGAGAGGGGGAGGTAGGGTTATAGAGAGGGGGAGATAGGGTTAAAGAGAGGGGGAGGTAGGGTTATAGAGAGGGGGAGGTAGGGTTATAGAGAGGGGGAGGTAGGGTTAAAGAGAGGGGGAGGTAGGGTTAAAGAGACATTACAATTCATATGAACTTACATCTGTCATAATGAGTAAATAATTGACCATATTGTCTTTTGCTTAATCGTAACTGTTTTGCCGAATGTCACTTAATTGATGGAATCAATCGCCTTTAGACTTTCTCAATAATAGCTGTGCTTTGTCAATATCTACAAAACAATCTCCCTGCCAATAATATGGTGAACTGAATTGAATTGAGAGAGTGTTGGGAATGGAGGTAGAGATATGCTGACAGAGGAACAGAATATGGTTTGGCAGATAAATAGAGTGACAATGAAAGAGGATGAAGAGAGAAGGGACTTCTGTAGCTGCCTTTAGCCTACATTAAAGACACCAGCGATGAGAGAGAGAAGGGACTTCTGTAGCTGCCTTTAGCCTACATTAAAGACACCAGCGATGAGAGAGAGAAGGGACTTCTGTAGCTGCCTTTAGCCTACATTAAAGACACCAGCGGAAAGGCTCTGTTTTAGTTTTCATTTGTGTAGCTACTGGCTAGCTTTGGTGTGTGTGTCTTTCTCCATGGAAATGGTAGCTGTAAGATAATTTCATGACAGCACACATCCCACACACACAGTGAGAGAAGATAAGGTAGTTAGCTACTCTATGGTTTTCACAGTTACTGCTAGTCCCTAGAGAGAAGAGGTGGCAGGCTACAGGCAGGCTTCACACACAGACACACAGCCGCCATTATGCTTCATCTCTCTAACTCTCTATGCTCTTTGTTCTGTGGGAGCATATGACAGTAAGGAGAGAGTAGTGCCACTGTCAGATTAGGGCTTTTTTTATTTGATCATTTACATTTTCATGGAATTTACTTGAAAAATAAGAGAAATGGTTGATGTATACCTTTCTGTTTTGTTGTCACTTCCAGAGACTGGTTGGAAATAAATGCAGGTTGTCATCTACTGTAAGACTAGATGAAACTATTAAGTATTAGGAATGTGATTCTGTAGTACTTAGGTTGTGTGTTTAACATTGTTGCGTTTGAGGTTAGTCTAACCGTAGAGACTCTTAATTCCTAATTCTATGTGTGTAACGTTGTGTTAATGTTGTGTTAATGTTGTGTTTCAGTGTGTGGAGACATCCATGGTCAGTTCTTTGACCTGATGAAGCTGTTTGAGGTGGGCGGTTCCCCCGCGACGACACGCTATCTCTTCCTTGGGGACTACGTGGACCGGGGCTACTTCAGTATTGAGGTGAGGGCAAACTACAGTACATAGTGCACACTATTTAGTCCACACTATCTAGTGCATACTACCTAGGGACACAATACCTACTGCATATTTCCTAGGGACACACTACCTAGTGCACACTAGCTACTGCATACTTACCTAGAGACACACTACTTTCTGCATACTAGGAAGTGTTTAACCAGGTAGCTTTGAATCTAGGACTTTGAGCCTGACATCAAGTGAGTAGCTAACAGGTCATTTTTTCCTCTGCGGTGTACTGTTACTGACAGTTCTTTCTGTGTTCTCTCTCTCCTCTCTCAGTGTGTGTTGTATCTGTGGTCGTTGAAAATCCTCTACCCAAAGACGTTATTTCTTCTACGGGGAAACCATGAATGTAGACACCTCACAGAGTATTTCACTTTCAAAACTGAATGTGAGTATTTGCCCACTGGGCACAGACGTCAGTTCAATGTCTACACTCTTAGAAAAAAAGGTTCTAAAAAGGGTTATTTGGCTGTCCCCATAGGAGATACCTTTTTGGTTCCAGTTAGACACTTTGTGGAAAGGGTTCTTCCTGGAACCAAAATGGGTTCTTCAAAGGGTTCTGCTATTGGATCAGCTGAAGAACCATGTTAGGTTCTAAATAGCACCTTTTTTTTCTAAGAGTGTATTCCATATTGGTTCAACATAATTTAATTGAAAAGAGGTGGAAACGTTGATTCAACCAGTGTGTGTCCAGTGGGTGTGTTAACGTTGATTCAACCAGTGTGTGTCCAGTGGGTGTGTTAACGTTGATTCAACCAGTGTGTGTCCAGTGGGTGTGTTAACGTTGATTCAACCAGTGTGTGTCCAGTGGGTGTGTTAACGTTGATTCAACCAGTGTGTGTCCAGTGGGTGTGTTCTCTCCCTCTTCCTGTATCCTCTCTTTCCTCCCCTCTCTTAATACTAGCGTCCTAGCTTCTTCGTTGTTCCATCTCTCACATACATTTCTCATCCAATGCTCATTCCATCCTCTCATCCATCCATCCTCTCCCTTTCTCTCCTCCCATCCTCCCCTCTGTCTCTCCCCGTCAGAGAACAGGTGATTAGCAGGAAATTAATTTGGCCCTTAATGATTGGCCCAGGGATGTAGTCTGCTGCGTGTGATTGGCCAGGGGACGAGGAGTCTAATTTCCCCTGATGCTTATGGCGAATAGTGGACGCCCTCAATTACCATCTGCTGTGTGTGTGTGTGTGTGTGTGTGTGTGTGTGTGTGAGTGTGTGTGTGTGAGTGTGTGTGTGTGTGTGTGTGTGTGAGTGTGTGAGAGAGAGAGAGAGCAAGAGAGAGAGAGAGAGAGAGAGAGAGAGAGTGAGAGTGAGAGAGAGAGGCTGGTGAACTGGTATTAATCTCTCTCTACATTAATTATCTCTCTGACAAACACACTCACAAACACACACACACATACCGTACACACATACTGAACACATACATACTGTATACACACATACACAGCATAGTTTGGCTACTGGCTTATAGTGCTTGGCTACTTCACTATGGTTATGGTGTTTTGAATTACCCCCTCTCGCTCGCTCTCTCTATCTCTCTCTGTCTCTACCTCTCTCTCTCTCTCTATCTGTCTCTCCCTCTCTCTCTCTCCGTCTCTCTCTCTCTGCCCCCCTCCTCCCTCTCCCCTCCTCTCCTCCTCCTCAGGTAGGATAAAGTACTCTGAGCAAGTGTATGACTCGTGTATGGGTGCGTTTGACTGCTTGCCGCTGGCTGCTCTGATGAACCAGCAGTTCCTATGTGTCCATGGAGGGCTCTCGCCAGAGATCCACACGCTCGACGACATCAAAAAGGTTCAGACATAACGCCCACTGTACTGTAAATGTTTTTTATAACACACAAACACACACACACACACTGTTAATGCCCTGGTTACCATGGAGATTCAACCCTTGGTTTGATTCCACTTCCTGTACAGTACATGCTGTTGTTTCCATGCTGTTTCCTCTCTCTCTCTCGCTCTCTCTCTCTCTTTCTCTCTTCTCCTCTCTCTCTCTCTCTCTCTCTCTCTCTCTCTCTCTCTCTCTCTCTCCTCTCTCTCTCTCTCTCTCTCTCTCCTCTCTCTCTCTCTCTCTCTCTCCTCTCTCTCTCTCTCTCTCTGTTATTTCTGTGTGTTCTGGTTCTGGCTTCATCTCTCTCTGTGTTCTGGTTATCTCTTGTGTAGATTATATAAAAAAAAAGAAAAATTCACCTTTATTTATTTAAGATAGGAATTATTGTATCTAAACAGTGTATTCATCTGTTGTGTTGTCGTTGTCTCTGTAATCCAGTTGGACAGGTTCAAGGAGCCTCCAGCGTTCGGGCCCATGTGTGACCTGTTGTGGGCCGACCCGCTGGAGGACTTTGGCAATGAGAAGACGCAAGAGTACTTCGGCCACAACACAGTCAGGGGCTGCTCCTACTTCTACAG